>CM056056.1:90143903-90721697 GCA_029574335.1 Rana kukunoris | reverse complement strand
TGCACACATGTGGCCCTACAGCCACCCCAGTGCCACAGAGCACATATACCGCAATCGGAAGCATTGCATTCCATCAACGTACAGGTGATAGCTGATGCCCAACGCCTCATATGGCACTCGTACCAAACACCCCGGGTCCAGCCATGACAGCTTCATATACAATCAGAGTCCCCCATCCAGCAGAATTTAACCAGAACATGTATGGGGGACAGCTGGCTGGTTGGTGAGTGACAAGGGAGTCAGGCATGACTATCCCCTCCCGTGATGCACAACAGAAGTGGCACATGCATGACTAACATCCTCATGTCTTTTCCCTTACAGGTGACTCTGCATATGCACTGGGGACCCCATCTAATGACTCCTTTCCTGAACCCCCAAACCAGGAGGAGATAGAAAATACAATGAAGCACACATCAAAACCCGTGCAGTGGTGGAGCAAACATTTGGGCTCCTGAAGTCCCGTTTCCGATGCCTGGATAAGTCCGGGGGACCCTATTGTATTCCCCTACCTTTGTGTGTCAGATCATCGGTGCATGTTGTATTCTGCAACAACTTTGCTATGAGAAAAGGCCTGCAGATTGGACATGCGTGATGACCTGACCCCCGACCCCACACAGTCCCCACCTGCCAGAGTACCCAGTCTGCTGATGGAAGAGCAGTCAGGAGGGTCCTCGCCGTAGGCATCTTTGGACACTAAACCAAAACATTAATAATACACAGACAGTGCACGCGGTGTGTACACCACTGATGTCCCTAGATCACACACACCACATCCACATCGCATTGGATTAGCCCCAAGTCAGCATGTAGGAGTGGGGAGCAGTAACGCCAGCGTCAAGGCCCAATGATGTCACTGTCCATTCATACACCTTTCACACATCATTCATACAGCCGTGGGGTTAACTTCACCACCACGGCGGGAGGGTGGAACCCCTTACTGGCAGGGAGTGCCACCCTCTCACATTCACACACCATTCCCACTGTCCCCTGCACTCCTGACCGTGTGGCAGTAAAAAAAGAAATACAAAATCTCATAACCTGAGAAAATAAATAAACAAAAACTCAGGACCTGAGTATTGTCCAAAAAAATCAGATTAACCCAAAAAAAATAAAAGCCTCATCGGGGATCATGGGGGCTTCTTCTTGCCGCACCTCTCTGGCTCTCAGCTGGGCTGTCTGGATGGAGTGGGTGGGGGTGGGGGGGCATCTGGAGGTGGCTGATCCCCAGGTGGGCCACTCTGGCAGGTGTGGCCTGCATGCCCTCCAAGGCCCTGGCTATCCGGTAAGAGTTTGTCTGGGCCTGCATCCGGAGCTGACGGGTGACCTGGTAATGCTGGGCCCGCCGACTCAGCCTCCCCTGGTCCGGATGGCAGCACTGTTTACCCTGGATGGCAGCAGTGTTGGCCTGGACGGCTGCAGGGAGTTGTGTAATATCCCCCTCACCACCTCCCCAAACTGGTGACCACTGCAGCGCAGTTGCAATCACATCCTGCACTGCGTTGCTGATGTTGGCAACGGAGCCAGGCTGTCAGCCACTTTCTCCAAATGGCCTACTATGGCCCCCATTTGTTCAGTCTCTGCCTGGCGTGATCCCTCGCCAACTGGTCTCTGGACATCATCCGACACCCCCTGGTCTTCTGGGTGGCCTTCCTGGGGCCAGAAGATGGTTGTCCCCGGGGGGAGGGGAGTCGCCCTTGAGGGGCTTCCAAGGATGGGGGAGGGGATAACAGACGGCCAGGAGAAGGGGAGGAGACCGACAAAAACTAAAGAAAAGTCCTGCTCTGCCACAGCAGGATCCTCCACAACCACCTCGGCAGGTGTGGTGTGGCCACTCTCCTCCACAACCTCTTCACCACCCAGTGGCTCGGGCACACCGATGGCGTGGGGGGGATGGGGTGAATGGACGCTGACCGATGATGTCCCAGCTCCGTCATCTGTGGATGACACAAAGCAGACACATGTTGGTGGTCCCACACACTTGGCACATGTACCCTCCCCCCCCACATGCAACACACCAAATAGGGTATAAAAAACACATTTACCTGTCCTGGAGACTTCCTCCATGGAGTCATAGCCTGGGACACCCCTCCACCTGCTCCCTCTCCAGGCAGCGTGCGACCACCTCCTCCTCTGCGGTCAGGGTGACAGGACATGGGGGACCACCACCTGTGCCCCTCTCATGCCTCCTGATGGTGGCCACCTTGCCCCTCACCTTGCGCCGCAGGTCATTAATTTTCTTCTGAATGTCAGAAGCACTCCGGGTGGAGTAACCCAAGACATTCACCCTGGCAGCAATGGACTCCAGGATGCCCTGCTTCCTCTCCCGGCTGGTCTTCCGGCTTTTTTGGCCATGGAGCAAAGCATTCTCAGTCTCCATTGCAGAAATGATGACCGACACCTCCTGGGCGTTGAAATTTAGGTTCCTCCTCTCTCTGGGGGTAGCGGGAGCAGCCATCACCGAGCAAAAGTATCTTCCCTGGGGTGGTGGGAAACGGAAATACTTTTGCGCCGGAATGGCGTTTCCGCCAGCGCTTTTAAGCGCCCAGCGGAACGCATTGCGCTGACGTTTCCTGTGAAGTGGTGCCGACGGAAGTTGTGAGCATGCGCACAAGGGGGGCGAGTGGAGCCGCACTCACTGCGCATGCTCCGTGGATGATGCGCTGAACGTAAGCCTCTGCGCTGGGCTCCGCCCATCATTTACATATGATCACACCCACTTCCACTTGCGTCGGGTTACGCCAGCGCATTATCGTTACTCTGGCGCAAGTTTACGCGCAACTGCTATGTGAATAACAGTACTTGCGCTGAAAGGGTCTTCAGAGTAACGTAAATGAGATGCGTTACCCCAGAGCAAAGATGCTCTGCTCTACCTGAATCTGGCTGTATCTATCTATCTATCTATCTATCTATCTATCTATCTATCTATGTGAAAAGACACTGTGGGCCAGATTCAGATACACTTAATATTGCGCTGCGTAATCGAAATACTCTACGCTGCCGTATTTCACCAGGCTCTACACCGAATCCTGGTAGATTTTTACCCGTACGCTACGGCGGCGTAGTCTATTTATCGCCGCGTAATCGAAATACGCGATTGGGGGGGTGAAGCATTTAAATTAAGCGCGTCCCCGCGGCGATCGAACTGCGCATGCTCCGTTCAGAAATTTCCCGCCGTGCATTGCGCGAAATCACGTTGTTACGTCATTCGTTGTTTGAGTAGCGTCATTTACGAACATTCCTATTCCCGGAACGACTTACGTAAAAAATAATAAAAGACGTCGGAAAACGTAGGGAACGACGGCCATACTTAACATGGGCTGTCTAATATTAGACCAGCAAAAAGCTAGTATAGTGTTACGTAAAAAAAAGATGACTAAAGGTGCCGTAAGAGATTGCGATTGAAGATCGTAATTTCTGGGATCGCCGGCAAAAGCTCATTAGCATACCACGACGCGGAAAACAACGGGAAGTCCACCCAGTGGCCGCAATTTTATTGCAGCGTAGATCCGAAGGCGTACGAACACGTAATCCAGTCGAATTGAAGCCCGCAGCCGTCTATTCATGGTTTGAGGTTTTCGACTAGCTAAAAAACGTGCGTAATTTGAAATTACTCCAGTCTAACACCAGTTAGACAGGCGTAATGGCTCTGTGAATCTGGCCCTGTGTCTCTATCTATCTATCTATCTATCTATCTATCTATCTATCTATCTATCTATCTATCTATCTATCTATCTATCTATCTATCTATCTATCTATCTATTTCTCTCTCTCTCTGCCTGTCTGACTGCAAAGCAAGCCGGAACACACTACACGAGGCCGCCCGGGAGGCGGCCTTTTATAGTGTGGGGCGTGTGCTAAAGCCCTGAGCCCTAATTGGCCAAAGCACCCAGGCTTTGGCCAATTAGGTCTCTTCGTTTTTTTGGCGCTGTGATTGGCCAAGCATGCCGGGTCATGGTGCATGCTTGGCCAATCATCAGCGCGCAACGCCGCAGTGAATTATGGGTCATTCGAATTTGGCGCGAACGACCCGATTTGTTCGTTTTCGACGAACGATCGAACGGCCAATGTTCAATGCGAACATGTGTTCGCATCGAACACGAAGCTCATCCCTACCCAGCAGTCGTAACTCCAATACATCTTAGTCGTTAGAGGGGATAGATCTAATCCTCTTAAACACTTGAGCAGTACCCACCCTTGTTGTCTGGTGATCTGGTACATCCCATACGTATATGCTGTGATGCTGTGTCAGGAAAAGCGAAAATGTTATACTTGCATAACGTTAATTTTCCTTTCCTGATGCAAGCATGACAGCATATAAAGTATGAGAATAATGTGGTAAGGGAGGAGACCTACATTTATAGTATAAGAAAAAATAAAACAGAGGGCGCCTCCAGGTTAAGCGTTATAAAGCTTTAATAGTATATAAGTAACAGTGTGAACTTACATTTAAAATAATAGAATCCAGCATGTAGATTCGATGGGTTGATCCTGAGGAAAGGGGGGGGGAGACGTCTTGCCGAGCTAGTTATTAGCTGATCGTGCTCCGGGGTACAACTCCTATATCAAACCGTCCATGTAGTAGGCTAAGCCAGCTGGTACGGGGACTAGTTGTACCCGGGAGCACGTTTAGCTAACAACTAGCTCGGCAAGACGTCTCTCCCCCTGGATTCTATTATTTTAAATGTAAGTTCACACTGTTACCTATATACTATTAAAGCTTTATAACGCTTAACCTATAACGCTTAACCTGGAGGCGCCCTCTGTTTTCTTTTTTCTTGTACATGTTGGAGTCTTTGCTCTGGTCTCCCCTGCTTTTGGAAGGCTTGCTCCGGAACAGCATTTGGGACGATCAGCTTATTATAGAACAGTGTCCTCCCTTCGTTCCTTTCATCACTGCTCATCATCCCCAGGTTCTATTTACTCATTTTTATTATTTATTTATATGTTTTTTCTTTTTCTTAACAAGGTCTTAGAGCTTGTACAGCGGACTTTTTTTCTAATGTGTTACTGCTTTTTAGTGCCACAAAACCCAATCTCTTTTTACTTTTATGGTATAACCAGTCCTGATTGGGCAGGGAGGCGGAGCCTTCCCATAAGTATATGATGTCATGCTTGCATCAGGTAAGGAAAATTACCATTAGGTAAGTATAACATTTTCCCCTTTTCTGTAAATATTTGATTTTGCACCAATTTGACCTTTTCATTATAAACCACTTCAGCCCTGGACCATTTTGCTGGTCAATGACCCAGCCACTTTTTGCGATTCGGCACTGCGTCGCTTTAACTGACAATTGCGCAGTCGTACGATGTGGCTCCCAAACAAAATTGCTGTCCCTTTTTTCCCACACATAGAGCTTTCTTTTGGTGGTATTTGATCACCTCTGTGGTTTTTATTTTTTTGCGCTATAAACAAAAATAGAGCGACAATTTTGAAAAAATAAATATATTTTTACTTTTTACTGTAATAAATATCCCCCAAAAATATATATAAAAAAAATGTTTTCCTCAGTTTAGGCCGATACGTATTCTTCTACATATTTTTCGTTCAAAAAATCGCAATAAGCGTTTATTGATTGATTACACAAAAGTTATTGCGTCTACAAAATAGGGCATAGTTTATGGCATTTTTATTAATGATTTTTTTTTTTACTTGTAATGGTGGTGATCTGTGATTTTTATCAGTACTGTGACCTTATGGCGGACACTTCGCACACTTTTGACACATTTTTGGGACCAATGGCATTTTTATAGCAATCAGTGCTATAAAAATGCATTGATTACTGTAAAAATGTCACTGGCAGGCAAGAGGTTAACACTAGGGGGCGAAGAAGGGGTTAATTATATTCCCTCATTGTGTTCTAACTGAAGGGGGGGTGGGACCGACTAGGGGAAATGACAGATCGCTGTTCATACATTGTATGAACATGCGATCAGTCATTTCTCCCACTGAAAGGACTGGGAGCTGTGTGTTTACACACACAGCTCCCGATTCTCGCTCTGTAACGAGCGATCGCGGGTGCCCGGCGGTGATCGCGGCCGTCGAACACGCGCGTCGGCACCAGGGGCGAGCAGGGGGCGCGCGCGCCCCTAGTGGCTGAAATGCAAAATCACGTTATATTATATATATGATTTTGCGCAGCTGAGCCGACCTGCCGCCGTAAAACTACGGTGGGCGGTGGGAAAGCGGTTAAACTAGGTGGCTGGGTACTTGGTGGTATTAGATACGAGAAAGGCAATTCAAGGTCAGGTTATGGGTATAAAGGGTATCTCAGACAATGGGTAGGGCTTTTCTTAAATCCCTTGGCATGCTGGGAGAGTCTATATATTTGTGTGGAGTCAGGAGATCTATGTTCTGTGCCATCCAGATGGCTGTCTGCGTGGACATGTGTCATGTTGTCCCAGGATGCTAGGCCGGAGATTGGGTAACATTTGGCTGCTATGCTGTCTGAGGGCCTATCCTAAAGCAAGAAAGCAGTGCAGGGTTGGGTTGGAGGTAGAGGGGAAGCTTTTGCCACTAAGTTGCCAACCAACTTATTACCAGGGACCACAGTGAGTAACTGAAGCAAGTACCGGAGCAGTATTCTTACTGAATGGGAACAGTGGAGAATTGGGAAATTGGGAAACTTAAGGCGGTGATCAAGCCAGGGACCGAGCAGGTCAGTGAAGCTTGAAGCTTGAAGCCTGAGAAGTATCTAAGTGCCAAGCTAGGGACCCAGCAGAGAAGCAGGGGGTGACGCTTGAGGAAAATAACACAGTGATGATTGGAGGAGCTCAAGGGATTCAGTGGCAGTGAATCAGCGGGTCTAGAGTGAGATCGGGGAGCTCAGTGGGCTGAAGAACTACAAGGAGAAGTTGTAGTGAAGGTTAAAGAACTGTTGCGCTTTGTGTTAGGAACTGTCAGGCCTCATACACACGAGGCAATTCATTTGTTCAAATCGGTCGGACCGACCGATTTGAACAAATCTGTCTGCTTGGATTTTGGTTTACTCGCGTGTACACACGAGCAAACCAAAATCCCCGCCAGCAGACAGCGCGCTGACGTGTCGGTGACGTGGCGGTGACGTTGACACCGCCACGTCACCGCACCAGGAAGTAAAACACTTCCGCGCATGCGTCGAAACCATTCGGCGCGTGTGCGAGAAGACATGTCTGCTGGTTAGCGTACTAACCAGCAGACATGTCGGGCGGACGGGTTCCCAGCCAACGGATTGGTAAGCATGCTTTCCAATCTGTCGGGTGGCCAAATCCGTCTGCTCGCCCGTACACACGATCGAATGTGTCTGCTGGGACGGTCTAGCAGACCGTTTCCAGCAGACAGATTGGATCGTGTGTACAAGGCCTTAAAGACCGTTACCATATTAGACAGCATTCCTGCATGTGCAGAGGTGGCTTCCTGCTGGAGGCCTTTCCCTGCACGGGTGTCATATTGAAGTCTCTGAGTCTGCTAATTGAACTTGCAACTACTCAAGGGTGTCCTGGTTCTAACCCTCTCCCCCCCCCCCCCCAATAAAAATTTGTAAGAGAAATAAAAATCTCTTTTGCATTCAAGAAGTGTCTGGCACCCAATAACTTCCACCTTGCACTCACTATGCCTCACAACCCACCACATATAGAAGGATGCCAGTTATCTCTGGCCCTGGAGGTTCTCATTAGACTGAAGGTGGCCGGGACCTTGCTACATATAACACTATTAGTTAAAGGGGTGTTCCAGCCAAAATTGTGTTTATTAAAAGTCAGCAGCTACAAAAAGTGTAGCTGCTGGCTTTTAATAAACACTCACTTACCTGGTCCTGCGTTCCAGCGACGCGCCGACCGGGGCTCCGCTCCTCTCCCCCCCTCCCCAGCCGGCGTCTCCATCTCCACTGTGGGCACCCAGCCGTGACAGCCTTCGGCTTCACGGCCGGGCACCCACTGCGCATGCGCGAGCCGCACTGCGCATGCGCGCGCGGCGCGGCTCGCCGCTAATTGGAGAGGCGATCGCATGGGACCTGTCAGTGTCCCATGTGATCGCCTACAGGGAGGGGCTGCAATAAGGCGATTAAGCCTAATCGCCTTACCAGCCCCTCGGCGGAAGCAGGAAGTGGGACAGGAAGTCCCACTCCTACTGAAGCCCCCACTCCCCCCCCAAAAAAATTACATGCCAAATGTGGCATGTATGGGGGTGAGGAGTGGAACAAGAGGAAGTTCCAAATTTGGGTGGAACTCCTCTTTAAGTTTTAACATTTTAGAATGGGGTACCTGGAGACTGTGCTGAATTTTAAAGGGTGCCTTGACTAAAAAAAAAAAGGTTGAGAAACACTGCTGTAAAGGATAGTTGTTTTGAAACAGAGTACAGATACAAGATACAAGAAAATCAATGAAAAGCTCCTAAAAGAAAGCAAAATGATATGTATTATCTCATAAGTGACATATTTTGTGCAGAAACTGGAATTACCCTTTAATGAGACAAAGAAAAATGATGGTAGATAACAAAAACATAGCAACCAATCTGATGCTATTTTTTTTGTAACCAAATTGATGAAAGATGAATTCTAATTAGATTTGTTTGGTTGCTGTAAATTGGATCATTCTTGTAAATGAAACTTGTATGCGTTTATCCTAGTCAAATAGTATTGTAAACTGACAGCCAAATAGCAGATCTAAAACTAGCTTCTCTGGCTAAATTCATTTCTTCTCCCCACAAATGGCAGCCAATTATGGTGGTTCTTATCTGGTGTCATATTCTGCAGATTGCTTTCATAGAAACAGTTGTAGTGGTGCAGTACAAGAAAAGTGTCCTAGGAAAAATTGGTGGTTTGGACAGAATCCTCTGTGCTGATTGTATTCACAGTATGGTATCATGGACTTATCGCTGAGATATATTTGACATAAGAGACATTTGCTCCAGAAGAGTGACTCAAAACTGTACATTGATTTGCTCCTATCTGAGTGATTGTCATCAGGTACAGTTCTGACCCTTCCATAATGAAAAGAGAAAAATACTGTTTAGCTCAGCAATCATACCCCTTGTGATCTGTCTATGCTGATCCCTATGACAGTCCTAGCAAAAAAGGAAATCAAATACAGACCTGTACAAATATTACTGAAGTTCTGCTTTATTTTCCTTGTCAAAAGATTTTATTAACCACTTAAGACCCGGACCAATATGCAGGTTAACCACTTGCTTAGTGGGCACATATACCCCCCTCCTGCCCAGGTGAAATTTCAGCTTCCGGCACTGCATCGCTTTAACTGACAATTGCGCGGTCGTGCGACGTGGCTCCCAAACAAAATTGATTTTCTTTTTTTCCCCACAAGTAGAGCTTTCTTTTGGTGGTATTTGATCGCCTGTGCGGTTTTTATTTTTTGCGCTATAAACAAAAAAGAGCGACAATTTTGAAAAAAAAAATACAATATTTTTTACTTGTCGCTATAATAATTATCTCAATTAAAATAAAAAAAACTTTTTTTTCTCAGTTTAGGGCGATACGTATTCTTCTACATATTTTTGGTAAAAAAAAAAAAAATCGCAATAAGCGACTGGTTTGCGCAAAAGTTATAGCGCCTACAAAATAGGGGACAGAACTATTATTTTTTATTATTTATTTTTTTACTAGAAATGGCAGCGATTTGCGATTTTTATTGGGACTGCGATGTTATGGCGGACACATCGGACACTTTTGACACATTTTTGGCGCCATTCACATTTATACTGCGATCAGTGCTATAAATATGCACTAATTACTGTATAAATGTGACTGGCATTGAAGGGGTTAACACTAGGGGATGAAGAAGGGGTAAATGTATTCCCTACATGGTGTTCAAACTGTAGGTGAAGGGGGGGTGACTGGGGGGGGGTGACCAATCTGTGTCCCTATGTACAAGGGACACAGATCGGTCTCCTCTCCAGAGACAGGACGCTGTCTCTGTGTAATACGGCAATAAGAGATGATCTCATATGTTTACATATGAGATCATCTCTTAATGGCCACGCAGATCGCATAGCAAACGGCCACTCTGATTGGCTGTTCGCCACGATCTGTGATTGGCTGTGTCCAAGGAACAAGGCCAACACAGAGCTTCCCCACTGCGCGCTCCGCGCGGGGAACGCCATATGGGGTGGTCACACGGGCCGCAAGTGTGTAAGGACGTGTAAGGACCTTGCCCCTTTTTGCGATTCGGCACTGCGTCGCTTTAACCGACAATTGCGCGATTGTGCGACGTGGCTCCCAAAAAAAATTGGCGTCCTTTTTTTGAAAAAAAAATTATATTTTTTACTTTTTGCTATAATAAATATCCCCCCCAAAAAATATATTTTTTTTCCCCCCTTAGTTTATACATATTCTTCTTCTACCTATTTTTGTTCAAATTGCAATAAGCATTTATCGATTGGTTTGCACAAAATGTATAGCGTTTACAAAATAGGGGATAGTTTTATGGCATTTTTATTAATAATTTTGTTTTTTTTACTAGTAATGGCGTCGATCAGCGTGTTTTTTTTTTTCATGACTGCGAAATTATGGCGGACACATCGGACACTTTTGACAATTTTTTTTATGACCATTGTCATTTTCACAGCGAAAGTGTATAAAAATGCACTGATTACTGTGAACATGTCAGTGAAGGGGTTAAACACTAGGGGGCGCTAAGGGATTAAGTGTTCCCTGCATAGTGTTTCTTACTGTAGAGGGGATGGGCTCTGTGTCACATGAAACATGACACTGATCTCTGCTCCGAATACACAGAGCCGAGATCAGTGTCATTCTCACTAGGCAGAGCAAGCAGATGCTTGTTTAAACAGCATCTCCCCGCTCTATGCGTCCAGTGGCGCGCTCACGACCACACAGCAGGCATTTAAAGGACCACAAGCTTATTGCAATTTTTATTATTTTTTAACAAAAATATGTAGATGAATACGTATCGGCCTAAAAACATTTTTTATATATATTTTTTGGGAATATTTATTATAGCAAAAAGAAAGAAATTTAGATTTTTTTTTTAAATTGTCGCTATATTTTTGTTTAATAGCACAAAAAATAAAAACCGCAGAGGTGATCAAATACCACCAAAAGAAAGCTCTATTTGTGGGAAAAAAAGGGACGTCAATTTTGTTTGGGAGCCACGTCGCAGGACCGTGCAATTGTCAGTTAAAGCGACGCAGTGCCGAATCGCAAAAGGTACAAGGCATATCGTGAGTTACAGTATATAAGTTAGAGACTCGGTGAGGAGATTTTAAAGATGGTACAATTCGAGACAAAATATTAATCCAAACTTATAATGACAATTGTGGATATGCAGTGGAAGGGATACAATACAAAACAAGGGGGGGGGGATAAATCAAAGCAAAGCATAAGAATGAGCTTCAAATATCATAAGATTCGTAAGAAGGACAGAAAAGAGAAGAGGGGAAAAGAAAGATAGAGAAGAAAAGGGGAAATAAGTTGGAAAGAAGTTCACCAGATTGGATCGAGGGTCCATGTGAGAATAAAGCCCTGTACACACGATCGGTTCGTCTGATGAAAACGGTCCATCGGTCCGTTTTCATCAGACGGATCAATCGTGTGTGGGCCCCATTGGTTTTTTATCCATCAGTGAAAAAAAATAGAACCTGTTTTAAATTTTCCCTATGGCTAAAAAACCGATAGAAAAAAACGATCGTCTGTGGGGAAATCCATCGGTCAAAAATCCATGCATGCTCAGAATCAAGTCAACGCATGCTCGGAGGCATTGAACTTAATTTTCCTCAGTAACATCTTAGTGTTTTACATCACCACGTTGGACACGATCAGGGCCAGATTAAGAACATCATGGGCCTGGTGCTGAGGATTTTGGTGGGGCCTTTTATAAATAATAAATAAATGCGTGGGAATCACAGCGCAGCAATGGAGGGCCCAGTCTGAAAATGTAAGTGTACCCTAATGTGCTAATATGCTGTGCATATTTGTACATTGTGGCATAACCTACCCCAGGGCCTCTAAAAAGTAGTAATGTCAGGAAAGTAGCTGAGATCCCCGATGTTCCTCTGTACATCACCGTAGTAATCACAACATTAAATAAGTTCTAATAATGGGACAGAACAAATATGAGAACTGAGATTTCCTTTAGTTGAACTAACACGTGTGTCCATTCTAGAGCTAGTAACATTGAGGGTATTCAGTATCATTTTAAAGAACTGTTTTTGTGGGTAAGCGACATAGGGGAGGAGTAAGGACGGTATATAAGTGGGAAGTATGTGCAGGTGAGTGAGAGGAATGTGGAGGGTCTAAAATTGGGCACTATGTACAGGAGAAGAGTGCAAAGGGTACGGCACAAGGCACAATGTACAGGAGAGAAGTGTGGAGGGTATGACAGTGGGCATCCTGTACAGGAGAGAAGTGTATGACAGCAGGCACCATGTACAGGAGAGGAGTGTGGAGGGTATGACAGTGGGCAATATGTATAGGAGAGGAGTGTGGATGGTATGATAGTGGGCACTATGTATAGGAGAGGAGTGTGGAGGGTATGACAGTGGGCAGTATGTACAGGAGAGTAGTGTGGACGGTATGATAGTGGGCACTATGTATAGGAGAGGAGTGTGGAGGGTATAACAGTGGGCAGTATGTACAGGAGACGAATGTGGAGGGTATGACAGTGGGCAGTATGTACAGGAGAGAAGTGTATGACAGCAGGTACTATGTACAGGAGAGGAGTGTGAAGGGTATGGCAGTGGGCAGTTTGTACAGGAGAGGAGTGTGAAGGGTATGACAGTGGGCAGTATGTACAGGAGGAGTGTGGGGGTATGACAGAGGGTAGTATGTACCAGAGAGAAGTGTGGAGGGTATGATGGGGCAGTATGTACAGGAGAGAAGTGTGGAGGGTATGACAGTGGGCAGTATGTACAAGAGAGGAATGGGGATGGTATGATAGTGGGCACTATGTATAGGAGAGGAGTGTGGAGGGTGCGACAGTGGGAAGTATGTACAGAAGAGGAGTCTATGACAGGAGGCAGTATGTACAGGAGAGGAGTGTGGAGAGTATGACAGTGGTCACTATGTACAGGAGAGGAGTGTGGAGAGTATGACAGTGGGCACTATATATAGGAGAGGAGTGTGGAGGGTGTGACAGTGGGCACTGTGTACAGAAGAGGAGTGTGGAGGGTATGACAGTGGGCACAATGTATAGGAGTGGAAGGATGTTTAGGGACTGCGTAGTGGTTAAGCGGGTCATACATGGATTGAAATTACACCAATTATGCAGAGACCAGCCATAGTCAATCTATGTATGGGCTAGCTGGTTTTACACAAGTCAATCTATTAATCATCTTGAGTACAACCAGCCTGTTTTTCCAAAAACAATCAGTGCTGCCAGCTATAGATAGCAACACTGATCATTGTACTCACTGGCAGAACACAATAACACTACAGGAGTGATTCCCCCATCTACAGGTCAGCAGGTGAGAGGGTGTGTGGGGACAGGCTGGGGAGAGATACCAGCCAGTACCTGGGTAGGCACTGGCTAGTATCAGAGCCAGATACACACAGGTTACATACGTCGCGATCGTTCGAGCGAGAGCAATAATTCTAGCACTAGACTTCCTCTGTAACTCTAAACATCTAACCTAAAAAATGTTTAAAGCATCGCTTAGGATACCAAAAAAAAGAAAAATCGTGCTAACTTTAGTGTTTTTTTTTAATGTATGAAACAGTTTATTTCCAAAAAAAACATGTTTGAAAAATTGCTGCGCAAATACAGTACCGTGCTAGAGCTGCACAATTAATCGTTAACAAATTGTGATCTTGATTCAACCCCCCTGACGATCTCCAATGCAGAGTTTGCTGATTCTTTCATATAACAAATGGAGAGACTTTCAGCTGTCAAAAGAAAATATCTGGACAGTCTGCCAAGTTCTTAGCAGGAAACATTGTAACTAACGCTTTCTTCTTATATCAAAGGGATAAACTTCTGTGTGTAAAGAAAATATCCGACTGTCTGCCAAGTTTGTAAACAACATGAAACATTGTAACCAACTTCCTTTTTAGATCAAACTTCTGTGTGTATATGCAAGAAATGTAACCACTTAAAGTCCAACACTTGTTTAAGTTAAAAACCAATATTTTTTGCTAGAAAATTACTTGGATCCGCCAAACATTATAGAGTAATTTTCTAGCAATAAACAAATGATGATTTTTTTTCTCAGTCTGCTGCAGTGTGTCAGCTTGTATTTATAATGGCTGCTCTGTATGTAGCTTCTGACAGGCTGTGCAAGCAGGCCCGTATCTCCGGAACCATAAATGATAGCCATCCCATATTTTAACCGGTTGTGGGGTAGGTCTTCAACTGACTACCCCCCAAATGTGGGGTTTTTTTTGTGACCTCTGGTCATCGAGCTACAACCCCTAAAGTCGATCTAAAAAAAAAAAAAAAAAAAAAAAAAAAATTTTTCTTTTGGGGCAAATGGGCCTATCTTGAGAAAGGGGCCTGGAGCTGCAGCTCCATCAGCCCCTCTGTTAATCCGGCCCTGGACACGATCAGATTTTTAACCGATGGTGTGTAGGCAAGACTGATGAAAGTCAGCTTCATCGGATATCCGATGAAAGAATCCATCGGATTAGATTCCATCAGATATCCGATCGTGTGTACAGGGCTTTAGTGATGACTAAAATCCATCAACTACCATTGCAAAAGAAAAGTTCTGCTTTATTTTCATGAATCTCTTCTTCTACATAACCTTTTATTTCTTCTAGGAAGAGTATGCAAAAAAAATAATTATAGCCCAAGTATCTCATATTTTTACCAAATTGATTGGTGCTTCTCTGCATAGCAACATGCATAATCCATTATTACTTCTAGCAGAGAAGCACAGGGTACTAGTTTAGGAACATAAAAATAAGATATAACTGTGAAATAAAAATTAAAATAGAATCCAGAACTGGGACAGTGCAGTGATACAATGAGAAATAATATCCTGTATCAGAGGATCTGAATGTTTTATTAAAACATGACAAACAAATGTATTCCTTCCAGCAAAAAGAATGTATCACAACGTAATAAAATATTGAAATAAGGCCAGAAGATACATGTTATTTAAAGACATTTAGCAATGTGTAATTTGCAGATTGGGAATTTGAACCAGCCCAAAGATTTTGCATCAACAACGGTAATTTGGTTGCAGAGGTACACAAAAAGTATCTTCATTTGTTAGTATTTGGTTGTGGTATCAATACCACATATAAAGTATAATCAAATTCCTGGTAATAAAAAGTAATGCATGCATGGAATATTTAATATTGATATTTTTAATGATCTTTTATTTTCTTTTTATATATTTGTTTGCCTTGCACTATGCACATATTTTGTTGCATGTTCTTAAAGTAATACTATAGGTTCTTTTTTTTAGAACAAACATGTCAAACTTTCCTCCACTGTGCAGTTCGTTTTGCACAGAGTGGCCCCGAACATCCTCTTCTGGGGTCCCACCGAGGCTCTCTCGGCTTCTCCCCACCCCCTCTAGGAAGCTCTCTCCCAAGGGGTTACCTTGCGGGCGCGCTCCCGTGTCCAGCATCCGGCATATGTAGCCGCTAAATGCAGGACTCAGCGCCGCCCCCTGGGAGTCCGCGTCATTGGATTTGATTGACAGCAGCGGGAGGCTGCAAGGTGTTTTTTCACCTTAATGCATAGGATGCATTAAGGTAAAAAAACACGAAGGTTTACAACCCATTTAAGCTGATTTTCAAGCTGTGTGCACCGTATATGCATTTATTTTTTTGCTTAGTAATGTGGCCATAACTTGTAGCCAGAGCTAGGAACAGGAGTGTGGTGGTCCCAGGGGATTCAAAGGGTTCAGCCACAAAAAAGGTCAGATGCAGACTCTTGGGGTGAATGTTCACTGAAAATGACCTCATGCTGCATAAATGCTCTTACCTCTAAACTCCTATGTGTGCATGGACACATAGGTTAACACGGAGGGGCGTTTAGAGGCAAAAAAAGCAATGGGCCAGATTCACATACACTTAATATTGCGCTGCGTAATCGAAATACTCTACGCTGCCGTATTTCCCCAGGCTCTACACCGAATCCTAGTAGATTTTTGCCCGTACGCTATGGCGGCGTAGTCTATTTCTCGCCGCGTAATCGAAATACGCGATTAGGGGGCGTGAAGCATTTAAATTAAGCGCGTCCCCGCGGCGATCGAACTGCGCATGCTCCATTCAGAAATTTCCTGCCGTGCATTGCGCGAAATCACGTTGTTACGTCATTCGTTGTTTGAGTAGCGTCGTTTACGGACATTCCTATTCCCGGACGACTTACGTAAAAAAAAATAAAAGACGTCGGAAAACGTAGAAATTCGACGCGGGAACGACGGCCATACTTAACATGGGCTGTCTAATATTAGAGCAGCAAAAAGCTGGTATAGTGTTACGCAAATAAAAGATGACTAAAGGTGCCGTAAGAGATTGCGATTGAAGATCGTAATTTCGGGGATCGCCGGGAAAAGCTCATTTGCATACCCCGACTCCGAAAACGACGGGGAGTCCACCCAGTGGCCGCAATTTTATTGCAGCTTAGATCCTAAGGCGTACAAACACGTAATCCAGTCGTATTCATGGTTTGAGGTTTTCGACTAGCTAGAAAACGCGCGTAATTTGAAATTACTCCAGTCTAACACCAGTTAGACAGGCGTAATGGCTCTCTGAATCTGGGCCAGTGTTTTTAAACTCAAGCATGCAGTCATTTAGAGGTAGAAAAAAAGAAAACTTGTGTGTTCAGGAGAAAAAAAAATGCTCAAAGGCACCTAAACATACATTAACATTAGATGTGTTTAGACTCAAAATCCCCAAAATCCTGTTAATGCATTTTACTAGCCAGATTTCTGTCCAATATAATTTATTAATGACAATCATGCAAACTCACATGCAAAAGTGTGGCCTTTTACCTCACAATAATTTCTCCAGAAGTAATTTAGATCTGCTGAGGTTGCGGTGACCCTGTAGGGTAAATACAGACAACCTTTCTAGAAGGCTCTCTTTCTATTCCAATGTTTCAACTTGGCAGCACAGCACATCAGGGTAATTAGTATATCACTTTCAACTTCAACTGAGAAAGTGGCAATTTAAAGCCACAAAACAATTTTTTATGGTAAAAGTTTCTATACGATAAACCAGATGACCCTAATGCTTATTTAAACACACAACAGGTGCCATTAACGTTTGAGCTGCAGCAAGTGTTCCATAAAGCGCTTAGACTCTTGTGTACTTCTCCATACCAGTGAAAGAAATTGGAGCTTAATCTTGGTAATTTGAACAGACTCTGTAACTGGGTTATTAAAAATCATTTGACAAAAAAATGCAAACTTACATGGGAACTGTCTTCCCAAAAAGCGACCATATGGTACTTTGTGATCTGTGGACAGAACATTGGCTTTTTGGGATGACAGTCGCCATGTAAGTTTTTTCATTTTTTTGTCAATAAATGATTTTTAATAACCCTGTTACAGAGGCTGTTCAAATTACCAAGCTAAAGCTCAGATTTCTTCCACTGTTATGGAGAAGTATACCAGAGTCTCATGTCCTGTACAGAATTCCATTCAGGCTGTCTTGCACACACACTGTCAGACCAAATTCCGACCGTCCAAAACATTACGACGAGCCGAGAAATATGAAGTTCAATGCTTCCGAGCATGCATCGACTTGAATCTGAGTATGCATGTTTTTTTCGGAGTTCCACACAGACGATCGGAATTTTCTAGGAAAAAAATAGAACATGTTCTATTTCTAAACTGAAATGGAAAAAAGTCTGATGGGGCCTACACACGGTCGGAATATTTGATGAAAAAATTCCGTCAGACTTTTTTTAATCGGAAATTCTGATCGTGTGTAGGTCCCATCAGACTTTTTTCATCGGAAATTCTGATCATGTGTAGGTCCCATCAGACTTTTTTCATCGGAAATTCTGATCGTGTGTACAATCGCTAGCTGCTATGACTTCTAAGGCCTCGTACACACGAGGGGATATGTCCGCTGAAAACGGTCTGATGGACCGCTTCAGCAGACATCTCCGATCGTGTGTATGGGCTAGCGGACAGATTTGTCCACCCGACAGATTTCAAAGCATGCTTTGAAATCTATCGGGTGGAATCCGTCCGCCCGACATGTCTGCTGGTTAGTACACTTACCAGCAGACATGTCGTCCCGCACCGCCGCCGCGCCGCCGCCGAATGGATTCGGCGCATGCGCGGAAGTGTTTTACTTCCTGGTGCGGTGACGTGGCGGCGTCAACGTCACCGCCACGTCACCGGGCCATCCGCCGGCGGGGAATTTGATCCGATGGTGTGTACACGCCATCGGATCAAACTCCAGATCGGACATATCCGATGGAAATGGTCCGCGGACCATTTTCATCGGATATGTCCGATCGTGTGTACGAGGCCTAAGACGATAAATGATCATCCCATATAGGTTCTCAGCAGGCGCCTCATCTTTCTGTTGTTTCTTTTACCGTTGACGTTTGGACCACCGACTGGATTTTTAAAACATTATCCAACTTACCAGAGCTGAAAGCAGTCCTGATACTGCACCTGCACTGAACTGTGGATTCAATCAAGCATCTGTCAAGTTATGTGAACTAGCACATCAGACTGCAGTGTGCTGCAGCAGTGGTGCATGTTATAGGGTGACAACACTGCACCTCCATGGGCACACACAAAGGTAGTGTCAGCCAACATTTTATGTCAGCCAAAACAGAAATGTTAATATTGTCAGGATCCAAAACAACATAACTGCCCAAAAACATGAAAAGAGAAGCTACCGTTGGATAATTTTTTTAATTTAGGGTTTACATAGAAAAAAAAAAAAAAACAATCCAAATCCCATGAAAGTGAGTGCTTAGTGTTAGGAACTGCCTTTACTGTAATTACAGGATCAGCCTCAGTATTATAAAAGGCAAATACCACAGCCCCAGTTAAGGTAAAAGCTCTGATAGTTATGGTCAGTAAAAATTTCTTCCAGCAAAGGCCCGAATCTCCATGTTTGTGATACATCCTAGTTCCCAGTCCTCAATATACATCCCAGTTTCCAGGGTTCAAGTCCTGGGGGAAAAAGTGTGGGAACTCCCACCCAACATCCACTCCCCCACAAAAAAAAAAATGATACGCTCATATGCATATATATTTCACACCCCTTTACATTACACAGCGCCCTGCATCACTGGACCCCCTTTACATTACACTGCAACCTGCATCACTGGACCCCCTTATATTACATAGCACCTTTGGACCCATTTACATTACATAGCACCCTGCACCACTGGACCCCTTTTACATTACACTGCACCTGTGGACCCCTTTACATTACACAGCCCTTGTACCTCTGGACCCCTTTACATTACACTGCACCTGTGGACCCCTTTACATTACAAAGCCCTTGTACCTCTGGACCCCTTTACATTACACAGCACCCTGCGTCACTGGACCCCTTTATATTACACAGCACCTCGCACTTCTGGACCCCTTTACATTACACAGCACCCTGCACCACTGGACCCCCTTATATAACAAAGCACCTTGCACTTCTGGACCCCTTTACATTACATGGCACCTTGCGCCTAAGGACCTTTTTAAATTATACAGCACCTTGCGCCTAAGGACCTTTTTACATTACACAGTACCTTGCACCTAAGGACCTTTTTACATAACACCTTGGCTCAGATGATCAGCACGTGTTGCACACACAGCACTTGTAGGCTACACAGAGGAGGGGGGAAGAGGGAGGGGTGGGTCAGAGATAGAGAGGGGGTCAGAGAGAGAGGTGTGAAAGAGAGCTCAGGGGGAGAGAGAGAGATGGGGGTGTCAGAGAGAGAGTTGAGAGAGGGGGTCAGAGAGAGAGAGGGGGTGTCAGAGAGAGAGAGGGGGTCAGAGAGAGAGAGAGAGAGAGAGAGAGAAAGGGGGTCATGAGAGAGACAGGGGGTTAGAGAGAGAGAGAGGGGGTCAGAGAGAGAGAGGGGGTCGAGAGAGAGAGGGGGTCAGAGAGAGAGAGGGGGTCAGAGAGGAGAGAGGGAGTCAGAGAAAGAGAGGGGGTCAGGAAGAGAGTGAGAGGAGGGGTCAGAGAGAGAGAGGGATCGTGAGAGAGAGAGGGGGGTCAGAGAGAGAGAGGGGATCAGAGAGAGAGAGAGAGGGGGGTCAGAGAGACAGAGGGGGGTCAGAGAGAGAGAGGGGGGTCAGAGAGAGAGAGAGAGAGAGAGGGGGGTCAGAGAGGAGAGAGGGGGGTCAGAGAGAGAGAGGGGGGGTCAGAGAGAGAGAGAGGGGGGGTCAGAGAGAGAGGTGTGAGAGAGAGCTCAGGGGGAGAGAGAGAGATGGGGTGTCAGAGAGAGAGTTGAGAGAGGGGGTCAGAGAGAGAGAGGGGGTGTCAGAGAGAGAGAGGGGGTCAGAGAGAGAGAGAGAGAAAGGGGGTCGTGAGAGAGACAGGGGGTTAGAGAGAGAGATAGGGGGTCAGAGAGAGAGAGGGGGTCGGAGAGAGAGAGGGGGTCAGAGAGAGAGAGGGGGTCAGAGAGAGAGAGGGGGGTCAGAGAGAGAGAGGGGATCAGAGAGAGAGAGAGGGGGGTCAGAGAGACAGAGGGGGGTCAGAGAGAGAGAGGGGGGTCAGAGAGAGAGAGAGAGAGAGGGGGGTCAGAGAGGAGAGAGGGGGGTCAGAGAGAGAGAGGGGGGGGTCAGAGAGAGAGAGAGAGGGGGGGGTCAGAGAGAGGGAGCAGGGTCTGGTCAGTGGAAGTGCTCACCCACTTGGAATAGTTCCCAGGGGCTGGCTCACTGGTTTGTCTGTGTGGATGCTTGTTTTTAATCTTCCCGCCCACCTCCTCTTCACAGACGAGCACACAGGAGGGACTGGACTCGGGAGAAGTGTGAAGCTGCTTGGGACAGACATGCTGGAGGTGGATTGGATGGAGCACACAGGAGGGGCAGGACTCAGGAGAAGTGTGTAGTTGGTGTGACTGTGACCGTGATGACATGATCTCAGAGCGGAGGGGGGGGACGGGGACAGTGTACACATATCAGAGCGGAGAGCGCCCTTTTGGGGGGGGGGGGGCGTTTGATTTCTGAAATCAAACATGTCACAGCTGAGAGCAGCTGCCGCTGCTTGACACGTGAGTTACCTGTCACAATGCTTCTGCTCGAGTCCAAAGGGAGCGGTGTCCCTGCTGTGAAATAAGTGCAGGGACGTCGTTCCCACGCGTTCCCGCAGGACTCGAGCCCTGCCAGTTTCCCTACACATCCCAGTCCTCAATATACATACCAGTTTCCCTACACATCCCAGTCCACAATATACATCCCAGTTCCCCTACACATCCCAGTCCTCAATATACATCCCAGTTCCCCTACACATCCCAGTCCTCAATATACATTTATTTATTTATTTATTTATAAAAATGCTTTTTGGGAGCGCAGTCATTACCCGAAGGCCTCGATGCGCTCATAGAACCACAGATACATGTAAAAACACATCATACAATATAATAATCACTTAAAAATCACATGATAACATCAACAGCTAAAACTGATAAAACTGCTAATATCTAACCCTAATTAAGACCATACGCCTGAGAAAATAAAAACGTTTTTAAAAACTTCCTGAACTTTAACAAATCCTTCTCCCGTCTTAAATGTAAAGGTAGAGAGTTCCAGAATAATGATCCTCGTACATCCAGAGTCCTCCCTCCACATTTAGTTTTCCTAAATTTAGGGACCGTCAAATTACCCTGATCAGCAGATCTTAACGATCTGCTGGGCACGTAACAGGTAAAAAAAATTTGCAGATACCTTGGGCCTATCTTATGGATGGCTTTGTGGACCATACAGCCCACTTTGAACGAGACCCGTTCAGCAACAGGTAACCAATGCAAGGCTTTTAGAGATGGTGTGATATGGTCCCGATGGCCCACTCCCGTTGCTAACCTAGCTGCCGCATTTTGGATCAACTGAAGCTTATACAGAAGGGCTTTTGAGCACCCCATATATAACGCATTACAGTAGTCCAACCGACTGCCAATGAAAGCATTAATCACCTGGACTCTGTCTACCTCATCAATTAAATCCAATGTAGAACGCAGGAGTTTCAGATGGTAATAGCACCCGCTTACCACCTGGTTTACCTGCGCCTCCAAAGACAGTTTGGAATCTAAAATGAATCCCAAATCCCGGACCTTAGTGCCCGGGACCGGGTAAGGCTTAAAGGAAACCGGCCAAGACGGAAAATCCGTCGAACTGGCTTTACTCTGAGTACCAATGATGATACATTCCGTTTTTGAGCCATTAAGTTTTAAATAATTTGATCCCATCCAGGACTGTATTTCCTCCAGACAGGCTGACATCCAACTTTCCCTACACATCCCAGTCCTCAATATACATACCAGTTTCCCTACACATCCCAGTCCTCAATATACATTCCAGTTTCCCTACACATCACAGTCCTCAATATACATCCCAGTTCCCCTTCACAACACAGTCCTCATTATACATCCCAGTTTCCCTACACATCCCAGTCCTCAATATACATCCCAGTTTCCCCTACATATAACAGTCTCTAATATACATCCCAGTTTCCCTACACATCCCAGTCCTCAATTTAAATCCCAGTTCCCCTACACATCCCAGTCCTCAATATACATCCCGGGTTTTCCCTACACATCACAGTCCCCAATATACATCCCAGTTTCCCCTACACATCACATTCCCCATTATACGTCCCAGTTTCCCCTACACATCACAGTCCCAACATACATCACAGTTCCCCCTACATATCACAGTCCCCAATATACATCACAGTTTCCCCTACACATCACAGTCCCCAATATACATCCCAGTTTCCGCTACACATTAGAGTCCCAATATATCACAGTTCCCCCTACATATCACAGCTCCCCCCCCCCCCTGAAATCACAGTTCCCTCTTCAAATCAGTGTCCTTGGTCTCCCTTTTACATCACAGTCCCACTTTACATCAGTGTACTCATTTTCATATCACAGCCCACCACCTCCCTTACATTACAGTCCTCACTTTATATACATTTTAACCTCCCCATATTATAGCTACCCACCTTACATCACAGTCCTCCTTTCCGATCACAATCCCCTCTCCCCATATTATAGCCCTCCACATTACATCATAGTCCTCCCTCCATATCACCCTGCCAGCCCCATATTATAGCTCTCCTCCCTTACATCACATTACTCCTTTCATATCACACTCCCCCTTTCTATATTATAGCCCCCCACCCCCCACTTGACAGTCCTCTCTCTTTCATATTACATTCCCCCCTCCCCAAATATAGTCCCACCTTTTACATCCCAGTACTTCCATCATATCACAAGCTGCTGGCAGGAGGGAGAGGACACCCAGCTTGCTAATTGGGGCTGCAGCATTCCACATAGGACTACCACTCGGTCTGAGTCAGGACCGCGGTCCACCATTCAATGATTCCTTTGCTTGATCTTGATCTTAAGCAGTTACAGGAATGGCAAAGAAAGTTATTTTTTTCTCTTTGAAGCATTATACAGTGTAAAAGTCAGTGGTGGTGCATCCATTGTGGGCACAGGAGCACTGCCCCCTCTCTCCTGCACCCGTCAATTAACAATAGATAGATAGATTCATGCAATGCATGAATCTGTCTATCTATTGTCGCCGTTGCCGCCCCCTATTCAGGTGTCCATGTATTTGGAAGTTTTTTTTTGCTGTTTATCCACTTAAGGACCGCCGCATGTACATTTACGTCGGCAGAATGGCACCGACAGGCACATCAACGTATATATACGTTGGTGCCTTGGGGGGGATCGGGGGTCCGATCGGACCCCCCCCCCCCGTACATGCGGCGGTCCGCGCGGCTGCAGGAGCGATCCGACAAGTGGGGGCGGCTATCCGTTTTCACCCGCCCCCTCCGGATCGCTCCCAGCCAATGCGCGCGCCCGCCTGACCTGTCACTTCCTCCTCCTGTGTAAACACAGGAAGGAGGAAGCGACGTGATCTCTCCCTCGGCGTTTGTTTCAAGCGCCGCTGAGGAGAGATCACTACAGAACAAGTAAGTCTGCACTAACACTACACTACACACACACATTTAACCCCCGCGATCGCCCCCCCCCCCCTCCCCCCTGTCACAGTGTCACTGAATGCAGTAATCATGTATGATTACTGTATTTAGTGTCAGTGTGACAGACAGTGTGACAGTCAGACAGTCAGTAGTGTCAGTAGTGTCAGGGTAGCCCCCCCCACCCCCCCCAATAAAGTTTTAACCCCCTGATCACTGCCCTAGTTAACCCTTTCACTCCCTATTGCCAGCGTCACTAAGCGATCATTTTTCTGATCGCTGTATTAGTGTCGCTGTTCCCGCTAGGTAGCTAATTTTTTTTTAATGCGATTTTTTTTTACTAAAGACATGTGGCTAAATAAATTTTGGCCTAAATGTTTGACTAAAATTTAGTTTATTGTTTTTTTATTATAACAAAAAGTAAAAAATATTGATTTTTTTTCAAAAATGTCGCTCTATTTTTGTATATAGCGCAAAAAATAAAAATCGCAGAGGCGATCAAATACCACCAAAAGAAAGCTCTATTTGTGGGAAAAAAAGGACGCGAATTTTGTTTGGGAGCCACGTCGCACGACCGCGCAATTGTCTGTTAAAGCGACGCAGTGCCGAATCGCAAAAACCCCTTGGGTCATTTGCCAGCGTATTGGTCCGGGTCTTAAGTGGTTAAACAGTGCTGTGTTAGGGAATCAAATAAATAGCTTCCTTAACACTGACCCACCTCTCAGCCAATCAGATGCACCGGGTCTGGTTACCTGTCACCTGATTGGCTGAAGTGACAGAGGCTGTGATTGGATGCCTCTTAGGCATCCAATCATAGCAGAAGTGGATGGGAGAAGACATTGAGGACTCGGAGGGAGCTTGGAGGAATGCGCTGACTTGAGACAGGTAGGTGTCGAGCAGGGGTGCACACTGGCAGCATTTAATGGGGTAAACTGGTGGCAATTGATGGGGTAAACTGGCGGAAATTGATGGGGTAAACTGGCGGCAATTGATGGGGCAAAGTGGCGGCAATTGATGTGGCACACTGGATGCGTTTAATGGGCACAGTGGTGGCAATTGATGGGCACAGTGGCTGCGTTTGATGGACACACTGGCAGCAATTTATGGGTACAGTGGCTGCTTTTGATGGGCACAGTGGCTGTGTTTGATGGCACATTGTATGCGTTTAATGGGCACAGTGGTGGCAATTGATGGGCACAGTGGCTGTGTTTGATGGGCACAATGACTGCATTTGATGGGCACAGTGGCTGCATTTGATGGGCACGGTGGTTGCGTTTGATGGCACAGTGGCTGCGTTTGATGGGCACAGTAGCTGCATTTGATGGGCACAGTGGCTGCAATTTATGTTTTTTTTTTTTTTTTTTCAGTTTGTTTGCACCTCCCCAAAAATTTTGAGCACCAGCCGCAACGGGTAAAAGTGCCACACTGTCTATAGTAAAATAAAAGGTTTGCACTTAAATTAGCGGTGTAAGGTAAGGGATAGGGATGAGCTTCGAGTTCGAGTAGAACTCATGTTCGACTCGAACATTGCCTGTTCGCCGTACAACGAACTATTTGGGGTGTTCGCGACAAGTTCGTGTGAACTTTAGAACCCTGTTAAAGTCTATGGGACTCGAACGTTTGAAATCCAAAGTGCTAATTTTAAAGGCCAATATGCAAGTTATTGTAATAAAAAGTGTTTGGGGACCTGGATCCTGCCCCAGGGGACATGTATCAATGCAAAAAAAGTTTCAAAAACTGCAGTTTTTTTAGCAGCAGTGATTTTAATAATTCCTTTAAGTGAAACAATAAAAGTGAAATATTCCTTTAAATTTCGTACCTAGGTGGGGGGTGTATAGTATGCCTGAAAAGTAGCGCTTGTTTCCCCTGCTTAGAACTGTCCCTGCACAAAGTGTAATTTCTGAAGGAAAAAAAGTAATTTAAAATCACTCGCGGCTATAATGAATTTTCGGCTCCCGGCAATACAGAGAAAAGTCATTCATAAAAAAAAATGTGTGGGGGTCCAATTTGGGGTGGAGTTCCCCTTAAAATCCATACCAGTCCTGGATGGGCTGGAATGGATATTTGGGGGGAACCCCACATAATTTTTTTTAATTTGACACAGGGTTCCCCTTAATATCCATACCAGACCCGAAGGGCCTGGTAATTGAATTTGGGGGGACCCCACGCATTCTTTTTTTATGAATGACTTTTCTCTGTATTGCTGATATCCGACAATTCAATATAGCCACAGAGTGATTTTAAATGACTTTTTTCCTTCAGAAATTACATTTTGTGCAGGGACAGTTCTAAGCACAGGAAACAAGCGCTACTTTACAGGCACCCCCCTAGGTACGAAATGTAACCACTTGCGGACCGCCGCATGTACATTTACGTTTACGTCGGCAGAATGGCACGTACAGGCACATTGGTGTACCTGTACGTCCCTGCCTAGACGTGGGTCGGGGGTCCGATCGGGCCCCCCCCCCGGTACCTGCGGCGGTCCCCGTGGCTTCAGGAGCGATCCGGGATGAGGGGGCGGCGGTTTGTTTTTGTCCGCCCCCTCCGCATAGCTCCCAGCAAATCCGCGCGCTCCCCCTGTGTGTCACTTCCTCCTCCTGTGTAAACACAGGAAGGGGGAAGTGATGTAATCTCTCCTCTCAGCGGTATTTTCTACCGCCGAGATGAGAGAAGACAACACACAGTGAGTGGCACCAACACTACACTGACACCAGGACACGTAGGCACATTTAACCCCTTGCTATCACCCCCCCAGCCCCCTGTCACAGTGTCACTGAATGCAGTGATCATATATGTACTGATCACTGTATTTAGTGTCAGTGTGACATGCAGTGTGACAGGCAGTTAGTGTTAGGTTCAGGGTAGCCCCCGTGCCCCCCCTAATAAAGTTTTAACCCCTTGATCACCGCCCTAGTTAACCCTTTCACTCCCTATTGCCAGTGTCACTAAGCGATAATTTTTCTGATCGCTGTATTAGTGTCGCTGTTCCCGCTAGGTAGCTATTTTTTTTTATTGCGATTTTTTTTTACTAAAGACATGTGGCTGAATACATTTTGCCCTAAATGTTTGACTAACATTTAGTTTATTTGATTTTTCTTATAACAAAATTAAAAAATATTGTTTTTTTTTTCAAAAATGTCGCTCTATTTTTGTATATAGCCCAAAAAATTAAAATTGCAGAGGCGATCAAATACCACCAAAAGAAAGCTCTATTTGTGGGAGGAAAAGGACGCAAATTTTGTTTGGGAGCCACGTTGCACAACCACGCAATTGTCTGTTAAAGCGACGCAGTGCCGAATTGTAAAAACATCTTGGGTCATTTAGCAGCATATTGGTCCGGTCCTTAAGTGGTTAAAGGAATATTTCAATTCATTGTTTCACTTTAAGCATTATTAAATTAATGCTCCTGACAAAACGGACATTTTTTAAAACTTTTTTTGCATTAATACATGTCCCCTGGGGCAGGACCCGGGTCCCCAAACACTCCCCTGGGGCAGGACCCGGTCCCCAAACACTTTTTAGGACAATAACTTGCATATTAGCCTTTAAAATTAGTACTTTAGATTTCAAACGTTCAAGGTCCCATAGACTTTAACAGGGTTCTAAAGTTCACACAAACTTTTGGTCTGTTCACAGATTCTGGTGCGAACCGAACCCAGGGGTGTTCGGCTCATCCCTAGTAAGGGATCCTGTATGTCTCCGATTTCTCATAAAAAGTTGTACTTTTCCTGTAATTGCACTCATTCTATGCAGTCAGAACCTAGTTTAGCTCCTCTTTAGGCTATGCAAATTGTGGCATTTTCCCAGCAGATTTACATGTTATAGTTTTAATGACATTTTATCTATATGAGTTTTTCTTTTTTCATAAATAAGCGCACCTCATATATAATTAGCTTGATCTATCACATTGTGTTCGTAGGCACAAAATTCATATTATTCTGACTCTTTAGTTCAATTATGTCAATTTTAAATTAAGTTTAGTGACCAAAATTAGTTTTTCCATTGAAGGTGTTATTAGATAACGTGCTGAATTTCTACCACTTCATGCTCAAAGGTGGCATCATTTCACCCAGAAAAAGACTGCATATTGTTCTGGGCTAAAAGCTTTAGATAAAGGGGACCAAATGTAATATGCTGGGTCAATTTTTTCTGAAGGATATAATGGTCGTACTTACAAATCATATATTCTTTATTTTAACAAGAAAAATAACATTTCACTAGCCTCACATGTAGATGACAGCTGCTGTAGTGGCAAAACTATGTTTCGAAGGAAATAATACTACAATTTCATTCAAATACAATAATATAATTTTTTTGCTCATAGGACAACAAGCTATCCTCTCACTATTTGGGCCCTTTCACACTGATGTGCAGCCTAAGGCCTCTCACACTGATGTGCAGTTTAAGGCCTCTCACACTGATGTGCAGCCTAAGGTCCCTCACACTGATGTGCAGTCTAAGGTAGGGTGACCAGACATCCCCGGTTTCCAAGGATAGTCCCTGGATTGAGAACACTGCCCACGGACAAACAGTTTGTCCCAAGTTTTATCCCGGGATCGAATTTGAACAAGGGCTGGGGCAATTTCAAAGACAGTCAATGCAGAATAAAAAGTAACACCACATTATCTGTGCCCCTTTCTGATGATCATTTGCTGGTCGGAGCAGAGGGACCATTTTATATTTTTCAATCTCATGCCCATTCACTGATCACTATATTAGTGTCACTGGTTCCCACAAAGTGTCACTCAGGCCGTGTACACACGGCAGAGAACCTCGACGGGCAGAACACATCGTTCCGCCCGTCGAGGTTCCCTGCCGGCCGTCGAAATCGGCGACCCGCCTGTCGGAAATGGCAACCAGCCATTCTTCCAGGCGGGCCGTCGAGCAAATAGAGAGCGTGCTCTCTATTTCTGCTCGACGGGCTTCCCGACGGGAAGCTCGCCTAGAGTGTACACATGGCCGAGGTCCTCGCTGGAATGCAGCTTCCAGCGAGGTTCTCGCTGGTTTCCAGCGAGAACCTCGGTCGTGTGTACACGGCCTCAGTGTCTGATTACCACCCTTACTGGTAAAAAAAAAATATATATATAAAATAAAATAATTATTTTAACCACTTAAGGACTGAGCCTGTTTTTCGAACACCCTAGAGAATAAAATGGAGGTCATTGCAATAATTTTTGTCACACTGTATTTGCGCAGTGGTCTTTTTGGAAAAAAATCATTTTTTTAATTAAAAAATATGACAACTGTAAAGTCAGCCCAAGTTTTTTTTATATTGTAAAAGATAATGCTATGCCCAGTAAAATGATATCCAACGGGTCATGCTTCAAAACTGCGCCCACCCGTGGAATGGCGTCAAAAGTTTCCCCTTAAAAATCCCTATAGGGGACGTTTAAAAAATTCTATAGGTTGCATCTTTTGAGTTACATAATAGGTCTAGGGCTAGAATTATTGCTCTCGCTCTAACAATCGCGGCGATACCTCACTTGTGCGCTTTTAACAGCGTTTTCATATGCGGGCGCTACTCACATATGTGTTCGCTTGTCGGAACGGGGCGCTTTAAAAAAAAAATGTTTTCTTATTTATTTTAATTTATTTTATTTATTTTTACACTGTTCTGAAAAAATAAATAAAAAATGGGTCACTTTTATTCCTATTACTTTTCTACAGCCATTAAACTCTCCATCATGTTATCCTATTGCTCACCAGCATTTTGTTACGTTTTTGATCCATTGAAAAAAACGCTAAAAACGCTAATAAATGTTAACAAAACGCTTTTGCAAAAAAAGCTGAAAAAAGTTGAAAAACTCACTGCACTCACTGGCGTTTTTATAACATTATTTTACCATCCAGTGTGCATGAGGCCTAAATCTGAATGTTTACTTTTGCTAAGAGAATTAACTTTGAATATCCAATAATGAATAAAGGAAATACTTTTAATAATTTTACCTTGGAAATGATTAGATAACTGAAAAGAATGCAGCTTCGCCTAATTAACAAAGCTAAATGGACATTCAGCCCAGGTTCACACTGACAGCAAATTCAGCTGATCTCGCACAATTTCATTCCCACATGTCAGTCCCGACTTGAAAAACGTCCCCCGAAGTTGCCAAAAATGGTACAGAAATGACTTTTGGGAATTTATTAAATCTGGAGCAGACAGAATCTGGAGCAGCTGTGCCTAGAAACCAGCTTTTACCTCCATTTGTTCAATTTAGTTTTGAAAATAAAAGGTAGAAACTAATTGCTTGCCATGCACTGCTGATCCAGATTCTGTCTGCTCCAGCCGTCTCTCAGTTTGCAATATGCAAATTCTCTTAGTAAATCTACCTTGTAGGTTTTTAAAAAATAACTTTTCCTCTGTTACTCCACCTTTTTATATATATATATATACATATATATATATATATATATATATACACACACACACATTTTCTGTATTAACATTTGTTGAACTTCTCCAGTATTCGTTTCTACTTGATTCTAAACATGTTCATTATGTCTGCTACATTGTTCTTCTCTTGTTGAAAAAAACAATATTTCAAAAAAGCAAAAACTTTTGTCAGGTGAATTTTTTAGTTTTTTATTTGTTTCCAATTAAATAATTACTAATTGGAATCAACATGATACAGTACTGCAGCCATAGATACAGTCTAAACTCATGCTTAGGTTCCAACCCTTGGGAGCCATTATGTAGGAGTTGATCTGTAAGTTCTCCAATGCAGCCAGCCAATGTCATATAAAAACTCCAGTCACCATGTTTAATGAAACTTCTATGCACCTTGACAATCCAATCAGATTCCACATCTAATACACACATCAAATCCTGGCTTCTTTTCTCCTTTGTAAGTGGTTTAAATCTCTTAAGCTAATTGGCCTCCTTGTGAAATATGTTTTCCTCTTTTATTTTAAATGGTTTTTGCATGCTAACTTTTTTTTCTGATTGCCAAAAATGCTTTTCTTTAAAATTACATCCATGGGTGTCCGCTCCATAGGGCAAGGGGGGGGGGCAAATGACCCCCCCTGGAAAATCAAGAAGGTGTTGAAGAGTCTCTGGCCGAGGACTGTCTGAGCAGTCCTGGGCCGGATGTCACACAGGCACAGCGAGCAGAGTGAAGCCGCCTCCCCCTCCTGTGTTTATGTGTACACAGGGGGAGGGAACCTGCTGCCTGTGCCGTGCTAATTGCTGATCTCAAGTACTGAATGGGATGGGGGAGGGGGGTCCATCTGTGCTGAAGGAGGGGGTTTGTGCTGAATGGGGGTCCATCTGTGCAGAAGGGGGTGTCTGTGCTGAATGGAGGGGTCTGTGCAGAATGGGGGGGGGTCTGTGCTGAAGGGGGTCCTTCTGTGCTGAATAGAGGGGTCTGTGCATAATGGGGGGGGTGCATCTCTACTGAATGGTGGGATTTGTGCAGAATGGGAGGTCTGTGCTGAAGGGGGGTCTGTACATTCTCAAGGCTATATTTATATGGGAAAAAGGAAAATTACCGCGCTAAATACCTATAATAACAACAAAAGAGCTGCAACAGCTGAGTGTTATACACACACAATAGTAAAAGCAAAAAATGTGAAGTTGCGCTGTAAGAAAATTAACTAATAAAAAATAATAAAAATAAGTGAACTAACTAAGGAAAAAAAATATTGATATTAAGATACCAAGTCTATTTAGGAACTCAGTATATAAGTGAAAAAAAGTGTCTATAAAAATATATCAATGTAAACAATGAAGTTAATTCATCAGTTCCACAAGGCAGATTAAATCAAGTCTTTAGTTGAATGGTGATTAAATGCAAATTATTCAATGAAGTCCAATAAGAAGAAAAACACCCGTCACCAAGAATACACCAATAATGGATGGAGGCTTACCAGAAGGCAAGCTCAACAGACTTGCGGCTATAAACCCTAGCCTGGGCCTTTAAAGGATCCTCAGCAAGTGGTGGACAGCTGTAAGGAACTCCAAAAATATCAAAGAGGAACTAAAGAAAACTCACATGGTGAAGTATGTCTGCACAACTTAAATGTGACACTATTAACACCACCACCGTATCACCCGCATAAATTAAAGGCTTACCTGAAGCCAGAAATTGATCTTCCTATGGCTAAAATACCCTTAGCCTGGGCCTTGAGTGATGACGCTGCTAGCTGGATAACTAATCCTCTCAATAACACGTCAGCGGTGATAACAATAAAGGATGAAAAAAGGAAGCCCACATAGTGAAGTATGTAATAAAAAGGCTAGAAATTTAATAAAAGTTGCACTTACAAAACATCTCGATATACAGGCAAGTAAAGAAAACAAAAGCCGGCCGGCTTAGTTAAACGACCGTTCCTCTTGGATCGTCACGTAGTTGCGTCAGCACGTCACCTTCCCGACGTACGTTTCGTCACACATTTGACGTCGTCTAGGCAACTTTTATTAAATTTCTAGCCTTTTTTCGTCACCAAGAATACACCATTATTGGTGTATTCTTGGTGACGGGTGTTTTTCTTCTTATTGGACTTCATTGAATAATTTGCATTTAATCACCATTCAACTAAAGACTTGATTTAATCTGCCTTGTGGAACTGATGAATTAACTTCATTGTTTACATTGATATATTTTTATAGACACTTTTTTTCACTTATATACTGAGTTCCTAAATAGACTTGGTATCTTAATATCAATATTTTTTTTCCTTAGTTAGTTCACTTATTTTTATTATTTTTTATTTGTTAATTATATTTATATGGGCATTGAGTGAAGCTGAATTATCTCAAGAGCTATTTCACACTGCCAGCTGGCCGTGTTATCGGTAAAGCGCCGCTAAAAAGCGGCACTTTACCATCATTTTAGGTGCGCTATTCGGCCATTAGCGGAGCACTTTTAACCCCCGCTAGCGTTTGAAGAAAGGGTTAAATGTGACTGTATCGCCGCTACCGAAGTGCCCCCCCCTGAAAAAATTTCAGCGGATGCCCATGATTACAGCATATGTTTTGTGCTTGCAGGCTAAGCGTGAATTTATCATGCCTATTTTGCAACCAATTTATCAGAAATTTTCAGATGTAAAAGTGGGCATTTAAATAAAAAAATTAGCCAAGTCACCTTTCTCTGCTAAATGCAGGTGAAACTTAGCTACTGACAAGTGACATGAGGCCTTTAATGGAAATTTGGAAGCGTTATAATGGCCAGTAGGTTCGATCCGTGGAAAGTGAATCTTTACCTCATTTTCTAAGCTATGGAGCAACTGCACTTGCAGAGTCTATTTACCTTTAGTAAATCAACCCCTTTAGGCCGGAATCACACTTGTGCAGTGCGAATTTCAGCTCTCTTATCTCTGCAGATAGATAAGGGAAGTGTTTTAGCTGTGAATTTGGAGACCTGGGAGAAGTTACAGGGGAGAGGAGAGTGGGGGAGAAGTGTATTGAGCTGAATGAGAGAAATTCCTGAAGAGAAATGAACACATCTGCGAATCAGCTGAGTACCCATAGAAGAAAATTGGCCTGAATTTGCACCTGAGCCGCACCGCAAGGCATAAAATCCGCACACGTTTTTTCCGCAATGCGCAGTGTGAATGCATCGGACATATGTAAACCAGCCTCATTGAAAACAATGGGCCAGATTCAGATACAATTAGATTATCGTAGCGTTTCCCAAATACACTACGCCGCCGTATTTTACCTGGCTCTACGTGGAATCCAGGTAGATTTTGTCCAGTAAACGACGGCGGCGTAGTGTATTTCTCCCGGCGCAATCCATCTACGCGATTAGGGGGCGTGAAGCATTTAAAATAGGCGCGTTCCCGCGGCGATCGAACTGCGCATGCTCCGTTCAGAAATTTCCCGCCGTGCATTGCGCGAAATCACGTCGTTACGTCTTTTTTTCTTGAGTAGCGTCGTTTACCGACATTCCTATTCCCGAACGAGTTACGTAAAAAAAAAAATATATATATTTTAAATTCGACGCGGGAACGACGGCCATACTTAACATGGGCTAAGCACCGTTAGACCAGCAAAAAGCTGGTCTAAAAGTACGTAGAAAAAAATAGACGAAAGCGATTGCGAAGACCGCTCGCATCTTCGTGGATCGCCGTAAAAACTCATTTGCGTATCCCGACGCATGAAAACGACGCAAACTCCTCCCAGCGGCCGCAAAAATATTGCAGCGTAGATCCGAAGGCTTACGAAGACGTAAGCCTCTCGGATCGAAGCCCGAAGCCGCCGTATCATGGTTTGAGGATTCAAACTAGTGATACGGCGCGCGAAATTTGAAATTACTCCTGTCTAACACCAGTTAGACAGGCGTAATTGCTCTGTGAATCTGGGCCAATGTATTTAGAAATGTTCTGCGTATTAGATGCGGTTTAAGCCGCAACCAATTCGCATAGGTGTGAATCCGGCCTTAAAGTGGATGTAAACCCAATTCATGAAATTTGAGCTGGGCAAATATATCTGCAGTATTTTGTTATCTAAGTCCCTTAGCTCTTTCCTGATCCATTCCTCTGTTATCAGTCTGATAAGTCCTGACAAATCCTCAGACTTTCTAGAAAAAAGCAACCTAAATCTTCAGTCCTTGGAGGTTGCTAAAATAGATTAGCAGAGAGCAGGTCCTAATACAAAACACCTCTGAGAGTCTTTGCCTATGATGAGAGGGGGTGTGTGCCTTTTCTCCAATCAGCAATGTTGGCTATCTTGGCTGTATGCCTAGACATCACACTCTGTGTTAACCAGGAAGAGAAAATCTGCTAACACAATCTGAACTTTCTAAACAGTATATAAATGTGAAGACAGCAGATATACATGTAAAACCTATTTCGGGAGATTAGGTTGATCCCTGTGTATCATCTGAGGCTGTTGTATGGAGGGTTTACATCCACTTTAAGTCTTTGTCCCAAATATTATTCTATTTGTATATTATTGTGCTTAATTTGTTAGGTAATGCTGGATATGCCTCACGTATTGTTGCGCTTATTCCTGCAGGAGCCGCCTGGTATGATGGGTTATTCTTTCTGCGTGACCTATGACACACCTGGTTATAATGTAAGGCCGTGTACACACGGCAGAGAACCTCGACGGGCAGAACACATCGTTCCGCCCGTCGAGGTTCTCTGCCGGCCGTCGAAATCGGCGACCCGCCTATCGGGAATGGCAACCAGCCATTCATCCAGGCGGGCCGTCGAGCAAAAAGAGAGAGTGCTCTCTTTTCGCTCGATGGGATTCCCGACGGGTGGGGCGAGCCAAAAGCGTACACACGGCCGAGGTCCTCGCTGGAATGCAGCTTCCAGCGAGGTTCTCGCTGGTTTCCAGCGAGAACCTCGGTCGTGTGTACGCCGCTTAAGTGTTAGTATACTACCACCAATCCAGACACATGCATATCTTGTCCTGAGCATTTGACAATACTGCGGTCCTCAGGAACATGGTGCCGGTAATTAACTCATCATGATCAGGACCTCTAAGCTCAGCTCTGGCTCTCTTGTTCTCAGTATATATCTATTAGGGGTAGGCACAGATCTGGATGTGGAGGAGGTTGATCCTGGAGAAAGAGCATCACACAGGCTGCCTGAGCTCATTAATACAGAGGAAGAGACAGTAGAGACAGCCACTTATACTAGCAACCATATATTGTTTCTTTTGCACATGCAAAATTCTAACTTTTTTTACATGAAAGAAAAATGTGGGTAATTAAAAAAAAAATGTTTTATTTTAGATCTGTTTTCCAACATGATTCTATTTTTATATTATTGTGCGTTAATTGTTAGGTAACACGGGATATGCCTTTAATATTGTTTTTGTTTACCCCTGAAGGAACTCCTTAACCACTTAAGACCCGGACCAATATGCTGCCAAATGACCAAAAGGGTTTTTGCGATTCGGCACTGAGTCGCTTTAACAGACAATTGCGTGGTCGTCTTCCCACAAATAGAGCTTTCTTTTGGTGGTATTTGATCGCCTCTGCGATTTTTATTTTTTGCGCTATATATACAAAAATAGAGCGACATTTTTGAAAAAAAATCAATATTTTTTACTTTTTGTTATAAGAAAAATCAATAAACTAAATTCTAGTCAAACATTTAGGCCAAAATGTATTTAGCCGCAATAAAAAAAAATTAGCTACCTAGCGGGAACAGCGACACTAATACAGCAATCAGAAAAATGATCGCTTAGTGACGCTGGCAATAGGGAGTGAAAGGGTTAACTAGGGCAGTGATCAAGGGGTTAAAACTTTATTAGGGGGGGGGGTACAGGGCTACCCAGGACCTAACACTAACTGACTTTTACACTGCCTGTCACACTGACACTAAATACAGTAATCATACATGTATGATTACTGCATTCAGTGACACTGTGACAGGGGGAGGGGGGGGGCAATCGGGGGGGTTAAATGTGACTATGTGTAGTGTTAGTGTAGTGTAGTGTTGGTGCAGGACTTACTGTGTGGTGATCTCTCCTCAGCGGTGGTTGAAAAAAACGCCGAGGGAGAGATCAGATCGCTTCCTCCTTCCTGTGTTTACACAGGAGGGGGAAGTGACAGGGCGGGCGGGCGCGCGCGCATTGGCTGGGAGCGATCCGGAGGGGGCGGACAAAAACGAATAGCCGCCCCTTCTTGTCGGATCGTTCCTGCAGCCGCGTGGACCGCCGCATGTACAGGGGGGGGGTCCGATTGGACCCCCGATCCCCCCCAAGGCACCAACAGATATATATGTTGATGTGCCTGTCGGTGCCATTCTGCCGACGTAAATGTACATGCGGCAGTCCTTAAGTGGTTAATATGACAGGTTCTTCTGCCACAGCTCTGTAAACCGCTCTGTCCCCTCTGACACACCTAGCTATACCATAAGTTTTACGCCAATCTAGGCACATGGGAATCTTGTCCTAAACTCTTGACATTGAGCTGCCATCCGTAGGAACTAGGGCCCCAGTAACTCAGTCAGTCCTCACAAACACAAGGCCTCTGGGCTCAGCTTTAGATCTCTTGTCTTTGGTAGCTATTTCTGAGGTACATACACAAAGACAGCAGGTCTGTATCACCTGTGTTTTGCATCCTATGCATTAAGCTGAAAAAACACCTTGCACTTTCTGGCCCCCCAGCCCCATGTTTTACTTACCTGAGCCCCAAGTTTCAGTGGGCACTATCCCTCTCCACTGCTTCTGGGCTCTTCATGGGATAGATTGATAGCAGTGCAGCCATAGGCTCCCGCTGCTTTCAATCAAATCCAATGACGTGGATGCCAGGGGGGTGGGCCGAGTCATATACTTGGCGCCTATTGACATAGAGTCTATGACTCAGGAGCATGCCCGCAAGGTAACCCCCTCGGGAGAGAGCTTGCCAGAGCGGGTTATTTATTGCGGGGAGGACCCGCGAGAGCTGATGTGGGACCCCAGAAAAGGATGATCAGGGCCACTCTATGCAAAATGAACTGCACAGTGGAGGTAAGTATGATATGTTTGTTATTTTTTGTTTTTTTAAAGTGAACCATTAGTGTCACTTCAAGTGGTTAACTGACACATAGCAGCATTGCTATACCTACGTTGGTCATGCATGCTTTAAAAAACTGTTCATGAAAGGGTTATTTATTTACTGATATTTTCAACTTTCAAGCATAATCTCATCTTTTACTCCCAATAAAAATACACATAAACATATTTTATATAATTGCCATAATTTATTTTCCAAGCTAATAAAGACAAAACCATAAAAAAGCACTTAGTGATTTTATTTTCAGCAGAATACATTAGTATGCTTATCGAGTGCAATTTATTATTGTGAAACTATAACAAGTGCAAGCAAATCAAAATAGTGGATACATTAAGTAGAAAAATACTTCTCTGAAAATCCTCTGATGGAAGCACACATACTATATGGCCTGGAGCAAAGTGAAACTGGGAAGAGGGCCAGCATGACTGGGGTGGGCAGTGAGGCAGAGTGAATAGTTGTATGATATGAAAAGGGGTTATTCTCTAACCTGATTGGGTCCAGAAGTGATGGGGGGTAGGGGGGGGAATGATCATTGGGACTCTCAGGCACTGCCCGAGGACCCCATGCCACAAGGGGGCTCCATCAGGGTTGTCAGGCTTAATACAACTAGGGACAGGATGACAAAATCTGTGTTTTTTTTACATCTGCCCCTGATATGTCCGAAACCGACATGCTTTTGATGTGAAAATCCAGAGATTTTACTGCCCTGCCTCTGCACTGCCTCCTGGCATGGTGGCCATCTGTATGCCCGGGGGCCCCATAATCTTCTATTGCCCGGGGGCCCCATGAGTTGTCAGTCCACCCCTGGATAGGCGGGATGTCCGGTAGGGTGTGGAGGGGGAGGTTTTCTGTCGAAGATCAGAACTTCTCCGTGTCACGAAGGTTTCTCTTTGCCTGCTGAGAAAGGACACAAAATATAGGGACATGAGTGATCTGGACATTCTGGCTAATAGATACATTATTATGTATCATTAAGCACTAGGGATGAGCCGAACACCCCCTGGTTCAGAACATGAAAACAGGCAAAAAATATATTCGAACATGCGAACATTGTTAAAGTCTATGGGACACGAACATGAAAAATCAAAAGTGCTCATTTTAAAGGTTAATATGCAAGTTATTGTCATAAAAAAGTGTTTGGGGGTCTGGGTCCTGCCCCAGGGGACATGTTTGCCTTTGTTAAAGGGGGCTTCCAGATTCCGATAAGCCCCCCTCCTATTGACCCCCACAATCACCCGGCAAGGGTTGTGGGCATGAGGCCCTTGTCCCCATCAACATGGGGACATCCTCCCCATGTTGAGGGCATGTGGCCTGGAACGGTTCAGGGGGGAAGGCACTCTCTCGTCCCCCCTCTTTTCCTGCGGCCTGCCAGGTTGCGTGCTCAGATAAGGGTTTGGTATGGATTTTTGGGGGGAACCCCATGCCATTGAAAAAAAAATGGTGCGAGGTTCCCCTTAATATCCATACCAGACCTGAAGGGCCTGATATGGAATTTGGGGGGGGGGGGGGGCACGCCTTTTGGTTCGGGGACCACTGCCATTTTTTTCAATGACTTTGATCCAGATTGCCAGGACCGACAATTTATTAATAGTTTTAAATTATTTTTCTTTAGAAATTACATTTTGTGCAGGGACAGTTCTAAACATGGGAAACATGAGCTACTTTACAGGCATACTATACACACCCCCCATGTACGAAATTTAAAGGAATATTTCACTTTTATTGTTTCACTTTAATCATTATTAAAATCACTGCTCCTGAAAAAGCTGCTGTTTTTAAAACTTTTTTTGCATTGATACATGTCCCCTGGGGCAGGACCCGAGTCCCCAAAGACTTTTTATGACAATAACTTGCATATTAACCTTTAAAATTAGCACTTTTAATTTCTCTCATAGATTTTTAAAGAGTGTTCCGCAGCTTTTCGAATTTGCCCCGAACACCCCGAATTGTTCGCTGTTCGCCGATGAGGTGACCAGCCAATGTTCGAGTCAAACTCATGTTTGACTCGAACATAAACCTCATCCCAATTAAGCACTTTCTTAATTATTTAGCCATCCTCTAGTAGACAATCCCTTTAAAAAAATATATAAAATCTTCAAAAGGTCCAGTGTCTTAAATCACTTTTATCCATTCCGCCGCCACAACTAGCATTTAAAAAAAAGGGAGCAACGCTGGAAAAAGGGAGTAGGCCAGTGAAGGTAAAAAGAATGGCAACTTTCCTAAAGCTTTATCCTAATCAGAAGGCAGCTTTTTTATTGGGTTTTCAGGAGGGTTTTAAGATACACAGTCATTTGCGGGTTGTTCCTCTACTAGCCAACAACTTGCGGTCATCTTGTTTGCATCCAGAGGTTGTTACAGAAAAATTGTTTAAGGAGGTTTCTTTGGGTCGCATAGCTGGCCCCTTTGGTTCACCACCAGTACCCAATCTTATTTCTCCTTTGGGCGTTGTGATCAAAAATAAGCCAAATAAGTTCTGGCTCAATCATCCCCTATCTTATCCAAAGGGTGGGTCAGTCAACGACTCTATTGACCCAGACTTTTGTACGGTTTCCTGTACTCCTTTTGACACGGCAGTTTCGTGGGTATGACGGTATGGTCAAGGTTCGTTGTTGGCAAAGACTGATATAGAGGCAGCCTTTCGTTTGTTACCAGTGCATTCCACTTGCTAGGCTGTCATTGTTTGTACTGTCTGTATGGCTGAAATCGCATTGCACAGATATCACATGTGATTTGTACTGCAGTGCGGTGTGAATTAAATGCGATCTCACAGAGCGCACTAATGTGAACTGGCACAAAAAATGGACTACAAACGGATGGAAACAGACAAATGGTCTGTAAAAAAGTAATGTAAAACTTATGAGAAACTGATGTAAACTTATGAAAAGCTGATGAAAACTTCATCCGATTTTTCTTTGAAAAAGCGTAACTGAACTGATGAAACAAACGGTTTACATGTGTGAAAAGGGCCTAATTGCCCGTACACACGATCCTAAAATCAGATGAAAAATACCGCTTTTGATGTGCTCTCGACAATTCATCCGATATTATTCGATCTGACAAGCATGAACATTTTCCTTGTTTAGCCAGTACAGTTGTCAAATACATTACAACACATGACATCACTTCCGATTTTTTTTTCTGTCATATGAAAATTTTCGTGACTTTAGTATCTTATTAGATTTCTACTTGCGACAATTAAGCAAAAAAAGTTTTTGGATCGTGTGTACTGGCCATAAGGGTTAAATACTGCTAAAAGGATACAGAGACTAAGGCCGGGTTCTTAACTGTTCCGACACAAGTCGGTCTGACTTTAAAAAGGCTCTCTGTACTACTACTGTACTACTTTGGTCCAAATTTGATCCACTTCAACCCATTGAATATCACTGAAGTCAGATCAAAGTCGGATCACCGTCTTGCCTGAACCGACTTTGGCATGTGACTTGTGCTCTGATGATTGATCTTGAGGGGGAACTCCAGACCAACAAAAAAAAAAAAAGCATTGGTTCCCCCTCCAAGAGCATACCAGGCTCTTCGATCTGGTATGAATTTTAAGGGGAACCCTAATGCCGAAAAAACTGCGTAGGAGACCCCAAAAGTCCATACCAGACCCTTATCCAAGTACACAGCCCAGCCGGTCAGGAAATTGGGTAGGGACGAGTGAACTGCTGCATGCCCTCAACATGGGAAAGTGGGTGCTTTGGGGCAGGGGGCCCTACGCCCCCACCCCAACCCCAAAGCACCTTGTCCCCATGTTGATGACCTCTTCCCGACAACCCTGGCCGTTTGTTGTCTGGGTCTGTGGGCGGGGGGCTTATCGGAATCTGAGTATGAGTATGGGGTACATTGTACCCCACTACACACTACACAGGTTTTTAAAGTTATTTATTAGGCAGCTCCGGAGGTCTCTTCCGACTTCTTCTCCCCTCTTCTTTTTTTTTTTTAAAGTGTATTTTTGTGCGTGAACTCGAGAGAGAGGAGCCGGACTGCAGGAGTTGGGAGTAGACAGACCCTCCCCCCGGAGCCGGGCTGAGACCACCAAACTCAATTCACATGTAGCCGAGACCGGGATCCGAACCCTTGGCTGCAGAGGTGAACGGCTTGTCAGCGCAGTGCCAATCACGTTGAGCCACCACAGCTCTCTCTCTCTCTCTCTCTCTCTCTCTCTCTCTCTCTCTCTCTCTCTCTCTCTCTCTCTCTCTCTCTCTCTCTCTCTCTCTCTCTCTCTCTCTCTCTCTCTCTCTCTCTCTCTCTCTCTCTCTCTCTCTCTCTCTCTCTCTCTCCCCGGTTCTTCTCCTTTTGTCTTCTGCCGGGTCTCCTCCGCTATCTTCTGCTCTTTTGCCCAGTATTCTCTGTTGTCTTCTTCCCTCTGCTCTTCTTTCGATGTTGACACAATGCTTTCTCCCACTCTAATGCTGGGTGCTCGGTGTGCCACTACTTATATTTTCATGATCTGGAGTTCCCCCTAAAGATGCAGGTTAATACCAGATACAGTGCCTGGTATTGTCGGGGATCGAAGTCGGATCCCTGTTCGTTGAAGTCAGATGCTTGTCGGACTTCAAGTTGCAGGGCAAAGTCAGATCCAAAGTAGTACGACTGTCGTGTCGTACCCGTGTGAACCCTGCCTGAAACTTTCCACATTACTACACTGAAAATGCATTAGGTGGTTATATTGAATGCAGACACTCCCAATCAGGAATCAGTCTTGCAAGGACATAGTGGGAAAAAAAATCTTCAAAATAGAAAATGGTAGGACTCCTTGCAAAGAATTTGCTGAAAATCAGTGGTTCTCAACCCAGTCCTCACGTGTTAGTCAACATGTGCTAGTTAATTGCACATAGACGCATTACCTGTTACTGCAAGTGGGCTATTGAATTGCACAGAAATGCAGTCGCTCTGACTGTGCGTGTGCTGTCACATACCACCTGAGCGCATTTGGTGTCACCGCACGTGTGCTGTTACATACCACCTGAGCGCATTTGGTGTCACCGCACGTGTGCTCTTACATACCACCTGAGCGCATTTGGTGTCACCGCACGTGTGCTGTTACATACCACCTGAGCGCATTTGGTGTCACCGCACGTGTGCTGTTACATACCACCTGAGCGCATTTGGTGTCACCGCACGTGTGCTGTTACATACCACCTGAGCGCATTTGGTGTCACCGCACATGTGCTGTTACATACCACCTTAGCGCATTTGGTTTCACCGCACGTGTGCTGTTACATACCACCTTAGCGCATTTGGTGTCACCGCACGTGTGCTGTTACATACCACCTTAGCGCATTTGGTGTCACCGCACCTATGCTGTTATATACCACCTGAGCGCATTTGGTGTCACCGCACGTGTGCTGTTATATACCACCTGAGCGCAGTTAGTGTCATTGTACGTGTGCTGTTACATACCACCTGAGCGCATTTGGTGTCACCGCACCTGTGCTGTTATATACCACCTGAGCGCATTTGGTGTCACCGCACGTGTGCTGTTATATACCACCTGAGCGCAGTTAGTGTCACTGTACGTGTGCTGTTACATACCACCTGAGCGCATTTGGTGTCACCGCACCTGTGCTGTTACATACCACCTGAGCGCAGTTAGTGTCACTGTACGTGTGCTGTTACATACCACCTGAGTGCATTTGGTGTCACCGCACCTGTGCTGTTACATACCACCTGAGCGCATTTGGTGTCACCGCACCTGTGCTGTTACATACCACCTGAGCGCAGTTAGTGTCACTGTACGTGTGCTGTTACATACCACCTGAGTGCATTTGGTGTCACCGCACCTGTGCTGTTACATACCACCTGAGCGCATTTGGTGTCACCGCACCTGTGCTGTTATATACCACCTGAGCGCAGTTAGTGTCACTGTACGTGTGCTGTTACATACCACCTGAGCGCAGTTGGTGTGACTCCGCTTGTGCTGTTACATACCACCTGAACGCAGTTGGTGTCACTGCGCTTGTGCTGTTACATACCACCTGAACGCATAAATATGTCTGGAAGGACAACAAAGAGAGGCAGAGAGTCACGAGGGCAAGCAGGCTCTGCATGTAGAGGTAACGCTGGTGGTGGATGTGGTGCATCCTCTTCAGCACGTGGCCGTGGCCGTGGCCGCTCGTCCTTCCTTTCGGGAGCTGGCCGTGTTGAGCCTCAACATGCAGAGAAATTAGTAGAGTGGATGACCAAGCCATCCTCATCCTCTCTCACACAGACTGATCAAAGTTTATCTGGCAAAGCAGCTGCCAAGGCGTCCTCTTCCCTCTGCACAATGGCTTCACACAATACCTAGTACCACCATGTCCTCCTGAGGAGTCCCCCGAACTGTTTCAACACAGTGTTGGGTACATGCTGCAGGAAGATGCACAGCGTTTTGAAGACTCCGATGACGGAACATTGATAGAGGAAGGCATTGATGTGAGTCCAGGGAGAGGGGGTGGCCGAGAGGGACAGCAATCTGGCAGTGATGATGTTTCCCCAGCTGGAGCATACTGCCAGGTTGTTGACAGTGATGAGGAGGGAGGGGATGATGAGGTCACTGACTCTACCTGGGTGCCTGATAGGAGAGAGGAGGAGGAGGAGGAGGAGGACGAGGCACAGGCACATCTCCAAAGAGGCAGGATGCCCTCCAGGGGTCAGCTTAAGGTCACACCCACTGCATTACAGCACACATCTACGGCGCTTTTGCATGGCGCTGCTGTGTCTGACCGGTACAGCAAAAGTTCTTTGGTGTGGGCCTTTTTTGAAACATGTCCACAAGATCGTACCTTTGCTATTTGCAACTTATGTCGCAAACGTATCTCGCGTGGCCAAAACATCAACCGTTTGGGTACCACATGCTTGTCCAGACATATTTTGACCTGCAAGCACACCAGAAAGACCCACTCCAAAGACAAAAGCGTACCCCCCCTTGCCCTTCTGGGACCTCCAACCCCAATAGACCCCCAGTCCTCTCTGAAGCCTGCAGTGAAAGTGTAGAAATAGGTGTGTCACAAGCTAGTAGTAGCGGTCAATCTACTGATAGTACCAGGCAAATTTCCCTGCCCCAGCTGCTGCAGCACCGAAAGAAGTACAATCCCAGCCATCCACATGCCCAGCAGTTAAATGCTAGCTTAGCGAAATTGCTAGCACTTCAACTGCTACCTTTTCAGTTGGTAGATTCTGCCCCCTTCCGTGAGTTTGTGCAATGTGCAGTACCTCAGTGGCAAGTACCAAAACGCCACTTTTTCTCACGGAAGGCTATTCCGGCTCTCTACCGGCATGTGGAAGGCAATGTCCATGCCTCGCTGGACAGGGCGGTCAGTGGTAAGGTGCATATTACCGCTGACTCATGGTCCAGCAGGCATGGACAGGGACGTTACCTGTCTTTTACGGTGCATTGGGTGACTCTGCTGGCAGCTGGGAAGGACGCAGGGCAAGGTCCAGTAGTTTTGGAGGTTGTTCCGCCACCACGCCTCCAAAACACTACTACTGCTTGTGACACACCTCTCTCCTCCACCCCCTCCTCTTCTTCTTCCTCTGTGGCCTCTTCCTGTGGTGATGTTTTTGTCACGGTCACAAACAGACAGCTAGGCGTGGTCGTGCCTCAAGTGGCTCTGGGTGGAATTGAACCCAGGACCTCTGCGTTGCTACTCTGGGTCTTTTCCCTCTGAGCCACTTCTCAGTTTAGATTCTGTTTGCTGTCCATTGAAGCCTGGTGCTGAACTATGTGCTGATTGTCTGATCTCCCTGCAATCTGCACCTGACTATCCTGGTCCAGCTGAGGCAGGTTACCCAATTAACCAGGGTATAAAGCCCTGCCTCACTCTGAGAGCCTGGTCAGTTTATTGTTATCTGATCTTCCTGTCTGTGCCAACAGTTCCTGTATTGATCTTCTGCTGCAAGACTGACCCCGGCTTCTGACCTTTGGCTTTTGTACCTTGGATTGCTGCTGTCTCCTGCCCTTTGACCCCGGCCTGTACTTTTGGACTTTTCCTGTCTTCTCCAGCCCCTGACCACGGTTTGTCTCCCGGACCTGTTTTCAGCCCTGCCCTGACCGGTGAAGTACTTGATTCCTGTGAAATACTTTTGTGCCTGGACTATCTTCTGTTTCATCTGCTGCAGCCTTCCAGTCGGTGATCCGCTTGTACCTGCTCCATGCACCTGACCATCATCTTCCCGCTGGTACCGGTGCCTCCCGGTGCATCCGTCCCTCTGTCCCAATCTCAGGGGGCGGATCGCATCAGGTCGCAAAGGTAAGCTCACAAGTCTGCAAAATGGACTCCACTCAAGGTAAGCCCTCACAGTTTTCTCCGAACCAGCCGTGCTCCGTAGGCGTACGAGGGGATACGCAGGAATGCAGGCCAAGAGATGCCATGCGGTGCTAGAGCTGGTATGCTTGGGAGACAGGAGCCACACTGGGGAAGAGGTTTTGTCAGCTCTGCAGGGTCAGGCTGAGAGGTGGTTGACGCCATGCCAGCTGAAGCCTGGAATGATGGTCAGCGATAATGGCACCAACCTCCTCTCTGCCCTGCGACAGGGAAAACTCACCCACGTGCCCTGTTTTGGGCATGTCCTCAATTTGGTGGTGCAGCGGTTCTTGGGCAGGTACCTGGGCTTGCAGGATGTCCTGAAGCAGGCCAGGAAAGTCTGTGTGCATTTTCTAAGGTCATATAATGCCACTGCTCGGCTGACTGACCTCCAAAGGGAATACAACCTGCCCAAGAACCGCCTAATTTGTGACATGCCCACCAGATGGAACTCAACGTTGGCCATGCTGCAGCGGCTGCAAACGCAGCAACGGGCCATCAATGAGTACCTGTGCCAATATGGCAGCAGAACTGGGTCAGGGGAGCTAGGTTTTTTCCCCGCGCAAGTGGGCCTTGATCAGGGATGCATGCACTGTCCTGTCACCATTTGAGGAGGCCACGAGGATGGTGAGCAGTGACACTGCATGCATCAGTGAGACTGTCCCTTTTATTCACATGTTGGAGCACACGCTACGTGGAATAATGGACAGGGCCCTTGAGGCAGAACAGAGGGAGGAAGAGGAGGACTTCCTTACCTCTCAGGGCCCCCTTTACCCAGACAGTGGTCCTGCTTTCCCACCTAGCACACAGGAAAAGAAGGAGGAGGAGGAGGATTGTATCAGCAGCATGGAGGTGGAGCCTAGCACTCAGCAGCAGCAGTCTTCAAGGGATCATTTACAGTCCCAAGGAGCACGTGGACTTTTACGTGGCTGGGATGAGGTGCCTGTGGATCCTGTCGTCCTCAGTGACCCAGAGGACTGTGCCCCGAATGCCTCTGCAAACTTACGCTGCATGGCCTCTCTGATCCTGAAAAGCCTGCGTAAGGATCCTCGTGTACGTGCTATTAAGGAGAGGGATCATTACTGGCTGGCGACTCTCCTTGATCCAAGTTACAAGAGTAAGGTTGCGGACCTTATGTTGCCATCGCAGAGGGAGCAGAAGATGAAACTTCTGTGGGAGGCCTTGCAGAAGGGTCTGTGCAATGCGTTCCCAGAACCGGGGGGATTACCAAAACCTGGCTCTGGACAACGTCTTGCTGAGGCTTCGGTGAGTCACAGAAGGGGCGGTGGAGAAGGTGGTCGTCTGACTGATGCATTCAGGCAGTTTTTTAGTCCGCAGCCCCAAGGTCTGACCGGTTCCAGCAACCATCGCCAGCGTCTGGTTTACATGGTCCGGGAATACCTAGGGGCAAGATCCGACTTGGACACCTTCCCCACCGAAAATCCTCTGGCTTACTGGGTCTTGAGGATGGATCACTGGCCAGAGCTTGCCCAGTACGCAATTGAGCTACTGGCTTGCCATGCATCCAGTGTTCTTTCAGAACGGACATTCAGTGCTGCTGGAGGCTTTGTCACTGATCACAGGGTGCGCCTCTCCACCGGCTCTGTTGATCGACTGACCTTCATCAAAATGAATCAGGCTTGGATCAACACCAGCTACCAAGCACCTGATGCTGATATTAATGAATAATATCTTTTTGTTGAAATGTCGGATCCCTTTTAGACTGCGTATGCTGATGCTGAGTGACAATCCTCTTATGCTGCTGATGGAATATCCTTCTCCTCCTCACTTTTCTTGCTGATAGCTAGTAAGAAATGTTGTGTTTCTGGGCTCCGCTACCAGTGTCTAAGGCACAATTTTTCAGCCCCTGTTTAACAGGGGCGCCTGATAATTTTTGATGCAATACTTTGCACGTGGCTCCTTGTTGCGCTCCAATTGGAGTTATTGTGAGGGGTTGCAGTGTTGTGTTGTGCCCAAGGCCCAATTTTTCTGCCCCTGTTTAACAGGGGCGCCTAATAACAATTTTTGATGCAATACTTTGCACGTGGCTCCTTGTTGCGCTCCAATTGGAGTTATTGGGAGGGGTTGCAGTGTTGTGTTGTGCCCAAGGCACAATTTTTCTGCCCTTGTTTAACAGGGGCGCCTAATAACAATTTTTGATGCAATACTTTGCACGTGGCTCCTTGTTGCGCTCCAATTTGAGTTATTGGAAGGGGTTGCAGTGTTGTGTTGTGCCCAAGGCCCAATTTTTCTGCCCCTGTTTAACAGGGGCCCCTAATAACAATTTTTGATGCAATACTTTGCACGTGGCTCCTTGTTGCGCTCCAATTGGAGTTATTGGGAGGGGTCGCAAGTGTTGTGTTGTGCCCAAGGCACAATTTTTCAGCCCCTGTTTAACAGGGGCGCCTAATAACAATTTTTGATGCAATACTTTGCACGTGGCTCCTTGTTGCGCTCCAATTACAGTATGTTTGAGGGGTGCCCTTTTTTCTAAAAATTTTCTTTCACAAAACAATAATGGCCCCCCACCACCGCTAAAATATTCGACATAATGTTGCCACACAGAACTTGCGCAAGTAGTATTAATTACTATTTTTTATAGTCCTCTCATGTTGTGCAGGGACATTTCTAAACACGTGCCACTACTATAGACACCCAGCAGGTGTGATATTTAAAGGATTTTTTTTTTCACTTAAAGCATCATTAAAATGGCTGCTCCGGAAAAAATTGACATTTTTAAAAAACAAAATCCATTGATACATGTTCCCTGGGGCAAGACCCGGGTTCTGAACAACGTTTTCCAACATTTAATTGAATTTTGGTCTTTAAAACGATCGTTTTTTAATTCGAACGTTCGGGTCCCATAGACTTCAATTGTGTTTGAAATGTTCGTGCGAACCCGCGGTCTGTTCGAACGTTCTGGTGTGAACCGAACCCGGGGGTGTTCGGCTCATCCCTATCTCCAAGACAATCACCTTTCCCATCATTCAGGTGCCTCTGCAATGAGATGTTTGCCAGCCGTTTCCAACAGGAACATGGAGAGTTCTTTTCATATATATATATATATATATATATATATATATATATATATATATATATTGTAAGGGGTTGGATCTGTAGCGGGGTTGTGTGACCCCCTGGATGGGTTCACTACACACTGAACTATACAGAGAGACAGCCGAAGACAGTTGAAAAAAAAGAGTTTGGTTTATTCTTCCATATTGCTGGTAACAAGTGCAAGCATCCAAACAGCATAAACAAAACAGAACAAAACATAAAATAAACCCTGGCCACTTGGGCATCTACCTTCACCACACAGGAACCTATCTATGGAGTCTGGCACAGCCTACTGCTTGGCAAACACTGCTGGTCATACATCAGAGAAACAATAGTCTTTTTGATTTTTATCACACAGAAAAATCAACAACCACCTGACCTCTTCAGAAGTCTTTCTCACTGCTCTCCATACTCCAAAAAGCCTCAGGATGCAGCAATCAGTAGTCACCCTCTGGATGACTTATAGAGGCCTTAATTGCCTCATTCTGAACAACTGAAGTTTTCCAACGCCCTAAACATTTCTGGCTACTTCTGCAGCCGACACCTGGTAGTAATTGGTGTATTGTCTAAACAGGCAGAAATGTATCTCCTGTCTGTGACAACACCCACAGATTTACCTGACTTCCTGTCACAATATATATATATATATATGTCTGTTTTTATGTCTAGTATTTTAGTTATGCTTAAGCACCAGCCTAAGGGTGAAATGCATTAGCAGTGTCTGTTAGTTCACCATAATTTGCTGTATGATGTCCTGTTTTTATTATATGGAATAAAGATGATTGCATTGGTGACAATACAACCTTGTTTATCTCTACTAGATTCTCCTGTTATACAAAAACTCATCCACATTGGTCTCAGCAATGTTCAGGATGAATAACATTTTTCTGGCAGTAACTGCAAAGGGTGAATTCAGGCCAATGCAAACCCTTGGTTGAAATCTTCATTTGCAGTAAAGCCGTTGATTTACTAAAGGAGCAGAGGCTGTTCACTTAGCAAAGTGAATTTCCATTTTTCAATGAGTATACCCACTAAGCTTAATAACATGTTAAAAAAGGGTAATCAATCTGAATGCCCAATCATGTTCAACACAATGGGAAAAAGCAGGATTTTGGCTCGTAGAAGACTGTAGGATTGAAATTAAAAAAAATTTCATCTTTTTTCATTAAGTTAGGTGAACATTTACTTTACAAAGTGAAGATTCTCTTTTACTTTAGTAAATGAACCCGCTGAATAGATAGTGTGCAGAGAACTCAGACAATTGAGCAGTGTGGGTCCCCGCATGGATTCATTGATTTCCTATTGAGTGCTGAACACTCCTTACAGATTAATGTTACTTGATCACATTAGAAGTACAGCGAATGCTACTGAGTTCTGGATTTTTCATTGAATAAAGGAAAATATCCAAATGTTAGAGAATGACAGGGCACTGTTGTTCGAATGGCCAAGGATAAGCTCAGACATCAAATGTGCTTTATAAATGTGGGGGACAAAAAGACATTGGCATTGGACAGTGAAAATGCAGCAAGTGATTGACAATGACAAATCTTTTATTTGGTGACATGTGATTGCAAGCAGCAAATATCCAGAGAATAAGAACTCTCAGGTGGACAATTCACACACCGATAATAGGAAAGGAGCATAGCTGCTCTCAATATGATGTCGCTGAGTAGTTCCTTAAAGCAAATGATGAAGAGTAGAAATACACAGAATGTTGCGTTTGCTGGGTAATGCATTTCATAAAGGAATCCTTTTTGATTATGATACCATGCACACACTGTGATAAAGTAAGCCATATGTGCAATGTGTTAAGCCTCGTACACACGTACGGGATTCCCGGCGGTAAAAAGTCAGCCAGGAATCCCGAGGGGATCCCGAGGAGAACCTGCTTGTTAATTTTTTTTCCCCCTACACACGAGAAGTTTTCCCGACTGCCGGGAAAAAGACAGCCGAGAAAAAAAGAGAGCTGCTTCTCTTTTACAATTTGCTTCAATAAATAACAATATTAGATTGAGTATGATTCGGTTTGTGTCCCCTCTATGGGCTTTATTTACTAAAGGCAAATATTCTGCTCACTTTGCAAGAGAATTTACACTTAAAGCGGAGGTTCACCCTAAATATAAGCTCTCCCATGTGATCCAGCGTCAGCGCCAGTATGCTGTTTTTTTTTTTTTTAATCCCCCACTTACAGTATTATGCTGGAATTTAATTTTTTTCCCCCGCGGTGGACGGCTCTAGTATTGCTCGTCACATCTTGCGAAAATACCCGATAAGGACTCGGGTAATCTCGGCGAAAATGCGGCGCCTGCGCACAGACCTAGGAGCTGACTGCGCAGGCGCCGTATTTCTCCGAGTCCTGTTTCGGCGTTTTTCGGAGGGCGTGACGCGCCATAGCCGTAGGACTCGGAGAAATACGGCGCCTGCGCAGTCAGCTCCTAGGTCTGTGCGCAGGCGCCGCATTTTCGCCAAGATTACCCGAGTCCTTATCGGGTATTTTTGCAAGATGTGACGCGCTATACTGGCGCCGTCCACCGCGGGGGTAAGAGATTAAAATTTAACATAATACTGTAAGTGATGGATTTAAAAAAAAAAAACAGCATACTGGCGCTGACGCCAGTATGCTGGATCACATGGGAGGGCTTATATTTAGGGTGAACCACCTCTCTAACCACTTCCCGCCCGGCCAATAGCAGATTTACGGCCGGGAAGTGGTTATGAAATTGTGACTAGACGTTCTCAAACGTCTAGCACGATTTCAATGCCGCGCGCCCCCGCGGCGATCGTTGATGCGGGGTGTCAGTCTGACACCCTGCATCACCGATCTCGGTAACGAGTCTCCGGCGGAGGCTTGCTACCACGTGATCAGCCGTGTCCAATCACGGCTGATCACGATGTAAACAGGAAGAGCCGTTGATGGCTCTTCCTCACTCGCGTCTGACAGACGCGAGTAGAGGAGAGCCGATCGGCGGCTCTCCTGACAGGGGGGGTTCACGCTGATTGTTTATCAGCGCAACCCCACCTCGTATGCCCATACTAGACCACCAGGGATGCCCACACTGGCAGGGCAAAAAAAAAAAAAACGTAAAGAAAAAAAAAAAAACACATGATAAAAAAAAAAAATACAGGTAAAAAAAAAAAAGATGCCAGTCAGTGCCACACATGGGCACTGACTGGCAACATATACATCAGTGCCACCCCACAGTGTGCTTCAGTGCCACCCTTCCGTGCCAATACATGCCCAGTGCCCACCTATCAGTGCCCATCAGTGCCACCCATAAGTACCCATCAGTGCCACCCATAAGTACCCATCAGTGCCACCCATAAGTGCCATTCTGTGACGCCTATGAGTGCCCATCAGTGCCGCCTATGAGTGCCCATCAGTGCCGCCTATGAGTGCTCATCAGTGCCACCTATAAGTGCCCATCAGTGCCACATACCAGCGCCGCCTATCAGTGCCCATCAATGCCACCTCATCGGTGCCCATCAGTACCACCTCATCAGTGCCCATCAGTGCCGCCATATAAGTGCCCGTAATTGAAAGAGAAAACATACTTATTTACAAAAAAGTTAACAGGAAAAAATAAAAATGTATTTTTTTTTCAAAATTTTCAGTCTTTTATTAGTTGTTGCGCAAAAAATAAAAACCGCAGAGGTGATCAAATACCACCAAAAGAAAGCTCTATTTGTGGGGAAAAAAGGACGCCAATTTTGTTTGGGTACAGTGTAGCATGACTGCGCAATTGTCATTCAAAGTGCGACAGTGCTGAAAGCTGAAAATTGGCTTGGGCGGGAAGGTGCGTAAGTGCATGGTATGGAAGTGGTTAACAACTTAACCACTTGAGCCCCGAGCCTGTTTTTCAGATTCGGTGCTTACGAGACTAAAACATTTTTTTTTGCTAGAAAATTATTTAAAACCCCCAAACATTAAATATATTTTTTTTTCTAACACCCTAGAGAATAAAATGGCGGTCATTGCAATACTTTTTCTCACACCGTATTTGCGCAGCGGTCTTACAAGCGCACTTTTTTTGGAAACAATTCACTTTCTTGAATTAAAAAATAAGACAACAATAAATTTGGCCCATTTTTTTTATATATTGTGAAAGATAATGTTACACCGAGTAAAATGATACCCAACATGTCATGCTTAAAAATTGCGCCCGCTCGTGGCATGGCGTCAAACTTTTACCCTTAAAAATCTCGATAGGCGACGTTTAAAAAATTCTACAGGTTGCATTTTTTCAGATACAGAGGAGGTCTAGGGCTAAAATTATTGCTCTCGCTCTAACGATTGCGGCGATACCTTACTTGTGTGGTTTGAACACCGTTTTCATATGCGGGTGCTACTCGCGTATGCGTTTGCTTCTGCGCGCGAGCTCGTCGGGACAGGGCACTTTAAAAAAAAATGTTTTTGGTTTTCGTTTTTATTTTTATTTATTTTATAATTTTTAACACTGAAAAAAAAAAATATCACTTTTATTCCTATTACAAGGAATGTAAACATCCCTTGTAATAGAAAAAAGCATGACAGGTCCTCTTAGGGTCCTTTCACACGGAGCGGACCGTTTTTCGGTCCGCTCCGTGTGCCCGTCAGCTCAGCGGGGGGGTCTCCGCTCAGCTGTCGGCGGACGGGGCGGTCCCCTATGGGGAGTCGGATGGAAACAGACCGTCTGTCCGTTTGCATCCAATCCGTTTGGCCGGACGGAAGAAAAATAGGACATTCTTCCGTCCGCAAAAACGGATGCGGATCTAGCGGACGTTAGCGGATGCATCATCCGCTAACGGATCCGCTCCCATAGGGGCCCATTACAAGTCCGTAAACGGACTTGTAATGAGCGGACAAACGGTCCGCTAGTGTGAAAGGGCCCTTAAATATGAGATCTGGGGTCAAAAAGACCTCAGATCTCATATTCAGGCTTAAATGCAAAAGAAAAAAAGAAAAAAAAAAGAATAAATGTAAACAAAATAAATGTCTCTTTAAGACGCTGGGCGGAAATGACGTTTTGACGTCACTTCCGCCCAGCAGAGGTATGGGGACGGCTGAGGGCCATTTTTTCCCTCAGTCGCATCCCCGGACAGCCAGCAAGAGGACCCGATCGCCTCGGCCGCTACCGACGGCTACGGTAGTCCGCCGCGATGACCGCCGTTATCGTTAACAGGTCCGCCCCACGAAGAGATGGATATCTTGGTTGTGGCAGCAGCTGCTGCCATTACCGAGATATCCATCTTCAAAAAAATGACGTCTTTAGACGTGGGGCAGATCTCAAGTGGTTAAGGACCCCCTACCGACTATATACGTCGGCAGAATGGCACGGCTTGCCACAGGCACGTACAAGTACGTCGCCTTTAAGAGCCCAGCCGTGTGTTGCGTGCACGTGACCGGGTCCGAAGCTCCGTGACGACGCCCTGGGGACCCGCGGACCCGATCTCCGCCGGTGTCCCATGATCAGTCACAGGAGCTGAGGAAAGGGAAGAGGTGTGTAAACACACCTTCCCCGTTCTTCACTGTGGCAGTGACACTGATCGTCTGTTCCCTGGTACAAGGAATGACGATCAGTGATGTCACACCTACAGCCACACCCCCCTACAGTAATGATCACTCCCTTAGGGCACACATAATCCCATAGCGCCACCTAGTGGTTAACCACTTCACTGCCATTGTCATTTTAACAGTAATCAGTGCACTTTTATAGCACTTTTTGCTGTGAAAATGACAATGGTCCCAAAAATTTGTCAAAAGTGTCCGATGTGTCTGCCATAATGTCACAGTCATGAAAAATTTGCTGATCGCCACCATTACTAGTAAATTACTAGTAAAAAAAATATTAATAAAAATGCCATAAAACTATCCCCTATTTTGTAAACGCTATAACGTTTGCGCAAACCAATCAATAAACGCTTATTGGGATATTTATTTACCAAAAATATGTAGAAGAATACGTATCGGCCTAAACTGAGGAAAAACCTTTTTTTATATATATATTTTTTGGGAGATATTTATTACAGCAAAAAGATATATATATTTTTTTTTCAAAATTGTCACTCTATTTTGGTTTATAGCGCAAAAAATAAAAACCGCAGAGGTGATCAAATTCCACAAAAAAAAGCTCTATTTGTGGGAAAAAACGGACGCCAATTTTGTTTGGAAGCCACATCGCACGACCGCGCAATTGTCAGTTAAAGCGACGCAGTGCCGAATCGCAAAAAGTGCTCTGGTCTTTGGGCAGCAATATGGTCCGGGGGTTAAGTGGTTAAAAAGAAAAACAAATAAAGAAAATATTGCGCTAACCAAGGTGAAAAACAAATAAAATTGTGTATCAATTAAAAATAAAGCGGCTACACTACAATTTGACGAAAATTGAAAAAGCATGTAGAAATGTAGCGCTGAGAAACTCAAACAAATGTGATAACAATAATGGTACATAAATGGTGAAGTCCAAAAATCCACAGCAGGAAAAGTGAAGTCCTTGTGAGGACGGTGTTGGGGTACACCAATCAAAAGACATAAATGGAAGTCCATCAACAATTGTGGAATCAATGGATGTAGGACGACGTCAAAAATACTCAGACAGGGTGGCACTTAAGTCAGAACAGAGATAATATGCTCTTACCGGAAACGTAGGACCTGTCTGTCATGAACAGCAGATCAGTAAGGCCTTTGGACTCATGTGGCTCAATCAGCTGGGCTCACTCAGACGTGGTAGAAGGAATTCCAATCTTCGGTGGAAAACCAGACGTGCACGATGTCCTCATTGCGTTCTCCAGAGAAATGGAAAAGCGAAGGTACAATCCTGGGATGAGTCAGGTGGAAATAACTGGATTGCTCCGAACACCATATGGAGAGGGGAAGACAAAAGAAAAACGCAACCCCAATGGTGCATATAAATAAGATAACGGTTTTATTGTAATAAAACCAAGGTATAAAAGTGATCACAGATATAAATAAAAGCAATGCGGGAAAAAGTATATAACCAAGCCCTACGCGTTTCGTCCTAGAGGGACTTCAATTGAAGTCGTCCTACATCCATTGATTCCACAATTGTTGATGGACTTCCATTTATGTCTTTTGATTGGTGTACCCCAACACCGTCCTCACAAGGACTTCACTTTTCCTGCTGTGGATTTTTGGACTTCACCATTTATGTACCATTATTGTTATCACATTTGTTTGAGTTTCTCAGCGCTACATTTATTTCTACAGGTTAAAAAGAAAACCCTGCCGCTGTAATTCTTGCACCCGGTGCCCCGAAAGGGGCCAGATGCACGAATAGGGGATAGCCATGTCCGTGGCAGACATGGATAGATTCATGCTGTACATGAATGTATACATTGTATATAGGGGGGTGGAGTGGAGAGAGGGGGTGGTGCCCGGGTGCCCTTAGTGGATGGGCCGCCACTGCTGACCACAGCTTTGTCTACCATTCTTACTTGCCTGCCCTGACTTCAGCTCATTTCCCGGATCCTCTTCTGTCTCCTGTAGGGTTGCCACCTCATCCTTTTAAACCCAAACACATATTAATCACACAGGTTCTGTGGCTGATTAAGGTGGTAATTAAAATCATGTGGTGCCTAATCTGCATTAAATTAGGCTCAGAACCTGTGTAATTCATATGTGTTCGGGTTTAAAGGGATGAAGTGGCAACCCTAGTCTCCTGCTATCTGTACCCTGAACACATGAGTGGTCTCTGCATTGTCATCCGTAGCTGGTGGCCACGACCTAGTTCCAGTTTTCTGTAAGTCCATCCCCACTATCAGGGGTCCTGGTGAAGAAGCAGGCTGGGGCTTAGACTCTGTGCCCGGGGGGAACCCCTAGTTGGCTTTGTACAAGGGCTCGCTGCCATAAAAACCTGACACTGTGATTATAAATGCTGGGGGGTTTTAAAGTAATTTCTCAACAAAATAAAGCATGGAGACATGGGGGAGTTTGCTTTAAATATAATAAAATTGTGTTTTTGGTGTTCAGATACAGTTTAGTTCCTCTTTAAGGCTTTTGGGTATTTTTTTAGTGCTTCATTGTAATTAAACGTTTGTTTATGTAGAAGAATGTACTCCATATAACTTTAAAGTAGGTGAGCGATAAATAGTTAGCGCCACTTCAGACAACACTTATCCTTATTTCTTCTAAAGGAACGCAATCAGGCACAATAATTAATGCATCTAATGTAAATGAATCATGTCACTCTCCTCTCACTGTAGCTGAATAAATAGCTTTGAATACTATGGTAATTTACCACTTTATTTGTGTTATAACTGACCTTAGAATAGGTTTCATTAATCAGACCCTCAGCCAATAAAGTAACAGGTAGGTTTCACAGTCATACCTTTCCCCCCACTCCACCCCCACCATAATCTACCATCAGAAATTCATAAAAGAAAGACAAATTCTAAAAGGAAAGGAAAGAATTGTTGGTTCCCCAAAGAAAAAGGATTGTATAATTCTGAATTTGTTATATTGTGTGTAATAGCCGTAATCCCTAGTTACATATGAGGGTAGAGACTGGGAGTCCTTGAAAGCCATTAAGGCACCCACAGTATCCCACAAAAGTGAGTACACCCCTCACATTTTTGTCAAAGTGTCAATAATTTGTGTAACCACCAGTATTTTCCAGCACTGCCTTACCCCTCTTGGGCATGGAGTTCACCATGTATGGAATGGTTAAATTCCACATCAATTGTTTTTTCTTCTCGTTCAATGTTTTATTTAAGCGGAGTTCCACCTAAATATGGAAATTCTGCTTTTCGGAACCCTCCCCCCTCCGGTGATACATTTGGCACCTTTCAGGGGAGGGGGGTGCAGATATCTGTCTAAGTCCGCGTACACACGATCGGTCAAAAATGATGAAAACGGACTGAAAGGACCGCTTCATCGATCCAAACCGATCGTGTGTGGGCCCCATCGGTCAGTTATCCTTCGATCAAAAAAAAGAGAACTTGCTTTAAAATTTGACCGATGGACGCCTGACCGATGGGTCAAAACCGATCGTTAGTATGCAAAAGCATCGGTTAATCAAGAATCAAGTCGACGCATGCTTGGAAGCATTGAACTTCGTTTTTTTTCAGCACGTTGTTGTGTTTTACGTCAGCGCGTTCTAACACGATTTTCTTAACCGATGGTGTGTAGGCACATCAGACCATCAGTCAGCTTCATCGGTTAACCGATGATAACGGTCCTTCGGACCGCTGTCATCGGATGGACTGATCGTGTGTACGCGGCCTAAGACAGGTATATGCACCCACTTTTGGGAATCAAGCTACTTCCCGCCCCCCCACCCGCTGTCTCCTGGGAAACACACCGTTCCCAGGAGAGAGCGGGGACCAGTGACGGCGCGCCGTGCTACTCACTCATGTGCAGTAGGGAACCGGGCAGTGAAGCCGCACTTCCTGATTCACTCACTGAGCATGGCGGTGGCAGCATCCGAGGACCGAGCGATTGCTCAGCTTCGTCTGCCGACATCGTGGTCACGCTGGACAGGTACATTTTTTAAAAGTCAGTAGCTTCAGTATTTGTAGCTGCTGGCTTTAAAAAAAAAAAAAATTGGGTGGACCTCCGCTTTAACCACTTGCTTACATAAACCCCCTTCGTTCCCAGGCGAAATTTCAGCTTCTGGCACTGCGTCGCTTTAACTGACATTTGCGCGGTCGTGCGACGTGGCTCCCAAACAAAATTGACGTCCTTTTTTCCCCACAAATAGAGCTTTATTTTGGTGGTATTTGATCACCTCTGTGGTTTTTATTTTTTGCGCTATAAGCAAAAAAAGAGCGACAATTTAAAAAAATATATATATTTTTTACTTGTTGCTAGAATAAATATCCCAATTTTTTTTTTTTTTTTTTTAACTATTTTTTTTTACAGTTAAGGCCGATACGTATTTTTCGACGTATTTTTGTAAAAAAATAAATCGCAATAAGCGACTGGTTTGCGCAAAACTTATAGCGCCTACAAAATGGGGAACAGAATTATGATTATTTTTTTTTTATTTTTTTTACTAGTAATGGCGGCGATCTGCGATTTTTATTGCGACTGCGATATTGCAGCGTACATATCGGACACTTTGACACAATTTTGGGACCATTCACATTTATACAGCGACCAGTGCTATAAAAATGCACTAATTACTGTATAAATGTGACTGGCAGGGAAGGGGTTAACACTAGGGGGTGAGGAAGGGGTTAAATGTGTATCCTGGGTGTGTTTTAACTGTGTGGGGGGAGGGGGGTGACTGGGGGAGGTGACCGATGCTGTGTCTCTATGTACAAGGGACACAGATCGGTCTCCTCTCCACTGACAGCAGTCCCTGCTGTCATCTTCTTGTTTTCCCGCCGACCGCATGTATCCGACGGACATCGCGGCCGCCAGGTACATGCATCGGATCCCCAGCGATGCGGCGGTACAGTGTTTACCAGCGGGTAATGCACAAAAATCACGTCCAAAAATCACGTCTAGTTGGCGCCTCAGGTCCGCGCTGTTGACGTATTATGTCAATAGCGCGGGTCTAAAGTGGTTTAAGTTCTGCAAATACAGAAAAAAGTTTGAAAGTGCAGTTTTAATAAGAGGTCAGGTTATCTAATATAAATTTTCACGATAAAGCTCAATCGTTTCTTATTAAACAGGTATGGAATTACCAATCTTAAATAGAATATTCAGTAACCCAAAGCTATACCATATACTGGTTTTTGATTTGATCTAATTTATTATATTTAATAGGGCAGGACTAGAGATAGCCTAAATAGGCATTTGGTAGCTTCAGTTTGGTAATGTTTTGTATCTGCGTTACCTATAGGGGGGTGAAAGAAAAAGAAAAGTAGAGAAGAGCACAGAAGGGGATAATAGAAAGAACAACGACTCATTGGATCTTTGGGGTGTTTGTGTGTGTTGGGGAGGGGGGAATAAAAGATGGGCAGCTTAACAGATTAAGGACCGCAGCACAACGATATACGTCGACAAAATGGCACAGCTGGGCACAAGGGCGTGCATGCACGTCCCCTTTAAGATCCCAGCCGTGGGTTGTGAGCGCGCCTCCGGCTGCACGCTCGTGACCCAGTCCTCTTCTCCGTGACCGTCCCCGCGGGACGCCGGTGTCCCGCAATTGGTCACAGAGAGGAAGAATGGGGAGAAGTAAGTGTAAACAAACCTCTCCCCGTGCTTCCTAGTCAGACTGTCACTGATCGTCTGTTCCCTGTCATAGGGAACGACGATCAGTGATGTCACACGCCAAGCCACGCCCCCCCACAGTAAGAATCACACATTAGGGCACACTTAACCCCTACAGCGCCCCCTCCTGGTTAACCCCTTCACTGCCAGTGTCATTTTACAGTAACCAGTGCATTTTTATAGCACCGTTCGCTGTAAAAATTACAATGGTCCAAAAATAGTGTCAAAAGTGTCCGATGTGTCCACCATAGGGCCAGATTCAGGTAGATGGGCGCATCTTTAATCTGGAGTAACGTTTCTCATTTACGTTACTCTGGCGAAATTTTAGGAGCAAGTGCTGTTATTCATGAAGCACTTGCTCCTAAAGTTGCGGCAGCGTATCGAAAATGAGCCGGCGTTATTCAAATTGGGCGGGTACGGGCGTGTATTATTAAAACTAGGCGCGATCCCGCGGCGAACGTACTGCGCATGCGTCGACTGTCAATGCATCCCAGTGCGCATGCTCACAACTTCCATCGGCACCACTTCCTTGGAAACGACAGCGCAATGTGTTCCGTTGGACGTTTAAATGCGCCCGTAGATGCGCCATTCCGGCACTAAAGTATATCCTGTTCCCCCTCCCCGCAGTGAAGTTACTTTTGTTCTGAGATGGCTGCTCCCGTTCCCCGCAAACACAGGAGAAAGCTGAACTTTAAAGGCCAGGAGCTGTCAGCCGTCATCTCGGCTATGGAGACCTATGATGTCTTCCTCCATGGCTGTAAAAGTTGACAGACAAGCAGGGACAGAGGTGTTGTCCTGCAAGTGGGGGTGCTCAGCTAGCTCTTATCGTCGGTAACGCTGCTGTAGCTGCTCTCCTGCTGACCTGTGGCCGTCTGGAGTAAAGATAAAGCAGCTATTTGTAGAAATAACTTTGCGACGGACGGACGACATATGCGCGGCGCATGTAGCCAGCGTATGGTGCTAATCCGTTCGAGAATTGGGAAATCTCCCTCATTTGCATATTTGCAGGGCAAATCAATTGGCGCGACTGATGCGCCAAGCGAAACTATGCGCTGACGATACTCTGGCGTCGGAAAGTTAAGCCGGTCGGGGAAAGCCCGTTTTCTGTCGCATCTAGTTTGATGGGTACGGCCGCGGAGATACAACGGCGCATCTTGACAGTTACGCGGCGCATATTGAAATACTCCAGCGCAACTCTACCTGAATCTGGCCCATAATGTCGCAGTCATGATAAAAATAGCTGATCGCCGCCATTACAAGAAAAAAAAATATTACTAAAAATGCAATAAAACTATCCCCTATTTGGTAGACGCTATAAATTTTGCGCAAACCAATCAATAAATGCTTATTGCGATTTTAATTTGTTTTATCAAAAATATGTAGAAGAATACCTATCGGCCTAAACTTAGGAAAAAATATTTTTTATATATTTTTTTGGGATATTTATTATAGCAAAAAGTAAAAAATATTGCATTTTTTTCTAAATTGTCGTTCTATTTTTGTTAATAGCACAAAAAATAAAAACTGCAGAAGTGATCAAATACCACCAAAAGAAAGCTCTATTTGTGGTAAAAAAAAGGACGCCAATTTTATTTGGGAGCCACATTGCATGATCGCGCAATTGTCAGTTAAAGCTATGCAGTGCTGAACCGCAAAAAGTGGCCTGGCCTGGTCTTTAAGCTGCATAATGTTCCGGGGGTTAAGTGGTTAAAAGGGAGGAAAATGAAGGATCTCCAAACTAGAGACCCAAATTGCCTTCTACTTCTTATCATAGACTTAAGGCTCTGTGATTAGGTTGTGAATAGGCTATCTATGTGTAGCCCCCTGTTCCTAAAGAAATGGGGCTATAATTTAAATGTAGTTTTTGGCTGAGCTGTAAACAGCTCAGATTGATTGTATATAGTTTATTTGGTTTCTGTCTTGAACTTGGCAGGTTGTGAATTTCCACAGGCCAGTATGAGAATTATAACAAGCTGAGCTGTAATGAATATTCCCTTTTCCCGAAACAGTAGGAGGTTCCTGGCCCCTGTGCATTCTGGGAGAGGGTATTTATGGGACAGATGCCATGTGCTCTAGTTAGTTCTTACCTCATGGCCCTCCTGGCCAGAGGGCACATCACTGCAGCTCTGCAAGTAGGCCCAGAAGACTGTCTGGGGCCTACTAATCCTGAGGTGGTCCTAGGCTGTCTTATCTGTTTGGAAGAAGCCAAGCTGAGGAGATCCAGGGGAGGACCCTTTGCTGGAGAGAGCCAGGATGAAAACTGGTCTCTCAGGAGGGCCTGGTGACTCGTTTGGAAGACGCACCTAAGCTAAACTTCCCTCATAGTACTGCCGGATGGCTTAAAGGTTCTGGTACTGTGAAGCTGTTCTACAAATCTAATCAAGGTAACTAGCTACTGGCTGCTACGTCTGTGAGAGAGACTTATCCAGAGTGCTACTGGCTGCTAAGTCTATGAGAGAGGCTTGTCCAGGAGTTATACTGGCTGCTAGGTCCTGTGAGAGACCTATCCAGGTATTCAAGATCTTCTAAAAGAAAGCTGTTTTTGTCCTTTGGATTCAAGGAGTCCAAAAGTGATCTGCTAAAGGTATCTGAAATCTCCCCTATCCCTCTATCCTATTACTGCTATCAAGTTCTACATTAAAGCATCGAAAAATACTAAAGTGACTGGCGCCCACATTTGTTCTAACTTCCCATTATAGCCACGGACTCAGCCTTGGGGTGAATTTAAGCTTGCTCCCTGTCCCTGGAGGTACCTCTCTGCTCCCCGAATACCCAGGGGGGGCGCTACACATGTAGACCATATTTTTAAGAAATTCCTCATGTTTGTCCTTAGAGATAGCTAATTTCATTGATCATTATGTCATGTGATTTCCATGATTGGTCTATAGTTCAGTGAATCAGTGTTTTGTCTATCACACAAGCCCGTCTAGGGGGGGCCTTGCTAGAGCACACTGCCCTGCCGAACACAGACCTACAGCTCCTGTTTGTTCCATGACACACGTCGGGAGAGGAGATACCTGCTGTGTGTGATCGAGGTAATGCCATGGTGAGTGCCATGCACAGTGTGGCTGCATTAATAGACAAAAGTGGGGCTGCATTAATAGACAAAAGTGGGGCTGCATTTATATACAAAAGTGGGACTGGGTTCATAGACAAAAGTGGGACTGGATTCATAGACAAAAGTGGGACTGGATTCATAGACAAAAGTGGGACTGGATTCATAGACACAAGTGGGACTGCATTCATATACAAAAGTGGGACTGCATTCATATACAAAGGTGGGACTGCATTCATATACAAAGGTGGGACTGCATTCATATACAAAGTTGGGGCTGCATTGATATACAAAAGTGGGACAGCATTAATATACAAAAGTGGTAGTGCATTAATAAACAAAAGTGGGACTGCATTAATATACAAAAGTGAGACTGAATTTTTATGTGGGGCTGCGTTCATATGCACAGTAAGGCTGCAATGATGGGCACTGATGAGGCTGCATTGATCTCTTGTACCATGTCTTCAGTCTCTAAACATCCCTTGTACCATGCCTGCAGTCTCTGACCATCCCTTGTACCATGCCTGCAGTCTCTGACCATCCCTTGTACCATGCCTGCAGCCTCTGACCATCCCTTGTACCATGCCTGCAGCCTCTGACCATCCCTTGTACCATGCCTGCAGTCTCTGACCATCTCTTGTACTATATCTGCAGTCTCTGACCATCTCTTGTACTATGTCTGCATTCTCTGACCTTCTCTTGTACTATGTCTGCAGTCTCTGACCATCTCTTGTACCATGTCTGCAGTCCCTGACAATCGTCTAGAAACTATGGGATAGATTTATGGCATTTATATTTAAATATTTTTTACTAGTAATGGCGGCACTCATTGATTTTTTTAGCGGTACTGCAACATTGCAGCGGACACATCGGACACCTAATTGAGTTCTGTAAGCAACACCTTATTTTCTGGCAGTGCCCCTCCCGAAACTAGACTCTGGATCCGCCCTTGGCAGGAGCACTCCCATGATACAGCCGGTGGCTATACCCGCCGACAGTATCACTTGGCCCCGCCCCTTGGCACGCCGCATCATTGATTTGATTGACAGCAGCTGGAGACAATGGCTGTGCTGCTATCAATCAACCAATGAATGAGCCAAGAAACCAGCGCATTCATGGTCCGGGACTTTCGAGGGGTCAGGTTAGTAAATGGGGGGGCTGGGGGGTGCTAATCCTCTGATGTTTTTTCACCTTCATGCATAAAATGCATGAAGGTAAAAAAACATGTACCTTTACAACACCTTTAAGACTCCTTTCACACTGGGGCGGCAGGTCCATTAGCATCGATTTACCGCTGTTATAGCGACGCTGGCAGCCGAGGAAAGGATTAATAATGCCCGTTTTAGACTGCTGTCCAAGCGCTTTTACATGCGCTTTGGCAGGGGTGGTGGAGAAGCAGTGTATACACCGCTCAAACACAACCCCAAAGATGCTGCTTGCAGGACTTTTTTTCCTGTCCTGCAAGCACACCACCCAGTGTAAAAGCACTCAGATTTTCACACTGGGATGGCTTGAGAGGCGCTTTTCAGGCGCTTTACAGGTGTTTTTTTAGCACTAAAACACCTGGTAAGTGCCCCATTGTGAAAGGGGTCTAAATATAATTTCCAATCATTTTCACTGTTATGTCAGATACCGTGAATTGGGTCAGTTTCCTTTTTTTCACTGGTGTTCCAGTAGAGAGATTTTACTTTCATTCTTGTCCTGTACTAATAAAAAGAGTTATTCAGCGCTGGAATCTACAACTAAAAAACTATGCAAGCCAGCACTTAAAGGTCAAATTCAAATAAAATACCTCAACAGAGCATATAACTAAATAATAGTGCAGCGCAAAACAGTGAATATAAACTACAACATCATATAACAGTGATATAACACTCAAATAATGTCAGCTAGAAACACGTAATTTAAAGCATGACAACAGAAATGGCATAAAGCAAAAAGCGGAAAACAAAAAACACAGAAGTGAGTCCATATAGTGCTTAAGTGCAAATTGAATCCAAACAGGTGCAGAAAAATCCAAAAAAGTGATGTCCAGAGAACCTCCACCAAGTAGCAGGAATGGCCTCTCACCTTAATTATTCGACCTGCAGTAGGTCACATAGCATGAAATATATGCAGAACCTCCGGTTCACACAGGGACAGCAAGCAGCAGCAGCTCAAATATGGTAGACTCACTCAAGGTAAGGTAGGCAATCAGGGCATATGAAATACAAAAGAAGGAGGAGATCTAGTGCTCGCTGAAGCGAACCAATGTAAAATCTATTAAAAATATCAAGGATACACTCACATGTAAAGGCACTCTTCAGTGAGTGCAACGAATCAGCATAGACAAATAAGCACACTCTGTGCTGTACAAAACGATTCAGCATAAACCAGATCACAGCGTGGGAAACGGCTGGATCTCACCTGGGTTGACGATCGCGTGTGACGTCACGCATAGCTCCTCCCCCTCGTACGTCGTTATGTCCCTATGGGCGGGACTTCATCAGCATGGGGAGAAGAGAAGCAATATACAGACGTCCCGCTGTCTCACGTTAAATAGCATAGCGCTGCCATGACAACCACAGCAACACAATAAGCCTGCACGCCCACACAGCCCATAAACCACTCCCACAGCATAGAACACCAAACGCTGCTGTAGAGTGTACACTGCCAATACTAAAAGGCAGTGGAATTACATCAATCAGGGCTGACAGTATGGGCATTAATAAAACAGGCCGGAGATATGCAATATCAATAATCATTGGATACATATTAAAAATTAAAAATATTAAAAGCACTTAATAGGAGCTTAACCTATAAAGTATAAAAATTAGAAAGTTTATTTGGACGTCATCCGTGATCGTATACCCAATACAAAAATATATATGTAAAATTACAATATTCATTAACCATTAACCCCTCTGGGTCCAGCCCACATTTAGGAGCAAACAAATAACAAATACATACTAAACAAATACATATACAATTAGAAAATAAAATAAAAAATACATACATAGTTACTATCTATTGGAAATAAAGCAATTTAAATCAAATTCCACATTTAAGCCAGTAGGCGAGGAAACCTTGGTCTCGAAAATCCAGTAGGACTCACGCCGACTTAATTGGCGGATATAGTGCCCCCCTCACCAATGCTTTGACACTTTCTCAATGCCCCAGAATTTTAACTCTCTAGGGTCTTTCTGGTTACACTGCCTAAAGTGTTTGGAGACACTGTGGTTCTTACTCCCCCTTTTAATGTTGCTGATATGTTCTCCAACCCTCACATGTAATGCATGTGAGGTGCGTCCAACATACTGCAAGCCGCACTCACACTCGAGCATGTAAACTACACCGATCGTATCACATGTGATCAGCTGTTTTATAGGGTATTCTACATGTGTCACATTGGAACAAAAACTTTTTCGCTTCTTAATGCGCTGTTTAACATGCTTACAGGTCGCACAGCGACCACAAGCATAGAAACCTGATAAGAAGTCAAAAAGTTTGGGCTGTGCCATAATGGGTGGGTCAATGACACCTGGAGCGAGCCTATCTCTCAGGGAAGGGGCCTTTCTGTAGATAAATTGAGGGCGATCTGGAAGCGCAGGACCTAAAATTGCATCCCCTTTCAAAATGGGCCAATGCTTGGCCACTATTTTTTCAAATTTCTTGTGCTGGATATTAAAATCCAACAACATTTTGCAATTAGCCTGCTCCTTATCTACATTGCGAGGTTTATCTCTAACAATAGAGTTCCTCTCTAGGGCCCTCACTTTCTCAATCTCTTGGGTGATTAGAGGACGTGAGTAGCCTTTAGATACAAACCGGGTGGATAACTCTTGTGATTGCATGAGATAGTCTGACTCAAGGGTACAGTTCCTACGCAACCTCACAAACTGCCCACGCGGTATGTTGCATAGCCACAGGCGATGATGGCAACTATTTAACGGGATGTATCCGTTACGGTCCACTATCTTAAAGTGATTTCTGGTAAGCAACACATTATCAGACTTAAAAATTTCCAAGTCAAGGAAGTTGATTTTTTCATGGGAAACGGTCCAAGTTAAAACTATATTCTTATTGTTAGAATTAAGTTTACACATGAATTGCTGTAGTGAGGGTAGATCACCCTCCCACACCATGATCAAGTCATCGATATACCTTCGATAACACAATAACTGTGGTGGCCTATCCCTAAACACCACATCACGCTCCCAATGGGCCATGAAGATGTTAGCCACACTGGGAGCGAAACGGGCTCCCATTGCAACCCCGCATTGTTGCAAGAAAAATTCTGTGCTATACCAAAAATAATTACTTAAAAGACAAAATCTAAGACTATCCAGCAAAAAACGCACATGATCATAACTTAAGTCAGTGGACTCCAAAGCCCAACAAACAGAAGACAGAGCTGCCTCATGATCTATGATCGTATACAGCGACCCAACATCTGCAGTCACCAATATAGTGTTAGGAGTACAAGGGATGGTATCCAGTATCTGGATAATTTGTTTAGTGTCCCTAAGGTATGCTGGTAATTTGCATACCAAAGGTTGTAGGAACACATCCAGATACTGTCCAAGCCAAGATGTTACTGAATCGATTCCATTCACTATTGGGCGGCCAGGCGGCTGTGTGACCTACTGCAGGTCGAATAATTAAGGTGAGAGGCCATTCCTGCTATTTGGTGGAGGTTCTCTGGATATCACTTTTTTGGATTTTTCTGCACCTGTTTGGATTCAATTTGCACTTAAGCACTATATGGACTCACTTCTGTGTTTTTTGTTTTCCGCTTTTTGCTTTATGCCATTTCTGTTGTCATGCTTTAAATTATGTGTTTCTAGCTGACATTATTTGAGTGTTATATCACTGTTATATGATGTTGTAGTTTATATTCACTGTTTTGCGCTGCACTATTATTTAGTTATATTCTTGTCCTGTAGACACAACAGAAACTGCATGGAAATCTCTCCAAAATGAGGAAAGTGCTTTTGATAGTCCTCTATAGAACATTTCCCATCTATACCTGTTCTCATTATCCAAAGTTTTGGATTTTACCATATCTTCAGCTCCAGTTTTTGCTTTAGATAAATTTTATACCTATGTAGTTCTGACTGCCAAAAGTGTTTAACCTCTTGTAGACAGAAGTCTCATTCAGCAGCAGTATTACCAAATATATATCAGCTTTGTTTTAATCCTTCTGTTATACCTGAAGGGTTCCACATGTACTGGCACTTTAAGGCTGGCTCCACCCAGCAGTGATGACAAGGGACAAGGGGTAGGTGGCCATCTTAGAGTGTGCTCATGTAGGAAGCAGATAAGATGTACTGTCCTGAGATGCATGTTGCAGTGTACAGCCTGTACTGAATAAACATCCATTGCTCCAGATCAGAGTCTTGTGTCTCTCACAACATATAGGACATCACAGTGGCGACGAGAATGGAATTTACAAAGTGTCTATCAGTCTGAGAGATAGAGAGAGACAAAGACATTGTGGATTGTCACCTGGATAAAAGCAATCACAGATCCCAGCAGGAAAATGTCATTAATCGGGACATTAAGTGAATTTGATGGAGAACAGACATCCTGGAGTTCCTGGGTTGAGAGGCTGGAACAGTATTTTAATGCAAATGACATCACAGACAACAGGCAAGTGGCAGTTTTTCTTACATTGGTCGGATCCAAAACGTATGACACTCTTAGAGATCTGCTTTCCCCTGTAAAACCTTCAGCTAAGGCATTGGCAGAGCTGCTGACACTGCTAGAGGATCACTTCCAGCCCAAACCACTAGAAATAGCAGAAAGATTTCGCTTCTATCAGAGGCAGCAGCAGACAGGTGAAGAGATTAAAGCTTATCTGCTTGCCCTTCGCAGACTAGCCTCTACCTGTTCTTTTGGGCACTACCTACCTACTGCACTGAGAGATAAGTTTGTTATGGGACTGAATTGTGAGTCGACACAAAAGAGAATGTTAACAGAGAAAGACCTTACCCTTACAAAGGCAATTGAGATAGCTTCAGTGATGGAAATGGCTGTGAAAGATACAGAGCAATTGAACCCCCAGAGCAGAAGGGAAGAGGTGAAGCAGGAAGTTTTCAGAACAGCAGTCAAGCCAACTGCCGCAAACTGGAAATACCGACCCCCACCAACCCGGGAGTCAGCTTGTTACCGTTGTGGGAATACAGACCATGACCACAAAGTCTGCCGGTTTAAGGATCAGACCTGTCATAATTGCGGTAGGACCGGCCATCTGAAACAAGTTTGCCGTAGCAAGAAGGTGCGAGATAAACAACCTCTGAACCCCAAGACAAAGACATATATGGTGGGAAGATATACATCGTCAGGAGTTTCAACTTTTCCTGACTGCCCACAACATCAAGCACAAGTTGACCGCACCTTACCACCCAGCTACAAATGGTCAAGCAGAGAGGTTTGTGCAGACTTTCAAACGCTATTTCAAAGCTACAGTGACTGCAAGTAAACAACAGTCTCTGTCACCCCAGCAGCTGGACTCCTTCCTTTCTGCTTACAGAAACACACCACATGCAACCACTGGTAAAACTCCAGCAGAACTCCTTCTGGGTCGGCAGCCATGGACTGTTTTGGATATGCTCCGCCCTCAAACAGTCCAGGAACATGTATTGCAGTCCCAAGACAAGATGGTCAAACACCATGAGCTTCCCGGATTCACAGCCCAACAAAAGGTATGGGCCCAATCTTATGGGTCTTCCAACACCCGTTGGCTTCCTGCTGTCATTGCAGAGACTTTGGGATCCAAGATGTACAAGGTCCGCCTGGAAGATGGTTCCATTTGCAGACGTCATGCGGACCAACTGCGTCCTCGTTCTCAACTGCCCGAATCCCTCATGCCGGCTGAACCACCAGTGTCTCAAGGTTCTGCTCCCAGCGGATCAGGATGCACAGAGACTGATGATTGTGGGGACTCTGAACTTTTGAACTCAGCTCCAACAGAGCCCTCCAGCTCTGGTCCGGAGGTTTGTTTACCCTCTGAGTTGGGGGATCCCTTCTTGGCCCCGCCGGTACCCATTCCGGCCAGCCCTGTTTCCTCCGGTCCCGAATCGCTGGATGCCCGGCCTCAACGACACTGTCGCCCTCCTGACCGGTTGCAGTTGCAAGAGCGGTTACGAGACTTTCGACGGGGCCGACGGAAGTGATTCAATGACATATTAACCGCAACTGTCCCTGGAAGCTTGAAGTCCTGTAATTTTCCTGTGTTTGGAGGACTGTAACTGGACAGTTATCGGTTAATGTTTTGTTTCTGTTATGGTTTTATTGTGTTTTTTTGTTGTTTTTGTTTTTGTTTTTTTGAGGGATGGATGGAAGGTGTTATACCTGAAGGGTTCCACATGTACTGGCACTTTAAGGCTGGCTCCACCCAGCAGTGATGACAAGGGTCAAGGGGTACGGTGGCCATCTTAGAGTGTGCTCATGTAGGAAGCAGATAAGATGTACTGTCCTGAGATGCATGTTGCAGTGTACAGCCTGTACTGAATAAACATCCATTGCTCCAGATCAGAGTCTTGTGTCTCTCACAACACACAGGACATCACACCTTCCTCCCTAAAAATGTTTCTGTTAATTGTCCTATGGGCTCTGTCTTGCCCATTCTATATACAAATATACAACTTTTTTAAAAGGCTAGTCTTTCCAAAAGACGTACATGAAGCATGTCTTGGGCATTTAAAAAGTAAGATTTCCCTGCTATAGTTCTCGTTCATGTTTAATTGTGAAATTCAGATATACCAATTGATTTTAAGGGGCTCCAGCATCTGGTTTTGCCGTCAAATTGAGACACCCTCATGATAGGATTTTTTTAAACAGCTTACCTGTAAAAATCCTTTTCTTGGACTTCATCACGGGAGACAGAGCTCTTGTTAATTACTTATTATTATAGCTCATCATTAGGTGATTGGACACTGGCACATCCTAATTAGAAGAGAAGTTCCCCACTATATAACCCTTCCCATATGGAGAGTACCTCTGTTTTTGTAACAAAACAATAAGTATCCCAAAACATATATAAATATCCCCAAAAAGAGGGATGGGTGCTCTGTACCCTCTGTACGGGTAAGCTGTTTAAAACAATCCTATTTTCTTTTTCGTACATTACGGGACACAGAGCTCTTGTTAATTATTTAGTGGGATGTTTCAGAGCACTGCTTAACTTGAGGGGAGGGAGACACAGATCAAAAAACAGACCCTTATACTGCTGCCCAAAGCCGGTATCCTCATGCCCTCTTACATCCACTTGATAGAATTTTGCGAACGTATGAACTGAAGACACCATTGCAGCCGTGCAGATCTGAGCCATGGAGGCCTGGTGACGCACTGCCCATGAAGCACTCACTGCCCGAGTCGGGTGCGCTTTCACATGTAAAGGAGAAATTTTCTTCTTTAAACCATAGGCCTGGATAATAACTTGCCGAATCCACTTAGAGATAGTAGACTTCAATGCTGCCTGGTCCTTTCTGGGACCTTCTAGCAGCACACACAAAACATCAGTTTTACGTATCTGAGCCGTTGCTTTCAGATAGATCTTGACTGCTCTTACTACATCCAGAGACTGCAATAATTTTTCTTCCGCAGAATGCGGATTTGGACAAAATGATGGTAGAACCACATCTTGGTTCATTAAATTCTGAAACCACCTTAGGCAGGGAAGTTGTGTGGGGACGCAACACCACCCTGTCTTTGTGAATAATTAAATATGTATTTTTACAGAAAAAAAACGCTAATTTGATACCCTTCTAGCAAAGGATATAGCAACCAGAAAAAAAATATTTCTTGTCAACAGGACCAAAGGAATATTGCACATAGGTTCAAAAGGCTGTCTTTGTAAAATAGTCAAAACTAAATTCAACTCCCATGGGCACAATGGAAATTTAACTGGCGGATTTACATGCAGCATGCGGCCTTTGAAAATATATTGACAAGGCCGAGATCTGACCCTTGAAGGCCAGCTTCATTTCTACCCCCAACTGTAGAAAGACGAGAACTCTACCAATGACATATTTTCGAGGATGCCAACCTCTGGATTCACACCAGGAAACATATGCCTTCCAGATTCTGTAATAGATGAGCCTAGAGGTCGGCTTCCTAGCATTAACCAGAGTGGTAAAAGGTTGAACCAGATGATCATAGGGTGAGGGCTGCTAGTGTCATCTAACCCAAAAATGGTCATCAAGAATAGGGATGTTAATTTGGACTTTTCTAGGCACTGATAACACAACAAGAAAATAAGATAAAAAATATTTATTGAACATAAAAACTATACAAGATTAAAAACATTTGAGCCAAACGCCACAATAGAAAACAGCATTGTTGATAACGGAGAACTGTCACGTATCTGTTGTAGTGAAGATAGGCAAAAACCTCAACCTGTTTCGCAGTTAGCACTGCTTCTTCAGGAGGGTCTGTATAACATATAATACAGTACAAATGAACTAGCAAAAATTTAAACATAATACATATAAGAATACAACATTTTAACATCATGAATGCAGTCAATGTCAGAAAATTATGCTCATATGCTCACCGAGTAGGGCTCATGGGCTGGGTGATGGCTCAAACACGTACCCCCCGTGGTGAACAAGGGGGAATATTGTGATGCTCTTTGGTAAAAAGTAGATTAAATTAAGCTACAAATATAGAGAAATAGTATTGTTAAGGGCCACCACGTGAAGATATGAAAAAGGAAATGAGGGGGAGGTAGAGGAGAGGAAAGGGGGGGGGGAAAGGAGAAAGGTGGGATGGGCGAGGGAAGAAAATGGGCAGGGGGGGTGCTGAAACTCTTCCTGCCAAGCCCTTGAAAATTGCAGAAGTCGCCCCCCCACTCAGCCGAGCAGGGCACCCCTTCATAAGGGGGCTTTGGGGCACTGCTTAGCAGATCTTTGACCGTCCTCAAGGATTATTTTGTCCGTGGGTTTGGCCCTGCACTTTACCTTTTGTATTCAATTGAGGAGGCCATTGCCACAGCCTGGAAGCTGTAGCCCCCGGGACTGGGAAGAGAGAACGATTAAAGGAAGGACATTTACTCTTTTTCTTAACTGGCAACAGGGTAGTTTTACCACTAGAATTTTTTTGAAATGCATTTCATCCCCAAACAAGCGCTCCCCATGAAAGTGGAAACTGGCCAAAAGCTTTTTGCACGGAGCTTCAACTGACAAATGCTTTAGCCACATAATCCTGTGCATGTGTACAAGCAGGAGAGTAAGGCGGGATGCTTGTTACATAGAGTCTTTAATGGCATCCACCGCAAAATATAAGGCCTTATCTAGGTCCGCCCAATCTTTGGCCTGTTCAGCAGGGAGAATTTTGATCACCTGCTTCATCTGCCCCTTAAGTACCTGACACACGCCAGTCACTGCCACTGCAGGTTGGGTTACAGCGCCGGCCATACTAAAGGAGGATCTGAATAAAGACTCCAGCTTTTTCTCAGTTGCATCTCTGAATACCTGTGTATTGTCCACAGGACAGGTCAGACTTTTATTCACGCAGGAAATGGCCACGTCTATTATCCACAGGGTCCACTTCATGGTGAATTCCTCCTCCATTGAATAAAGAAAGGCAAACTTTTTAGGAGGAGAAAGGAATCGGGAAGGTACATGGAGCCTGCAGGGATTTTAATGAGCCCAAGGAGGAGATGGGGGTCTCAGCAGATTCAGTACTTGTACGTAGTACGCTCAGCTTCCGTATAGCATTGCACCTGCAACTAGAGAGCCTGAGAGGCAGAAAACAGTTCCACTGAATCCCCCAAATCATCTAACTGCTCCTGATCCTTGTCCCCTGATTGTGTTACATCATTATCATTATCAGAATGATCTCATAGGGGATCTAAAGCAGCAGAAGTGGTCTTATCCCACTCTCTGCTTTTCTGCGAGGATGTTGCAATTAAAGCAGCTATCTTTCCCTCTAAACCCTCCAGTGCTGCTGCTAAAGAGTCCTTAGTGATATATGCAGGAGCAATGTTGGGAGAGGCTGCAAAGCCGGACAGGGGAAATGGCTTATCCTGTGCGGCTTCCTTAGGTCTTTCAGGGGGGGGGTGTGATCAGACCGGTATGTCTAGGACCCCCAGATCCAGATGGTGATACCTTAGTGCCATTTTTCCCTGTCCCTGCCCCTTCTATGGGGAGACATAGTCCTAAGCTAAAAAAAAACAGAGGTACTAAACACAGGTGCATCTACTGCTGAGCTAGTCCAGCAATAAACTAAAATGCAGCTAAATTTGCACAGCCTGATGCTGAGTAGGTGTCTTAGGTTATACCTGAATCCACTCCACACAGAGGTGCTTACGTGCCCCAAAACTGTTGTGTCCCTCTTGCTCTATGTATGGTAATGGTGGTGGCAGGGGAACGAGAGGGAGAGAGTAAGAGGTCCTCCAAACGAGCGCCGTGGGATCCAGACTACGAGGGACCCCCCCCAACATGAATGTAGCAGAGCCTGAAGCGGAGGAAGTGAGATGATCAACAGACCGACTGACACTGAGCTTTTAGTCCTGGAGAGCATGGTAAGTAAAACACCAGGTATGTCTCTTTACTCCCTATAGTGATGGAAATTAGGTAAGATATGCAGCTACTCAGAAGAAAATCCTTAAGATTTTTCTCAGGATTTTCTTCACTTACCTTAACCCCCGCCACAGGATACTGCTGAAGATCAGACAGATCCAACTTTTACCCAATCACGGCGGGCTGTTTTGTGCCAACCTTCAGGGTTCTGGGTTCCTATTTAAAGGAGGCCTATTCCCTGGACCTGTAAAAGACTCTGCTGGAAAACGTTTGCGCATTTTTTGTCCTGTCACATTTTTTGGTGAAAAAACGGAGGTACTCTCCATATGGGAGGGGTTATATAGCGGTTAACTTCTCTTCTAATTAAGGTGTGCCAGTGTCCAATCACCTAATGGTGAGCTATAACCCACCAAGTAATTAAAAAGAGCTCTGTGTCCTGTGATGTACGTTAAAGAAAATAGCACCAACAGCTGTGCAGGTCCTGGAATGTAAGCAGAGATGTCCAATACAGTCTCCAAAAGAATAATGACATTTTAAGGTAGCTTAATTCTTTACCAAAAACTGATCTTTCAGGTTTAGGTAAACTAATTATTTGTTTACTCTTGTGTAGCTTGAGGTCATTGTCTTTTTTGAATCACTAGTTCTATTAAACTTCTGCCTAAAGACCCCTAGCCTGATCTTGATATATATTTGGATAGCATATTCACTCTGTGACAGAAACCTAGGTCCTGAGGCAGGAATGCAGACTCCAACTACGATGATATAAAAAAGGAAAAAAAGTTTGTAAGTATTTGAGTACATCACTCTCAAGTGGGTAATCAAAAATATATATATTTTTTTATATCTATTAAATACAGAAGTGCACACAAAAAACTAACTAACAGAAAAACGTACTTAAGTGTTTACTTGTGCATTAACACCATCCAACATCACGATGTCTAATGCCACGTACACACGAACGGTTCATCCGATGAAAATGGACCAATGGATTTTTTCATCAGATATCCGATGAAGCTGACTTTCATCAGTCTTGCCTACACATCATCAGTTAAAAATCCTATTGTGTCCAATGCGGTGAGGTAAAACACGACATGCAGAGAAAAATTAAGTTTAATGCTTCTGAGCATGCGTCGACTTGATTCTGAGCATGCATGGATTTTTGACAGATGGATTTCCCCACAGACGATCATTTTTTTCTATCGGTTTTTTAACCATTAGAACATTTTAAAACGGGTTCTATTTTTTTCCACCGATAGGAAAAAAAATTATGAGGCCCACACACGATCGGTTTGTCCGATGAAAACGGTCCATCGGACCATTTTCATCAGACGAACCGATCGTGTGTACAGGACATAACACCTCATAAAATCCACATGACTGTCTAGAACAGTAATTGTACTTAATTTGAAAAAAAAAAAGTCCATATTGCCTTTATCAAATTTTTTCTCACTCTTTCTTCTCAGGAGAAATAAATGTTTTTTGTGGACAAGTGTATTTATTAGATTAAAAATACATTTATATCCTGATATTATACTTCTCAGTAGTTGAAGCCTAATGCCGCGTACACACGATCGTTATCGGCTGTTTTTCAGCTTCTAGAAAAAACAAAGGCCCGGATTAACAAAGCACTTACGCCGACGTATCTCCAGATACGCCGCGTAAGTACAAATATGCGCCGTCGTATCTGTGCGCCGTACCCACAAACTTAGATACGCCTAAAAACTGACTTTATCCCACCAAGGTAACTTGCCTACGCCGGCGTAGAGTTGGTGCATATTTACGCTGGACGCATGTGGCTTTCCCATTGATTTTCTATTGATATATGCAAATGAGGGAGATACGCCGATTCACAAACGTACTTGCGCCCCGCGCATGATTTAAGTGGTTTGCGTAAGTTTTACATTCGGCGTAAAGTTATTCCCCATAGATGAGGCGCAACCCATGCAAAGGTATGGACCAGGGAACACATGCCTACGTATTTTACGTTGGACGTCTGTATATATGGGCCGACGTGGGTCTGGCTGGGCGTAGGTTACATACATGGCGTACACAGTGATCCGGTGTATCTTAGGCAGTTGTTCCGACGTGGTTGTACGCATGCGCACGGGGATACGTCCATGTCCCGACGCATGCGTAGTTCATTTTATGTACTTGTCTGGCATCTGGCACATCATTTGCATGCTTCATTAGCATGGATCACGCCCACTTCCTGCCCACTTCCACCTACTTCCACTTACGCTGGCTTACACCTACGAATATACGCTACGCCGGCGCAGAGTTGGGAGCATTTGCTTTGTGAATTCCATGCTTGTCTCTCAACGCTGCGCCGGCGTAGCGTAAAAGAGATACGCTACTGTGGCATAAATATGCACCGATGTATGTGAATCCGGGCCAAAGTTTTTTCCAACTTCATCATTTAAACTACATTGCCCACACATGATCGTGAAAAAAAATGCTCTAGCAAAGCGTACAACACGTATGATGGCACTGAAATAATAAAAAAAAATATATCACTTTTATTCTTATTACAAGGAATGTAAACATCCCATGTAGTAGAAAAAAGCATAACAGGTCCTCTTAAATATGAGATCTGGGGTTAAATGCAAAAAAATAAATTGAAACTGTAATTTTTTCAAATGACAAAAAAAAAAAATGTTTCTTTAAGACGCTGGACGGGACTGACGTTTTGACGTCACTTCTGCCCAGCAGAGCTATGGGGACGGGTGACGGACATTTTTCCCTCACTCACATCCCCACACAGCAGACGAGCAGACCCGATCGCCTCCGCCGCTACCAATGGCTACGGTAAGGTGGCGGAGGGCACGGGAGAGCGGCTGAAAGGGGGGCCTCTCCCGCCACCGATAACGGCGATCTTGTGGCGAATCCGCCACGGAGACTGCAATTATCGTTTAAAGGACCGCCCACTGAAGAGATGGATATCTCGGTTGTGGCAGCAGCTGCTGCCGTTACCGAGATATCCATCTTTAAAGTGCCGACGTATAACGACGGTGGGCGGTCGGTAACTAGTTAAGGGGTAAGGCCCAACTCCAGAAAAAAAAATACACTGTTGCAGTGGGTCCTTTGCACTGCAAGGGTCAATTGCTCATTTAGTCTAGGGGCAGAGGATAAAGGAGTTAATACTTATCTTACTCCTCACTCCAGCAAGCTCCCTCCAGTGCTACAACTGGTTCCATGTGTCCTGCCTAGTAGGGTACCCCTCATGATACAGGGTTAATGTCCTTGTATGTTTTGTGGTGAGGCCATGGCTCAGCCCACACAGACTGGAGCACTGGGCGGAGGAGAGCGCTAGAGCTGGCCTGGAGCAAGGAACAAGGTACATGATAGAGCCTCATATGACATTCCCCCTAGACAAAATACACACTTAAGATATGCAGATGCGAAGGGCCCGCTGCAACGGTGGATTTTTACAATTTCAGTTGGAGTTTGAAACTAAGGGTCAATTTAAACTTTTCTGCCTCATTGCACTGCCTTACTGCACAAATGTTAACGTATTGTTGCTAAATGAATGAACGGGCTGCCAACACACTGCAATTGACAAAAAAAACTAACAAAACCTGAACAATTCTGCACAAACGTGTAAAAAGTGTTGTGCAGTAATGTGCAATTTGATAACATGCAGTGAAAAATTAATTAATACTTTGTATTAACATAATGTATAGGAGAGTGAAGCTAGCTATAATATATAAAACAGTAGTGCAGCTTTTTGATACATATCATGCTTTAACTGTCTTTGTGGGGGCGTAGACTTGATTAATAAAAGTCCCTGCTATGAAACCCAGCACTTTCATACACTAGGCTGATTAAATTTATGCTGAACTGAATCTTCTAGGATAAATTGTTTTTGGTTAACATTGAAAGCTTTTTATTTTTAAATGTTGGCTATATCTTATTTTCATAACAGCTAAACCTTGAATAGCTTTCTTAATGGAACTGGGCTTTGTACTGCATTTTCAATCCCTTCTAGCACTATGGCACTCAAGTTCAAGAAAAGCAATTTCAGGAGCTAAGTTTAAAGAAAGAAAACATGATCCACACAAATCCCTGATGTATTTAGGTGTAAAAGGACTAAACAATATTATTAAATAGCTATCTATGAATTCTAGTTTTCTGCTACTACTAGAAAAATTGGCACAGATATAGCATGACCTGTCACAACATGCCAAATGAATAAAAATCTCTATTGGTCTTACATTAGTGTGAGTTTATTATGGATGTCATTAAAGCAGTTTCTAGAAAGTCATATATGCATGTAGGCAGGTGCCTTACATGTTGGGTTGTTGTTAGATAGTGTGTCTGGGCTGCCCATGTTTCCACAGTTTCTCTGGGCTCTGCCGTACACCCTGTGTTTTAAAAAAAAAACCTGGGGGGAGCCAGAGAAGGACCGATGGGAGAACAAAAAAGATCCAATAAGGAAGATGTAACCAGGAATAACCTATGACCACTACCACCCTAAAGAACCTACCTGCTAAGGACTTTGCCATGTGTAGACTTTTCCTGCAAAGGTATACCTCGGCAGCCTAGGAATAGCAAGTTAGGGACTTTTTGTGATCTGTTTGTGGACTGTCCTGTTGCAAAGCCTTCAAGTAAAGTTTCGCTAACTATTTCTGAGCTTGGTCTGAAGTTACTTTAAAGCAACAGCCAATTAGAATATCTAACATATCTAGTTAGTTTAGAGCATGGGAGTACATGGTGTATCATAACAACAAGGCCTGTAAAGCACACATGGGGTACAAGAGAAAGGCCACCACAAAGTATTAACTCAGCAGAAGAGTCAGAGTAAGAGAATAGTTGGCATGGGTAAACATGAACTGGTGAGAGTGAACAGCACGTAGACGTGCAGAACGGAAAAATTGGTTTCAGATGGATCACTAATTTTATTTTGTTATGGAATTTGGTTTGGTTTCGGAATTTGTTTCGTTTTAGTTTTCGTTAAATGTCATTACGTTTTTGTTAAAATTTGTTTTGTTCATTAATTTTCAAATGGATTCAAACTTCTCAGATGAATTAAAATTCTGATTGGTTGAAAAAAACATTAATCGATTCAAATTCTGTGTAAAGAATAGCTGGTTGTTAAGCAGCAGGCTGAGAACCCAGCCGCCCGCATCCTTAACAATCATGACTCATCGTCTGTCAGCTGGCTTTCTCATTGACAGATGAATGTAAAGAAAAGAATGCTGGCAATTTCCCAACAATAAAAACATGTTTAAAAAAAAAGCGAGTGGGACCCCCAAAATCGACAACAGACCTGTATCCGAGCATGCAGCCCAGCAGGTCAGGAAAGGGGGGGACGAGCAAGTGCCTCCCCCTGAACCAAACCAGGCTATGTGCCCTCAACATGGGGGGATGGGTGCTTTGGGGAAGGGGGGCCCATTCATCAAAAAGTGTCAAAAAGCAATAAAAACACAGTTTTTGACAAATCCTTATCAATCCTTTTCCCTATCAAAAGAAAAGAAGGATGCATAGGCTTGTGAAGGAGTCTGCAGTAGGCAGATGGCCTCCACGATGGACGAGAGCATTTCCTTTTTCCCTTTTTTTTTGTTCAGGTGCGGCAGCCGGCATCATTGAAGATGAATCTACATTGGAGGGAGACTGTTTTTTATTTTTTAATAAAGGATTTGTCAAAAACTGTCTGTGTATTTATTACTATTTGAATTTATTTTGGTAAATGGGTAGGGATACTCATTCACATGGGGGTGGGATCTGGGAGCCCCCTTGTTACAGCCCCCTGCCAACAGACCCCCACAACCACCGATCTTGGTTGTGTGGGGACAAGGTTCTTTGGAGTAGAGCCCCCTTGTCCCAAAGCAAGCACCCAACCCCCATGTTAAGGGCATGTGGCCTGGTATGGTTCAGGAGAAGGGGGTGTTTGCATGTCCCCTCCTTTCCTGACCTGCTGGGCTGCATGCTCAGATAAGGATCTGCTATACATGTTTACAGTTTTCAATTGCTGGCATTTTTTTTGTTACATTAATCTGTCAGTGGGGCAGCCTGCTGACAGATGATGAGTCATGGTTGTTAAGGATGTGGGCAGAAAGCTTCCTAGTCCGCTGCTCATATAACAGCTATTCTTTACACAGAATTCGAATCTGTTGATCGTTTTTTGACGATCCAAATTCTAATCGTTTTAACGAAATTCATTACTAGGTCATTACTATTTAATTTGAAGATTTGGATACATCCGAATGACCAAAAATTCACCCGAATTTGTATTCAGACCGAAATGAATTGAGAAAAATAGATAAAGGTCTGGTGTCACCAGAGACACGCCTCCATCCCTGCATTTAGCGTAAAAAAAAAAATTCGCCCTTGGGACTTTGAATGAGGTGAGCACTATGGAGCCAATAAAATAACAGGAGTAATTATAGTATATATTTAATTCAAGGAAAATTATTGAAGCCCGAGGCGTTTCGCGAGGCTTAGCTCGCTCTTCAGGGGTAGATGCTCGTGGTATACTTAGAATGAAAGGATAGAGTATGTCGCCACATCGGGAGCCTCATATGTGCTGGTCTTTGTCCATCGGTGAGTATGGGGTTTTCCATATTAAGGGCCACCCCTTACCTTGTGCCCTTATATCATACTACATACTCTATCCTTTTATTCTAGGTATACCACGAGCATCTACTCCTGAAGAGCGAGCTAAGCCTCGCGAAACACATTGGGTATACACATGATGCTTGTGTGTTTTTTAATATAGACAGTAACTTGTAATATTATTTTACCCATTTTCTGTACTTTGTATGATTTGGCTCATGTTCATGACATTAATGTATGTACTGCTTTTTGCTTGAATTAAATATATACTATAATTACTCCTGTTATTTTATTGGCTCCATAGTGCTCACCTCACTCAAAGTCCCAAGGGCGAATTTTTCTTTTTTGAGACCGAAACGAATTGCACATGTCTAAACAGCAGCCAGACATTGTGGAGCGTTACAAAGCAGTGGAGGGAACAGTTCTTATAGGGGATTGATGCACTGACTACCTTCATAGCAGTCTGTTCCCCCAAAAAGTAGCTGGGACCGAATCCAAGGTATGGAGACCCCATGTATACAGCCATAAGGTATAGGAGTGAGAAGGAGTTAATTAGGTGCACACATTAGGTTCATGCTAGTGCACAATGGGAGCCCATTTTGCCACTGGCAGTGAGGTGGCAGAGTTATGCTAGACTAATGGAGTAGGGCACAGGCTCATTGGTGTCCCTCCATTGTGAATTAAAAAGTTACATAGCACTTGTGGTCAGTAGGAGGAGAAATAGTAACTTATCATATTAGTTGGAGGAATAGTGGTCAATCATTGGTGTCAATGGGAGGAATAGTTCCTCATAGTTAGTGTCAGAGGAAAATAATGGTGCCACATTGTTGGTGTCAGTGGGAAGAACACTACTTGGTATCAATAAGAGGAATAGACAATAATATAGGAAAAAATACAGCGCTACTAAATCTCCAAAATACACCACAAAAATTAATAACCAAATGTATAAAGCAGATGTATATATAAATGGTGCACCAACCAAAAAAATTATATGATAATAGTGAAATACGCGCTAAATATACAACTAATATTGTGAAAAATCAGTATCAAATAAAGAAAAATGATTACATAAATTGATCTCTGAGGCCCCAAACGGCCATTAAAAACTTATATACAATGTGCAATATACCGTGGTATTGGTGCTCATGTGTTCACACCTAATTATTGGTATATTAGTATATGGTGAAATGGCAGTCCATCCGATATCCCCAATACATATGAGAGATATGATAATATAAATACCGTCCAGAAAAAAATTTGACCTCAGTCAATAGCACTAAACACAATCCAATATCTCAAAGAAGAAAAAAAACAAAAAAGGGGGTCATCCCTGGAGAGTTTTCAGCCCAGCAGGAGTTGTCAGTATATTCACAAGGGTTCCTCCGGTGTATATAAAAAAGGAAAGAAACATACCATTGTGCAGCACTGAGATTCCAATATTGAATTGTAAGCTGGTAAAAGATACACTCACATGACCCTTCTGATCAGAAAAACACTCAGTGTTTGCTGAGAAATCGTATCGAATTGTCACAGCCCTGTTGCGATCAAAGAACCGCTCAGTGTTTGCTGAGAACTCGTATAGAATCCTCCACTGGTCTCCGCACGTTCGACTACTCCCCACGCGTTGCGTCACCGTCACGTGACTTAATCATGGGATATGACCGTGGAGCGCATACTGCGGGTCATTTATCTTCCGTAAACCGGAAGTAGGAGGAAAAACTGAGACTCTGATAGCAATTTACATCATATGCGGCAAGAAAACAACAAAGGTGACAGTCATAAATATTGCTATATGAAACTGTCAAACCAATTTTTAATCACATACACATTGACAATTGACAATATGAATAATGTATAACTAAAAATATATATCTTAAAAATTCTAAACGTAGATAAAACTCTGTGCCACCTCAGGTTAAATGTGGTACTACAGCTAATGTGTTAGACAAACATAGCTAGTTTTACACTACCCAAAAACCACAGATTCAAGGGAAAAAACATTGGCCCAGATTCACGTACATCGGCGCATTATCGGTCCGGCGTAGCGCACCGCCATTACGTTAGACTTGCGCCATCTAGCCGCGTAATCCCCCGATTCACGTAGCTTTTGCGCAGGAAATTGCGCAAGCGTAAGGTTTTTTCCAGAGGCGTAAGGAGGAGTAATACAAATTGGGAGGGACGTGGGCGTGTTACATTGAAATGAGCCGTGACCCCATGCAAATGAAGGGCCGGCCGGCTCGCGCATGCGCGCGTGAAGGAGACCATGTCAGCTCCGCTGTGCGCATGCTCACAACTCGGGAGCGGCGCAATCAGTGAAATTGGAAATGGACTAGGGCAACGTTGTGAACTACGCAGACAGCATAAATAGACACACACAAACGCACTTGCATTGCAAAAGTACATCCCTTTGTGTCCCTTACCATTTAACCAAGTGCTTTTGTTCCTGTTGTTCGTTGCAGTGTGTCTTGTAGTTGTCAGATTAGTGTTCTGTGTGATCAAGTGCTTGTTGGTATATTTGTGAAAGTGTTTTTTGGTAAGTGTTTGAGAGACTGTTTGTTTGATTGATATATTTCTGAGCGTTTGTTTTCTTGCTTTATTTTTTTATTTTTATTTTTTTGCTGACATTTTTTACATTTTTTTTATTTTTTTTTGCTGACATTTTTTTTACATTTTGGGTTGTGCATGCTGTTTGAATGTGGGGGTGACATTCCTGCTGGAAAAGGGGTGTCATCCTCAATTTTGGTGGAGAAGGGTTCCCCAGGACTAGGGAGAAGTGATTCCCAGGTCCGTGTGAATGGTGTATGAATGTACAGTGACATAATTGGAGCCTTGACGTGGCGTTACTGCTCACCAGTCGTGCATGGTGGACTGGTGCCAATCCAATTTGATGAGGATGTGGGGTGTGTGTGCTAGGGACCACAGTGGTGTGCATGCATGCATTCTCATTGTGCCATGATTAATGTGTGTGTTTAACGTGCAAAGATGCCCAATGTGAGCTGCCTCCTGACTGCTCTTCCCTCAGAAGACGGGGTATCCTCGGTTAGGGGTTGATTGTCTGGTTGGGGGGTCAGGTCATCAGGTAGCTCAACCTGCAGGCCCTTCCTCACTGCGAGATTGTGCAGCATGCAACATGCAACGATGATATGGCACACAAAGTTTGGGGAATACAACAGTGTACCCCCAGACTTATCCAGGCATCGGAAACGTGACTTCAGGAGGCCAAAGGTGCGCTCCACCACTGCTCGGGTTTTGATGTGTGCTTGATTGTATCTTTCCTCCCCTGGGGTTTGGGGGTTCCGGATAGGAGTCATGAGATGGGGTCCCAGTGCATATGCAGAGTCACCTGGAAGGGAAAAGACAGGAGAACGTTAGTCATGCATGTGCCACTTGTGAGGTGTGCATCACGGGAGGGGATAGTCATGCCTGACTCCCATGTCACTCACCAACCAGCCAGGTGTTCCCATACACGTTCTGATAGAATTCCATTCGGATGTGGCATTGATTGTAGATGTAGCTGTCATGGGTGGATCCGGGGTGTTTGGCACGGACGTGCCATATGAGTCCTTGGGCATTAACTATCACCTGTACGTTGATGGAGTGCCAATTCTTCCGATTGCGGTACATGTGCGGGGCTGTCTCATGGGGGGGCTGGAGTGCCACATGTGTGCAATCAATGGCCCCGATGGTGCGTGGGAATCTGGCAATTCTGTAGAAATCTGTCATTGCCTTCAGCCGCAGGTCCTCAGTGGTGGGTTTGATGATTAGGTTGGCCAAGCGTGTGAGGATTGCTGGGACAACCTGGTGCACACATCTGCTCATGGAGGATTGTGACATCCCAGCCACCACTCCACTTGTACGCTAAAAAGAGCCACTGGCAAGGAAATGGAGTGTTGCCAGTACCTTGACCAGTGGCTGCACTGCTTGTGAGCGTTGTGTTGGGCTGGTGATGTCCTCCTGCAGGGTTGTGGTTAATTCCAGGATGGCATGAGGGGGGAATCTGAAGATGCGATACACCTCAGAATCACTCATGCCAAAGAGGTCTATGCGTGTGCGGTATACCCTCTCCCGTGCCATCCTCCGTGCCCTCCTCCTTCTTTGGTCATCTAAATTCACTAGTGCAGCTATGAGCGACGATGCCCCTGGCATGTTGGCAGTCAAATTGTAGTGCAACACGTGTGTGTGGTCTGCTCCTCAGTAACGGTGTTGCTTTCTGTGAGATGTAGACGTTTTTTCAAAATTTAGACCAGCTTTTAGGTGCTCTAACTTTAGACAGGACATTTTGCTGTTGCGCACATCGCGTAGCCTGCGCAGCAACTGCGTTTTTTTGTGGATCCCCGCAACTCCCTCATTAGCATATTTGACTAGCAAATCAATGGTGTGTCTAGCGCATTTTTGCGCGGACGGATGCGTCTGTCTAACGAAATTACGCCGGACAAAAAAAAGTAGATTTCTGGCGTAAATAGTTTTCTGAATCGCGCGCATCTAAACGCACGCGCACATTTAGACTTACGCACGCGCAACACCAGTTGCGCAGGCGTAATCGCCCTGTGAATCTGGGCCATTACATCTAGTTTAACATCTGAAGCATAGATATTGAGATAATATATAATATTATATGGGCAGTGTTAATTAATCAGACTAAGAATATTACACATAATTAAAAATATAAAAATATAAAATAATATGTATAAATAAAACAGCAAAACCTCCAACCATACCTCATATTTATCCCATAATAAGCTAGTGATCCGAAATAAAACAATTTAAATCAATATCTATATTGAGCCCATTGGGCTCTAATGTTTTCATTTCATAGATTCAACGGGATTCTGATTTGCTTAGCTCACAAACTTTATGGCTACCTCTCCAATGAGGGTTGTATTTTTGTATTGCCCAAAATTTTAATTCATGAGGATTTTGATTATGGCACAACTTAAAATGACGCGACACACTGTGCTCTCCAAAACCTTTTTGTATGTTCTGAACATGTTCTCTTAAACGCTTCCAAAGTGGTCTCTTTGTCCTTCCTATATATTGCAAAGAGCATGGACATTCCAGAATATATACTGCCCCTTCTGTTCGACATGTAATCAGGTCATCTATGCGATACTCCTTTTTTGTCACATTGGACAAAAAACTGGAACATTTTTGACCATTGAAATTGGTATGTTTACATGCGAAACACCTCTTGCAGGGAAAAAAACCTTTTCCCTGAAAGAAGGTTAAAGTGTTTTTCTTACTGGGGGGATTTGGAACATTTTTGGCTACTAAGTCTCTAAGAGTAGGGGCTCGACGGTATACCACCCTGGGGCGAATTGGTAAAATACCCTGAAGTTGGCGATCAGCTTGGAGAATAGGTCAATGTTTCTGAAGAATTTTCTCAACCTGTTTGTGTTGGACCGTATAGTTGACAATAATAGATAATTCGTTTTGCTTTGTTGGTTGTTTGGGTTTGTCCTGAATAAGGAGATTTCTTGGGGTCTCATATATTTTTTGGATGTGATCCCGGATGAATTCATTGTTATATCCCTTTTTTACAAACCTCTTTCCCATTTGATGGGCTTGTTCTAGAAACACATCAGGATTCGTACAGTTTCTGCGAATGCGCATCATTTGCCCTTTGGGGATATTTATAAGCCAAGGTTCAAAATGGCAGCTGTCGACAGGAATATAACTGTTCCTATCGACAGGTTTAAAAAAGGTTTTGGTGGTGATTTTATAGTTTTCCAGACTGATCTCAAGATCCAAAAACTGAATACTGTTGGTGTTTATTTCATATGAAAGTTTGATATTTTTCTGGTTTTGATTCAGCTTTTCAAAGAACTCAATAAGTGATGTTTGGTCTCCTTCCCAAATAACTATACAGTCATCAATAAAGCGTTTATATAGGACTAAATGATTGGATTGATTAGAATATATGGCTAGTTCCTCCCACTCAGCCATAAAAATGTTTGCTACACTGGGAGCATATTTATCTCCCATTCCAATACCATTTAGTTGCCTAAAATATTCTGACTCATGCCAGAAATAGCTATGTTGTAAACCATAGGCCAGGCATCTAAGCACAAATCTTTGTTGCTTAGATATAAGTTGGCTGAAACTACTCATGGCCCATTTTGTCGCTTTTATTGCGTCTTCATGATTGATGTTAGTATAAAGGGATGCTACATCCGCTGTAGCTACCAAATAACTTTTGGTTGGATCTAGTATCACCTTATCTAAAATTTGTATCAGGTGTTTTGTATCCCTCAAAAAGGCTTTTGTATGGGGCACTAGTGGTTGGACAAATTTATCCACGTATTCCCCTAAACCCGCATTAATAGACTGTATGCCATTAATGATAGGTCTCCCGGGTGGCTTAATAGGATCCTTATGGACTTTTGTGATCGTATAAATAATGGGAATCCTACATTCCTCTGGGATCAGATATTTTGCTTCCCTTTTTGATAGAATCCCTTTGTCTTTACCTCTTTGGATAAGTGTCATTAGCTCTTTCTTATAATCCAGTGTTGGGTTTGATTGTAATTTGATATACGTATTCACATCTTTTAATTGATTTCCCAATTCCTCATAATAGTATTCCTTAGAAAGGATGACAATTGCTCCACCCTTATCTGCTGGGCGGATAATAATTTCTTTGTTGTTTTCCAGGTCCTTTAATCCTTTGTGTATAACCCTAGAGTCCCAGCACTTCTTTATCTTGAGTTTTTCGAGGTCCTTCACGACCAATTTATTAAAGACCTCCACATGTTGGTTGTTGTGAAGTTTAGGGTTAAACAGAGATTTGTTTCTAAGGTTACTGTGTTGGACTCGACCCGGGAGGCATTCTCCCCCATCAACCATAGGTTTACTTAACATGTATTTTTTGATATTCAATTTTCTGACATATTTCTGTATGTCTACATACATGTCAAATTTATTTAGATTTTTTATAGGAGCAAATTTTAGTCCTTTATCAAGCGTGCCTAGTTCAGTGGTAGTCAACTCAATCCCACTAAGGTTTATAATGCCCTCTCCTACTGCATTTTTCTTCTTTTTGGTCCTTTGTCCCCCTCTGCAGCCCCTCTTAGATCTGGACTTCTGTTTTGGATCACATCTTCTAATCTTGGTGGGGTCCTATCGTCCCGGCGATACTCTAAAAAAGGCCTAGAATTGGTTTCTTCTAGATCAGGAGTCTCCAAACTACGGCCCTCCAGGTGTTCAGGAACTACAATTCCCATCATGCCTAGTCATGTCTCTGAATGTCAGAGTTTTACAATTCCTCATGGGAAGTGTAGTTCCACAGCAGCTGGAGGGCCATAGTTTGGAGATCCCTGTTCTAGATAGTTAGCCAATGGTTCATATCTGTTTTGTGTAGATGCAGGGCTTCTTCTATTTTCCTGTAAGTGATACTCATGGTTAGGTGGTCCACCTTGTTGATAAGAGGAATTATTGGGTCCATGATGATAATATTGGGACTGATAACCGTCCCTCGGATCTCTCTTCTCCTGAGGGTCTTAATAATAATTCTGTCCATAAGTCCCTGAATATTCTGGTTGCCCATATTGGGGCTGGGGCGGTTTTGAATTATTCTTATGTGAATTTTTGTTTTTCCAAGCCGGTTTTCTTGGTGATTTTGATCTTGGTTTTTGATTTTTCCACCAATTTTGTGGGGTTCTAGGTCCACTATGATCCTCTCTAAGAGGTCATGGATATTCATACGAGGTAGAATTCGTGGGTCTATGGTATTCATCTACATGCGTTCTGGTCTGGGTTGGTACCATTGGTCTATAACTCCTAGGGGGAGTAATGATCCGGACCTCCTTCTCTGGGGACGAAACCACCGACCCATTTCTCCCTTCTTTCAATTTTAATTGCCACTTAAATGTTTGATGTAAACGATAATCATTCGTATCTCTCCAATATTTCCTTTTCTTCCTTTGTTTAATATCAATATCTTTTTGTTCTAAAACTTTATTCAGTTGACCCGTCAAACTTTTAAAAGAAGGGGTATCTATATGTGTTTCAAGTAATACCTTACAATCTGCAATCTCTTTATTAATATTTTGTAGCTTCCTTTGTTTCCTTTTTGTAAGGAATTGCAGCATTTCAACTCCCTTTTCATTAAAAAATTGGTACCACTCTTCAATGGGTATAATGGGTGATAAGCGCTACAAAAAGTGGTGCATATGTCCTACAAACATACAATAGTGGAAAATATATATATAACACACAATATGCAAAAACAAAGGCAAAACCTCAACTAGTTCAATGAATGACAAAGCTAAATAGTGCTTAAATGCAAGTGACAGTGAGGAAACAAATGATGATGATAATCATGAATAAAGTTCCGTGTGTTAAAACATAAATGGTGACCAAGGGTGAATACGGTGGTGAGTTCCCTTGAGAGTGGTGGGGGATGTGCTGGATATGAATCAATAGCACCAGGCCGGATGGGGCCGGCAACAGCTGGCGGGCTGGGTGATAATCAGATAGATGACTTATCCCACAATGTTTATTCAGTACTGGACATCCCCAACAGGTAATGTAGTTCCCTTACCTTCAGGGTGCTATATGAGGGCATATAGTTAGATGGATCCAGGTGTGCAGGTTTCACTGTCCCAGATAGGTGTCCTCTATTGTGTCCAGGAACCGCTATTGATCCAAGCTCAACCGTCCAAGTAATGAATGTGGTAGATGAAGGATGTGAAAAAGAAAATCTCCAATAGTGAAGTACAATAACCAACGTGGGTTTATTAAAATAGAATACAATACATAAAATTCAGTCCAGCCAAAATGCGAATAGGACTAAGAAAGTCCAAAAATAAAATAAAGATAAAAGTAAAACCAACAATAAAAGTCGGGACAGGGCGATCGTGCCGCCGCCTATGTCTGAATCCAAAAGTGAAACCAACAGTGAAAAGGTCGGACAAAGCGATCGTACCGCCGCCTGTATTCAAATGTGGTCCGGCTGATGCAGGTATAGCGTGAACGCGGCTTTTCCCTACGGCGTTACGTCACGTTCCTCGTGACTTCATCAGGGGATCTGATGAAGTCACGAGGAACGTGACGTAACGCCGTAGGGAAAAGCCGCGTTCACGCTATACCTGCATCAGCCGGACCACATTTGAATACAGGCGGCGGTACGATCGCTTTGTCCGACCTTTTCACTGTTGGTTTCACTTTTGGATTCAGACATAGGCGGCGGCACGATCGCCCTGTCCCGACTTTTATTGTTGGTTTTACTTTTATCTTTATTTTATTTTTGGACTTTCTTAGTCCTATTCGCATTTTGGCTGGACTGAATTTTATGTATTGTATTCTATTTTAATAAACCCACGTTGGTTAACGTACTTCACTATTGGAGATTTTCTTTTTCACATTCTTCATCTACCACATTCATTACTTGGACGGTTGAGCTTGGATCAATAGCGGTTCCTGGACACAATAGAGGACACCTATCTGGGACAGTGAAACCTGCACACCTGGATCCATCTAACTATATGCCCTCATATAGCACCCTGAAGGTAAGGGAACTACATTACCTGTTGGGGATGTCCAGTACTGAATAAACATCGTGGGATAAGTCATCTATCTGATTATCACCCAGCCCGCCAGCTGTTGCCGGCCCCATCCGGCCTGGTGCTATTGATTCATATCCAGCACACCCCCCACCACTCTCAAGGGAACTCACCACCGTATTCACCCTTGGTCACCATTTATGTTTTAACACACGGAACTTTATTCATGATTATCATCATCATTTGTTTCCTCACTGTCACTTGCATTTAAGCACTATTTAGCTTTGTCATTCATTGAACTAGTTGAGGTTTTGCCTTTGTTTTTGCATATTGTGTGTTATATATATATTTTCCACTATTGTATGTTTGTAGGACATATGCACCACTTTTTGTAGCGCTTATCACCCATTATACCTATTATCATTTCGTGATTGTGAACACACAGTTTGAGCTGCCCCAATTTGTGGTTGCTATCCACCCTTCCACCACAGTTTACTCACAGTAGCGCATTAGACCTTTCTACACACCACTCTTCAATGGACTCTGAGTCCGTTAGACCATCATTGATGGGAATGTCCCATCTTAGATGTCTAGGGACAATTCCTTCTTTAATGTATTGTTCATGCGAGGTTAAATCCCACCACACACTAACCTTCTTCTCCATAAGGTGCCCAAATTTACGAAAATTTGTATCTAGATCACCTGAGTTGGTAGTGGATTGGATAGTGAACACATCATTAAGATCAACTGTGAGATTTTCCATGTAATTAAAGATATCCATAGTGGCTGCTATATTGTGAGTGAATAGAATAGACAATAATATAGGAAAAAATACAGCGCTACTAAATCTCCAAAATACACCACAAAAATTAATAACCAAATGTATAAAGCAGCTGTATATATAAATGGTGCACCAACCAAAAAAATTATATGATAATAGTGAAATACGCGCTAAATATACAACTAATATTGTGAAAAATCAGTATCAAATAAAGAAAAATGATTACATAAATTGATCTCTGAGGCCCCAAACGGCCATTAAAAACGTATATACAATGTGCAATATACCATGGTATTGGTGCTCATGTGTTCACACCTAATTATTGGTATATTAGTATATGGTGAAATGGCAGTCCATCCGATATCCCCAATACATATGAGAGATATGATAATATAAATACCGTCCAGAAAAAAATTTGACCTCAGTCAATAGCACTAAACACAATCCAATATCTCAAAGAAGAAAAAAAACAAAAAAGGGGGTCATCCCTGGAGAGTTTTCAGCCCAGCAGGAGTTGTCAGTATATTCACAAGGGTTCCTCCGGTGTATATAAAAAAGGAAAGAAACATACCATTGTGCAGCACTGAGATTCCAATATTGAATTGTAAGCTGGTAATAGATACACTCACATGACCCTTCTGATCAAAAAAACACTCAGTGTTTGCTGAGAAATCGTATCGAATTGTCACAGCCCTGTTGCGATCAAAGAATGAATATCCAAGACCTCTTAGAGAGGATCATAATGGACCTAGAACCCCACAAAATTGGTGGAAAAATCAAAAACCAAGATCAAAATCACCAAGAAAACCGGCTTGGAAAAACAAAAATTCACATAAGAATAATTCAAAACCGCCCCAGCCCCAATATGGGCAACCAGAATATTCAGGGACTTATGGACAGAATTATTATCAAGACCCTCAGGAGAAGAGAGATCCGAGGGACGGTTATCAGTCCCAATATTATCATCATGGACCCAATAATTCCTCTTATCAACAAGGTGGACCACCTAACCATGAGTATCACTTACAGGAAAATAGAAGAAGCCCTGCATCTACACAAAACAGATATGAACCATTGGCTAACTATCTAGAAGAAACCAATTCTAGGTATTTTTTAGAGTATCGCCGGGACGACAGGATCCCACCCAGATTAGAAGATGTGATCCAAAACAGAAGTCCAGATCTAAGAGGGGCTGCAGAGGGGGCCAAGGACCAAAAAGAAGAAAAATGCAGTAGGAGAGGGCATTATAAACCTTAGTGGGATTGAGTTGACTACCACTGAACTAGGCACACTTGATAAAGGACTAAAATTTGCTCCTATAAAAAATCTAAATAAATTTGACATATATGTAGACATACAGAAATATGTCAGAAAATTGAATATCAAAAAATACATGTTAAGTAAACCTATGGTTGATGGGGGAGAATGCCTCCCGGGTCGAGTCCAACACAGTAACCTTAGAAACAAATCTCTGTTTAACCCTAAACTTCACAACAACCAACATGTGGAGGTCTTTAATAAATTGGTCGTGAAGGACCTCGAAAAACTCAAGATAAAGAAGTGCTGGGACTCTAGGGTTATACACAAAGGATTAAAGGACCTGGAAAACAACAAAGAAATTATTATCCGCCCAGCAGATAAGGGTGGAGCAATTGTCATCCTTTCTAAGGAATACTATTATGAGGAATTGGGAAATCAATTAAAAGATGTGAATACGTATATCAAATTACAATCAAACCCAACACTGGATTATAAGAAAGAGCTAATGACACTTATCCAAAGAGGTAAAGACAAAGGGATTCTATCAAAAAGGGAAGCAAAATATCTGATCCCAGAGGAATGTAGGATTCCCATTATTTATACGATCCCAAAAGTCCATAAGGATCCTATTAAGCCACCCGGGAGACCTATCATTAATGGCATACAGTCTATTAATGCGCGTTTAGGGGAATACGTGGATAAATTTGTCCAACCACTAGTGCCCCATACAAAAGCCTTTTTGAGGGATACAAAACACCTGATACAAATTTTAGATAAGGTGATACTAGATCCAACCAAAAGTTATTTGGTAGCTACAGCGGATGTAGCATCCCTTTATACTGACATCAATCATGAAGACGCAATAAAAGCGACAAAATGGGCCATGAGTAGTTTCAGCCAACTTATATCTAAACAACAAAGATTTGTGCTTAGATGCCTGGCCTATGGTTTACAACATAGCTATTTCTGGCATGAGTCAGAATATTTTAGGCAACTAAATGGTATTGGAATGGGAGCTAAATATGCTCCCAGTGTAGCAAAAATTTTTATGGCTGAGTGGGAGGAACTAGCCATATATTCTAATCAATCCAATCATTTAGTCCTATATAAACGCTTTATTGATGACTGTATAGTTATTTGGGAAGGAGACCAAACATCACTTATTGAGTTCTTTGAAAAGCTGAATCAAAACCAGAAAAATATCAAACTTTCATATGAAATAAACACCAACAGTATTCAGTTTTTGGATCTTGAGATCAGTCTGGAAAACTATAAAATCACCACCAAAACCTTTTTTAAACCTGTCGACAGGAACAGTTATATTCCTGTCGACAGCTGCCATTATGAACCTTGGCTTATAAATATCCCCAAAGGGCAAATGATGCGCATTCGCAGAAACTGTACGAATCCTGATGTGTTTCTAGAAAAAGCCCATCAAATGGGAAAGAGGTTTGTAAAAAAGGGATATAACAATGAATTCATCCGGGATCACATCCAAAAAATATATGAGACCCCAAGAAATCTCCTTATTCAGGACAAACTCAAACAACCAACAAAGCAAAACGAATTATCTATTATTGTCAACTATACGGTCCAACACAAACAGGTTGAGAAAATTCTTCAGAAACATTGGCCTATTCTCCAAGCTGATCGCCAACTTCAGGGTATTTTACCAATTCGCCCCAGGGTGGTATACCGTCGAGCCCCTACTCTTAGAGACTTAGTCGCCAAAAATGTTCCAAATCCCCCCAGTAAGAAAAACACTTTAACCTTCTTTCAGGGAAAAGGTTTTTTTCCCTGCAAGAGGTGTTTCGCATGTAAACATACCAATTTCAATGGTCAAAAAATTTCCATTTTTTTTTCCAATGTGACAAAAAAGGAGTATCGCATAGATGACCTGATTACATGTCGAACAGAAGGGGCAGTATATATGCTGGAATGTCCATGCTCTTTGCAATATATAGGAAGGACAAAGAGACCACTTTGGAAGCGTTTAAGAGAACATGTTCAGAACATAAAAAAAGGTTTTGGAGAGCACAGTGTGCCGCGTCATTTTAAGTTGTGCCATAATCAAAATCCTCATGAATTAAAATTTTGGGCAATACAAAAATACAACCCTCATTGGAGAGGTAGCCATAAAGTTCGTGAGCTAAGCAAATCAGAATCCCGTTGGATCTATGAAATGAAAACATTAGAGCCCAATGGGCTCAATATAGATTTTGATTTAAATTGTTTTATTTTGGATCACTAGCTTATTATAGGATAAATATGAGGTATGGTTGGAGGTTTTGCTGTTTTATTTATACATATTATTTTATATTTTTATATTTTTAATTATGTGTAATATTCTTAGTCTGATTAATTAACACTGCCCATATAATATTATATATTATCTCAATATCTATGCTTCAGATGTTAAACTAGATGTAATGTTTTTTCCCTTGAATCTGTGGTTTTTGGGTAGTGTAAAACTAGCTATGTTTGTCTAACACATTAGCTGTAGTACCACATTTAACCTGAGGTGGCACATGGTTTTATCTACGTTTAGAATTTTAAAGATATATATTTTTGGTTATACATTATTCATATTGTCAATTGTCAATGTGTATGTGATTAAAAATTGGTTTGACAGTTTCATATAGCAATATTTATGACTGTCACCTTTGTTGTTTTCTTGCCGCATATGATGTAAATTGCTATCAGAGTCTCAGTTTTTCCTCCTACTTCCGGTTTACGGAAGATAAATGACCCGCAGTATGCGCTCCACGGTCATATCCCATGATTAAGTCACGTGACGGTGACGCAACGCGTGGGGAGGAGTCGAACGTGCGGAGACCAGTGGAGGATTCTATACGAGTTCTCAGCAAACACTGAGCGGTTCTTTGATCGCAACAGGGCTGTGACAATTCGATACGATTTCTCAGCAAACACTGAGTGTTTTTCTGATCAGAAGGGTCATGTGAGTGTATCTATTACCAGCTTACAATTCAATATTGGAATCTCAGTGCTGCACAATGGTATGTTTCTTTCCTTTTTTATATACACCGGAGGAACCCTTGTGAATATACTGACAACTCCTGCTGGGCTAAAAACTCTCCAGGGATGACCCCCTTTTTTGTTTTTTTTCTTCTTTGAGATATTGGATTGTGTTTAGTGCTATTGACTGAGGTCAAATTTTTTTCTGGACGGTATTTATATTATCATATCTCTCATATGTATTGGGGATATCGGATGGACTGCCATTTCACCATATACTAATATACCAATAATTAGGTGTGAACACGTGAGCACCAATACCACGGTATACTGCACATTGTATATACGTTTTTAATGGCCGTTTGGGGCCTCAGAGATCAATTTATGTAATCATTTTTCTTTATTTGATACTGATTTTTCACAATATTAGTTGTATATTTAGCACGTATTTCACTATTATCAATAAGAGGAATAGTGCTTCAAATCAGTAGGGAGGAATAGTGCTTCATATCAGTGCCCAAGGACCAGAAAGGCAGGCAAAGAATTTGGTTTGAGACCAAGTTTGGAGACCATTGACTTTTCCTGAAACCTAAATTAAAGAACAACGTGGATCACCATCTTGGCTGAGCAGTGCACTCGATCTTTGCTGTCACTGATAGCTGAATATTCCAGCACCGTCAGGCCCACTGCCATCTCCTGAGTCACTCTGAGCCACTGAGTACTGCAAATATTGTAATAATGTTGTAAAAATGGTTAGTGTGGAACTTCTTTTATTTTTTTTATATTTTTGGTAGATTAGTGACATATCAAAGTCTGCGCAGCTTCCTAGTGGTTACACAGAAAGCAATAACTTTGCAGAGGTTCTAACCCTATTTTTTTGTGTCCCCATTGAAAAGATTTCCCTTCACTTCCTGTCCTTGTGAAATAAGAACTGAAAAGAAAAATCCCCAACATAAGCGTTAATCATACATCCCTACAAAAACAAAACAAAAATGTAATCTGACATTAATATAATAGGGGCTAAATGATAGTATAGTGTTGAAAAGTAGGAAAGAATTATACTAAACCTTTGAGTACTGCAAGTAAAAAATACCTAAGGCCATAAGCACAAACTTCTTTGCATAAATTATAGATCAGCCCATGTATCGATTCACATAAACAGCCAGGACATTTTTTTGAAGCTTCAATAATTTTCCTGACCTTTCTTTCAAGCCAACCACGACTGTGTTACAGATAATGATTTTCCTTCCTGTGCTGTGTCAATTGTATAAAATGAAATTATTAATAAGGAATTATCGGTCTTTTGAGAGAAAACTGTATGCTACCATTAGTGGCAAATATTAATTAGATGGCACTCTCAGCTAGCATTGTGTGTTAACTTAGTGGTTAATTGCATCTCAGAATTCATCTCTTACCATATTGATAAGATGAATTACTTATGTTTGTGTGGTCAAGAGATATTTAAAAACTAAACTTTTTTGTTTTAGACTACCTCTTTGAGTACCTGGGCTGCACCAATACCCATAATGGCTTTAATATGAAAGTTATAATACCAATGTCAGGTTTTTATTAATGTCTGTGTCCCTGTTCAAGATTGCTGCAAAAGAAGGCTAGGTGAAATTATACATTGAGCACTCCTATTTTGGTGACAACTGTCTAGGAAAAGGAAATTTTGCTCACTTCATGTTGTTTCACTGGAACATGAAGAGAAGTGAAATCGGCATTAAAAATAAAAATATGTTTTAAATATTCCCTACTACAAACTACGGAAAACAAAAAGTTCTGGCTTTACATAAACTTTTAAGTCTTTGTTTACATACAATAGAAAAAAAATCAGGGATCTTACTTACCCTTCCCTTGGTGTGATGTGTCCCTGGTGCTTCTGTCATCTAGTTCAGTAGCAGTGTTTTTTTACAATACAAAAAATCTCCAAAGATAATATTAAAGCCATTAGTGGTATTGGTGCAGCCCAAGTACTCAAAGACGTAGGCCCGGATTCACATACATCGGCGAAAATATATGCCGCCGTAGCGTATCTCTTTTACGCTATGCCGACGCATCGCAGAGAGGCAAACATGGAATTCACAAAGCAAATGCTCCCAACGTTGTGCTGGCGTAACGTAATTTCGAAGGTGTAAGTGGAAGTAGGTGAAAGTGGGCTGGAAGAGGGCGTGATCCATGTTAATGAAGCGTGACACCATTTAAATGATGTGCCTGGCGCCAGACAAGTACTTAAAATGAACTGCGCATGCGCCGGGACATGAACGTAACCCCGTGCGCATGCGTACAACCACGTCAGAACAACTCCCTAAGATACGCCGGATCACTGTGTACACCGTGAACATAACCTACGCCTTGCCAGACCCACGTTGGCCGATATTCACAGACGTCCAACATAAAAAACGTAGGCTTGTGTTCCCTGGTCCATACCTTTGCATGGGTTGCGCCTCATCAATAACTTTATGCCGAACATAAAACTTACGCAAACCATTTAAATCATGCGCCGGGCGCAATTACGTTCGTGAATCGGCTTATCTCCCTCATTTGCATATTTAAATAGAAAATCAATGGCAAAGCCACATGCGTCCAGCGTAAATATGCGCCCACTCTACGCCGGCGTAGGCAAATTACGTCAGTGAGATGAAGTCTGTTTTTAGGCGTATCTTGGTTTGTGGGTCTGGCGCACAGATACGACGGCGCATATTTGTACTTACGCGGCGTATCTGGAGATACGCCGGCACAAGTGCTTTGTGAATCCTGGCAGTAGTATTTTCCAATCCTGCTGGTGGCCAGAAACAGTCTTCATCAATCATATCACAGTCCTGCTTACAGGCGAGGTATCCTTATACATCCGAATCACAGTGTAGATAGAAGTTTGTCATAATTTTCATAAAGAAATTTTATACCAACATTTTGCATGTGGGCAAAACTGTACCAACAGGGACAGCATCAATAAATATAAAAGCGTAGGGAAATTAAAGGAAGCACAGGTCACAGACACATTGCAAGGGTTTACAAATCTTAAACGATGTCCAAACCACACACTGGAATATAATTTTTCAAAGAATATACTTGAGAATTGTGTAGGTTTACAAACGGCTGATGAAAGAAATGTTATTGTACCAAGAAGATACATAGAACTGGAAATAAGCTGATAACATGTTTTAAAACTAAAAATACAACACACATCAATGTAAGCATACTAGTATACAATTCCCTCTGTTAATTATATTATTCATTTTATTTTTCAGTGCATTCTGAAACTGTAATTTACACATAAATATGCTACTTGCATGGTTTAATTGGCACAACATGTATGGCCTTTTCAATTGGCAACAAATAGCAAATGTGTGAATTGTTCTACAAAGAGCCATACTGGGCCTCCTGTTGAAGAAAAGATGCTTTCCATCATTTGATTAACACTCTTTAATTTAACATGCTTGATATTCATTATTCTGCTATTTTAATTTAATTTAGTAATATTACAGCAAGTTACCTAATAACTGTATTTTATTGTTTTAGTTAGAATGAAGCATGGAAAATTAGACTACATGGAAAACATAATGACTTACACAATTACATGATAGAGGTTGAGACTGAAATTATGAACAATGAGTAATATGAAAAAATATAGTGTAAACTTTATAGGAAAAATATATATATTTAATAGCTGGTTATCGTCTAAGGCAGGGGTCTCCAAACTTTTCAAACAAAGGGCCAGTTTATTGTCCTTTAGACTTTAGGAGGGCCGGATTGTGACCAGCAGAGGCAGAAAATATCCCAGGCCCAGCATCAGTGAAATTAAATATGGCCTCAGGGTTGGTGGTCAATAGGAGGAGGAGTAGCCCCCTTATTAGTAGGAGAAATAGTATCCCATCATTGGTATCTGTGGAAGATATAGTGCTCCATTGTTGGTGTCAGTGGGAGGAATAGTGCCCCAGGGGCCAGATAAAGACTGGTCTAAGGAGTGTACTCTCAGTGGTTTGAATCAAGGACAGATAAATATGTTGAGCAACATTGCACAAGAATACACAAGGACTTCTGCTGGACTGAATGCCACCATAGACTTCTGTGAATGAGGATCAAGTAAGAAAACTCATGTAGGAATTGGCTCTCGTTAGAAACGCTGCTCTACTTTTTTGGGTAATTCTTCTACCCCTTGTTTTTCTTTTTATCGGTCCAATTTTGATACATATGCAGAAAGATATTCATTGGCTCGATTGAATTTTTTTTACCTACATTTTTTTTCACAAAGTGGGGAATTAGTAAATTGCAAATGTAATTCAACTTTGTTAGACCCACTTAGGAGTAGGCACTGCCAAGCTTTTACCCATAGAAGGAGAAAATGTCCCATGCTCCTAAACGAGCAGAAACTCGAGGGATGATTTACAAACCAGCTGCTTACTTTGCGTCTCCTCCTGTCTGCACTTTATACAACCATTTTGTTTTTATCCCATGACAGTCTCTTTAGCTACTTTTGAGTGGGCTGCATTTTTTAGAACATAGACAGAGAATGAATTCTACCGTTTGCAAACTCTAAAGATTATTTTATTTTTCTTTCTTTTTTTGCAGCTCTTGCATTATATGAAATGTGAAAAACATGTTTTCTAAAATGATATGGATTGTAAGATTCACTGCCAATGTTTACATATAAAAGCTTCTGATACAATCACAGTAAAATATAGTTTAGATATGTAGATGTTCAAAAGCTGGAAATCTACTGTGAGATACCTCAGCAATGACAAATATGAATCAATGAATAACTTTATAAATCAAAAAAAAGGGATTGAATATTTTTGCACCTGAAAGTTAATATAAGCAGTAAAGGTGCAACCTGTCATCATGTATTCTCAATTCAAGCACACAGTAGGTAGGGGAACCATATTTGGGTTTTTCTTTCAGATTTGCTTCCAGTTCTTTTATTTGATGGTTTGTAATGTATGGAAAATTCATTTTATAGAAGACTAATTTTTCTTTGAATCAGTGTGTTAAAACGATTTTGTAGGATAGGTAAGTGAGTTGTGCTACAATATTTGTGTCTAGACAAATAATGTTTAAATTCTGTAAAATCACTAAATATTATTTATTAATAACATTTCCTGACGCCAACATGGCAGCATACTAGTGATAGAGCTCCGCCTCTTGACCACTCCCTCAGGACCAGTGAATAGCATAAATTAAGGCATGGTTAGCCGCCACCCCATTCTTCTTTTTTTCCTCATACCTCACGCACCAGTGAAGAGTAAGCAGTACTATGTCCCCCCTCTGCCACAGTGCAGTAGCCATCTGGGTTAAGCCTCTCCCAGTGCGAAGTCCCAGCGCTCAGGCTGCTAAATGCGCTATAGTCTGGGAGCCCCTTCTGTGGGTCTTATTGGGGCCCCTGCAGTGTTTCCTCTTTAGGAACGAAATCTGCTTTTACAATTGATAACTGCAGCGCTTGTGGAATATGGAGGGGCCAGCTATGCTTTATCTCTCTTGGCCCCTTGTGCCATACAGGGTCACCTGTATCTTTTACCTATATCACCCTTTTTTGTCTTTCATTACCTTTCTTATTCACTGCTTCAGCAAAACAAACACAAGAAACTACAGGCTTGTCTTCTAACACAGGTACAGAGATAGGAAAGGTTCAGTCTCTTTAGACAACAGATTGATATATAGACAAAGTACATGGCTATAGCGAGAGCTATAGTATCCAATATGGTTTTGCTTACCCCAGTAGGTACACAATCCAACAATGGATCCTCTCACACATCATGCTGCTGTCTGTGTCTGTCTCTCTCTCTCCATACACACAACTCATCTCTGACATGTTCAGCTCAGCTGACAATCAGGTCTGAAAGGGAAATTCTTACCCTATTCAGTTAACCCCTTCTTAACATGCCCAGACTCACTCTGTGCAGGTAGATATGTCTGTGTGTATGTGTGTATATATATGTATGTATATATATATGTATATGTGTATATATATGTATATATATATATATATATATATATGTGTGTGTGTGTATGTGTGTGTATAGGTGTATGTAGATAAATCAGGAAAGAAAGTGGAATCCTTTCTCCTATGTCTACTCCTATCGCTTTTCAGCTATCCTTACCTCAGCTGGCCGTCCCATTTCTCCACAGATCAAGACTCAGTTACTGCTCATAATACAAAGACCCATAACAACTACAGTAGGATAGGGACCACCATATAGGTAAGTTTTCAGAAAAGAGTGCCCTCTTGTGCGGATTGCTTTGATTTTCTTCAGCCCCGCATGCCCACGCTCTCAAAAGAGCCAGGCCAAGGAAACACAGACGTTCTTCAGGGGAGCATAGCCTGGATGGCGCCCCCACTCAGGAGAAATTTCCAAGGAAGACGTCTTTGCTCCTCTTCCCCAGAGCCGGTGCCCCAGCAAGAGTCCTGCAGGGCCTATGGCACAGTACCTATGCCCAGGAAGCTGGTGAGTAGACACTGCCTGGAGGAGTATGCAGCTAACAGGTAATGCCAAATGTCTTTATTATTGATTTGTTGACTGTTTTGAATTCACCTTAATTACCTGAAGCTACTGTTAAACTTGTATTGTAAACTGTTGTAGACTGTTGCCATAGGAGACAGCGTTCCTATCAGTGCAGATGTGGCATCTTGTTGGATGTTTTTACTGCATGGCTGTCATTCAGTAGAAGTCTTAGAGTCTGCCGGGTTGGTGTTGCGGCTTCCTAAGGGTGTCCTGGCCCTAATCCTCTCTACCAGAGTTCTGTTGAGGAGAGATGGAATCGCTTTGCAGACTGAGGCCCTGATATGTGATTCAAAGCCCAAATTGTCCTGGTGAATCCTGGACAGGTGGCACACCCTAGGTGTCTGACGCCCATAAAACTACTTTGCACTGCACCCATTATACCTTACGACCCACTCTATGTGAAGGGATGTCAGCGACTCGTGGTTCTCTTTAGACTGAAGGTGGCCTGGATCCTTGCTACATATATTACAGATACAGCAGTCTGCTACTCAGGATATGGAGGCTTCACAGGAAGTCCCACATAGTTGCTTTTTAAACCACTGGAAAAGCATCCTGGCACCTTGGTGGCTAGGGAGGCCATACGGTTGAGACCCTGGGCTGAGTATTGCTTCCTAGAAACAAAAGTGGGAAAGAATGAAAAGATGTTGGAGAAAAATGCCCATATAAACGGGCTGTCAAAACTGTATACCCTGAACAAGCTAAGGGTCAACCTGCTCCTACATACTGTAGCATCTGCAGGTGCCAGCAGACCAGCAATAACCAGCCCATGTGTTGGGCGAGTCTAATGGGGATGGTTTAATAATTATCAACCAGCTGCTGCACCTGCAGGACTCTAAGGAGAGTGGCAGGATCTGCATCCCTTTAGGCATGATTTCCTTTTGGGAGTATCTTGTCAAAAATGACATTTTTGTAGCAGTGGGTGCAAAAAAACAAACAAACAAAAAAAAAAAGTCTGACTTGTACCTTAGTGCAGACTTCGGGGAAAAAATCAGTCACACAAGTGCATGCCCAAACTCTAGGGCTCAGTTTCCTTTAGTGCAACATGAGACTGGAAGGTCGCATGACCGACTTCTGGGAAAAAATCAGTCACACAAGTGCATGCCCAAACTCTAGGGCTCAGTTTCCTTTAGTGCACCATGAGAATGGAAGGTCGCATGACCGACTTCTGGGAAAAATCAATCACACAAGTGCATGCCCAGACTCTAGGGCTCAGTTTCCTTTAGTGCGACTTGAGACTGGAAAGTCACATGACAGGTCATTCCCCATAATTTCCAATGAGTATCGTTTATATCTATGCGACTTCAAGTGGCATCGACTTCAAAATAGTCCCTGAACTACTTTGGTTCCACTTTGATGCAACTTATACAGGCATTGTTTCCAGTCACATCAAAATTGCAGCAAAAAAAAAATGCAAAAATCGCAGCAAGATCACACAACTTTTGGGGTTGCAATAGTGAAGCCTTGAGGTAATACCTAGAGAACACACTTTATGTGTTTCTGGACAGCATGTGGTACAGGTCCTTGGATGAAGGTATCAGGCACTCATGGTCACTTCAGGAAATTCCTCACTGCTCCTCCTCCAGACCATTTCTCTCCCACGCATTTGCCAAGTCCACCACAACAGGTGTGCTGCTACAATGCTTACAATACTACAATACACTTCAGACTCAAGGGATTGCAGGTTTTCTATACAATCCTGTTTGGAGTTTACAGGGGATGTTGTCTGGTGTCCAGTAGCAGATCGGAAGAGGTCGAACCCTTCTGGGTCCTCTTTGAGATCTTTTAAGCTGAAGTCCTTTAAACAGTACAACCACATGGCTGGATGCTGTTGCTGGATTGTCAGGATGCCTATCCTATCCTCACACCTTAGAGGGAAAGCAAAACCAACGGTCTCCATCCTAATGGTTAGTGTACCCTGGGGGTGCTCTAGTTCCTCTTATTTCTATCAGAGGAAGTGGTGACAGTCAGGAACAGGATTCTGGGGAAGTATACTTCCGCTTGTTTGATGGTTTCTCAGTGCCTCCGTTATCTGGGTACAACGTCATCATGCATACGGATGATTTCTGGAGTGCATGGGCACCTGCGCAAATTTAAATTTCAAGAATTCTACAAGGGAGGAAACGGGATCAAACACTGTTAATAACCGTGTTACTCAGTATGAGTAGCGGTCCGCCTTGATGGAAAGACCTTCAGCAAGTCTCGGTCCGTTAGGACCTTTACACTGGAGAATTGCTACGAATCATGTCTACAAAACACTCGGGAAGATGCACTGTGAGGGACTTTAGGTCAAGGCAGGCGGAGATTCCCAGCCAAGGAGGGTAATCTTGAACTCGCTGGGGTTCAAACAGCCCCTTTTATCACTTCGGCCTTACTACAGTGTCAAGGAAGATCAGTCTCCTTGCAGTTGAGCAACAGGGCAGTAGTTGCCTATATTCAGCTCCTGTGTGAAACTCACGGCAATATGCTAGTGAGAGAGGTAAAACCCATAACGCCTAGGATGGAAGATCCCCAGCAAAATTCCAGATGCAGTTTACCTCCCAGCGGATTTTTTGAACAAGTACAAGCTTCCCGGAGCACAATGAGGGTCTATGTCCCAGGTCTTCTCTGACCTGGTCCACAAGTGGAGCCTACCACAGACAGACCTCCCTCGTTTCCCAGAGTAATCGCAAACTTTGGGTATGTCTGACTTTGTTTCCGCACCACAAGGCGCAGGGGGCAGATGCTCTGATCTCTCCATGGGACTGCAATGAGTGAGGGAGTGAGTGAAAAACTTGTATAGCGCTACACCTGCGAACTAAATCACCTCAAGGCGCTTCTTGTATCCATTGTCTTCCTTATCCCTCAGAAGAGGTGGGTCTTAAGTTTCTTCCTGAAGGCCCGATGGTTTTCTCCCATGCGGATGTCCGTTAGCAGAGCGTTCCATAGCCGTGGTCCTTGGACATAGTTGTCATAGCCAGTCCTCCCATATTGACCAGGAAGCCCTCGGTTTTCCCTGGCCATTCATTTCAGAATACAGAAGACATTGCTCCTCCATAACCTATGCAGACTGGGGCTGCAAGCAGGTGTACTAAAGGGGGAGGGTGGGCAACTCGGTTGCTCCAGTTTCACTACAGATTGATCTCTACTTTGTTGTGTGCGAGAAGACATTCTACTTACAACATCTAGGCCTAATTCTGGAACAAGTTTGCTTTTTCTTGGTAGAGCGAGACATTCATCCTACTGCCCTTTCAGTGCCAGCTGTTCTATACTTCCTCCATGCCTTAACCTATCCTTACATAGCTCACGAGCATCGACTATATCGGCAAAAACACATTTAAATGGGCCATGAATCCTTCAGTTTGTACAACTTTTGAGTTTTTAGAGAGTAGGTCTCCAAGGAAAAGATATATTGGAGTTGCTGGTTCTCCTATCAGTTCAACCGTTCGTTCCAACAGAGCAGTGTCCAGTTCAGGCCATCACTTATAAGGCAGTATCAATTGCAAGAACTTTAGGCAGGAGGTTATCAGATATTCAAGCTCTTGGAGCTTCAGAGTAAAAAAAAAAATATATATATATATATATGTGTGTGTGTATATTCTTTTCTTTCCAAAAGGAGTAGAGTTGGTCTTGTAGATCATCTTGCCACAAACATGGCAACAGACTGCTATTTAACAGACAGCTGCACATGGCCTAACTTTCCAGAACATCACACAGGAAAGTCTCACGAACTGATAATTTTCATAACTTTAAAGTAGTATCGGTCCACAATTGTCCCTTTCAGGTCATCTAAACCTTTTGTCATTCCAGCTGGGAATCAAGGGAAAGAAGTTACTGCCTGGACCCTAGCAAGCTTGGTTGTACATATATTTTGATCCTCCGTCAGCGGTGACGGAGCACTCTACCAGAGCAGTTGAAGTCTCATAGGCAACACATTCAAAAGAATCTATGGTGCCCATCTGTAGAGGGGTATTGTGGTCTTCCCAACATTCCTACTCAAACTTGACAGAATAGACCCGGGGGTCCTGTCATCAGGGAACTTTGTAGGAAGAACTATTCAGTCCTTTGTCTCATCCTAATTAGAGGATTGGTTGGACAAGTAGATCCCACCCTGTCAGATAGTTATGTATCACTAGTATGCTGCCATGTTGGCATCAGGAAAATGGAAAATTGTATCAAATACTTACCGTAATTTTCCTTTCCTGACGCCAAACCATGGCAGCATATGAGCCCACCCATGTGCGTTCGGTATGTGGTTTGTTACAAAGAATGGGGTGGCGGCTAACCATGCCTTCATTTATGCTATTCACTGGTCCTGAGGGAGTGGTCAAGAGGCGGAGCTCTATCACTAGTATGCTGCCATGGTTTGGCGTCAGGAAAGGAAAATTACGGTAAGTATTTGATACAATTTTCCATTTTAATGATAATGTGGCACCTCAGTGATGGTCAATGTTAGGATTTATGCTTATTTGGGAGCCCTGTCATGTGGGCTTACAAAAGAATTGGCAAATGTTCCCTTAAAGAAAAGAAAAAGAGCTGTGATAACTTCAATTCAATTCAATTTATTTTCCTGAATTTAGCCTAATGTATTCATTAGGCTAAGTGAATAATCAATTTCCTAAGTAAACACTCAGTAGAAGTTAATTAAGCCATTCAAGAGCTCAGAGAGAAAATAATACCTTCCTCCAAGGTGGATTGTACATTGAAAGGTCCTAATTAACATTGCTGCATTTCTGATGCTGCTCTTTTTTTGTCATTCTCCTCCTTCCTCTAAACTTCTTGGGTCTCTGTCCATTCTTCTGTTTCTTTGTTTATTTATTCCCCTTTTTTTATACCTTCTATTTATCGTGACCTTGATGCAGGCTTTCCAGTTTATTGAGTTGGCCTCTCCATAGAAACTTGATGCATAGTACCGACAATGACTGGTGTGTTATATTGCTGCACTCTTTGCATCTAACCATCACCATATGTCTGCCCTTAGCACCTTATGAACTGGATATTGTATAGGATTTATTTAGCCTCATAGGGGCCCTAGCCCCCGTAGCTGCTTTTTCCTTGACCTCTGGAATTTGTTTAAACCTAACCTGTACTGTCTTTTTTTTGTTACCTTGTATACTTATAAAATAAACTCTGGGCTAAAAAAAGGTCCAGAATAAGACAGTAGTATTTTCAATGGGACACTCATTTTTTGCCTTTTTCTGTAACAAAATTTTATCAAACATATTATTAAAACAAAGCATAAAAATGCAGAATAACTAGTAGCATATCATTCAAACAGAGATGTGATGGATAGCAATACATAAAACTGAACCTTTTGCCTATAAATTGCACAAGAAATGCTTGTTTTGTTTTTTGAAGTATGCATGTCATACCCAGAAACATTGCCAGCACTGGCGTAGCAGAAAGTAGAGAGTTCACAGTTAAAAAAATGAAAACGACATAATTGTCTAGACTGAAGTCTAGTGGAGAGGGGATTCCACTGGAGTTTTTCAGGTGGATCATAGCGAGTAACAAAACATCATAAACTATATATTAGAAAATTGATTAATCTATAATCTATAATTAATCTATATATAGGGACATGTTTACTTTTTTTTTACTGATTGAGTTTTCAGAGTTAATAATTGTAAGAATGTTAATTTTGCAAAGTGAACATTCCCTTAGCTTTGTGAACAAAAAAAGTTATATATGACTATCCAACCACATTATTGGATGATTTAGGTGAATTTATTTTCAGAAATGCACTCTCTCTCTCTCTCGCTTGGTCTTTCTCTCTCTCTCTCTCTCTCTCTCCCCCCTCCCTCTCTCTTTCTCTCTCTGTCTCTCTATATAGATATATATATCTATATATATCTATATATAGATATATATACATATACAGCCCTCAAATTTTTGCATTATGCTAGTGGAAAATGAGGGCTGGCGAGGAGCTGGGCTACCTGGGAGTAGGGGGCGAGCACCGCCGGCAGGTGGGGTTGATTGGTAGCTGTTCTCTCAATGATCGCCCCCAGTGGAAAAGAGCATGGACAAAGAGGAGAGCCACAAGATTGAAATTGCCTCCGGTCTGCTCGGCATCACACACAGCCCCTCCTTCTCCTAACCCTGCGCCTGTGATAGACAAAACATGGGTCCAATGCATGTGTGCTATTAGCTCTCTGTGATCCCGTGGCCATCTCTCTTCCTCCATCCTGGCAAGGCTGCAATGTTGGGCACAGTGGGTTTATAATGGGGGGGCACAGTGAGTCTGCAATGGGTGGCACCGTTAGGCTGCAATGGGGACACAGTGAGGCTGAAATGTTGGGCACAGTGAGGCTGCAATGTTGGGCACAGTGAGGCTGCAGTGTTTGGGACAGAGAGCCTGCAATGGGGGCACGGTGCAGCTTCAATGGGGGCACGGTGAGGCTGTAATGGTGGGAATGGTGAGGCTGCAATGGTGGGCACGGTGAGACTGCATATAGGCATAATTCAGGTAAGTGAACAAAAAATAAAAAAAATTGCCAATTCATTTTTAGGAATGCACATCAGTGCTGCATGGCGAGAAGTAAAAAATGTGGGTGGAACTCTGCTTTAAGGGTGTACTCACTTTTGTTGTTATTGTGTTGTTATTTTTAGGGGACAGCAAATTTACACTGTTATACAAGTTGTACACTCACTACTAATTTCTTTAGTGTTGTCACATGAAACGATAGAATAAAATATTCACAAAAATGCGAGAGGTGTACTCACTTTTATGAGAGACTGTGTATATATAGTTACATGCAGGGCCGCTGTTAGAAATCACGGGGCCCTGGACAACTTACCTGACAGGGCCCCCCCTGGGAAATATCAAGTTGCTAAAATGCCATTGTCACAATGGTGTGCTTTGCAGCCATGGCAGAAATTAGAGCCATGCTACTGCCACCTCATGACTTTTTTTACTTTTTTAAATTGCTGAATGGCAATTTTACATTGCAAGACCGCGTTGCAACTGTAAAATAATTATTTGGCTTCAAGGTGCAGAGCGGCCCCATTGAACTCGATGAGAAATTTGACAGGTGGTGCTGCCTGTCAAACTCTGCATCCTGTTCTAAAAATGATGCAGCTCTGAAGTAAAGCATTGCAGCAATGGCATGTATACAGCCCTGTCTGACTATATGACAGCTGGCTTCTGTTGAAGGGGCATGACCAAAAAAGGTCTGTCAACTCAAACAGTGCTGTCAGCCAATGACTGAGAGTACTGACCAGAGTCTTCTGGTGGGGTGGAGGCATCCACTTGTCAGAACACAATAGAACAGCAGGGGAACATCAGTATTAACATTGGATTGTTAGTACAGTGGCTCCGACCTGAGGTCTCAGGTTTGTTTCGTACTGCCTGTGGGGTTGAATGGAAAACAACTAGCAGTGTTTATTAGGCATTAGGCCGTATTCACATTTGACGTTTCATGAATGCGGGACAAAGTGCACAGGTAGCAGGCATTTTTCTGTGCATTTTGAAAATGCACTGCAAACGCACATAGCGCTTGTGGTGTCATTAATTGTTGATGGCACCCTGAATACAATTAGCAGACCTGCGTTGTGTGATGTGGCAAATCTGAATGCTTTAAAAGGTTCTAGAGCCTGTCACACAAATGTCACACAAATGGCAACCCATTCAAGTAAATGGACTCCCCTATATGTGAAAAACAAGCAAAAAAAAAAAACACGTGCAGGAATGTGTGTTCCCGCTACATCAGGGTTGTCCAAACATTTTTCAATAAGGGCCAGATTTGATGAAGTGAACATGTGTGAGGGTGACCATTTTTGCCTGACATTCTTTGAACCATTAAAACTTGGTCTAAGTGTGTTTGTTCGAGGCACTAAAACACGGCCCAACAAGAATTCTCCTGCCTTTGTGGCTGTGTGTGGTGAGGAGTTGAGCTTTGTATCTATCTATCTATTTATATAGATATAGATATCTATATAGATATATATATATACTGTATATATATCTTTTGTGGCTCCAACGAATACCCGAGCCCCGCTCAAGACTAAGGATGAGCTCTGGAGTGTTATTTTTTGTATACCTTATTTATCAGCATATAACACGCACCTTTACTTAAGGAGGGAAGTTTCAGGGGAAAATAGAAAAAAAGAACTGTGAAGCAAAATAAGGGTAAGTGCCCATCAATGCAGCCTCTACATTGCCATGAATGCAGCCTCCCCATTGCCATGAATACAGCCTCCCCATTGCCATGCATGCAGCCTCCCCACTGCCATGAATGCAGCCTCCCCACTGCCCTGAATGCAGCCTCCCCATTGCCATGAATGCAGCCTCCCCATTGCCATCAGTGCATCCTGATCCATGCCCATTTGCAGCCTCGGAGGGGGCGGGATGAGTTACATGAAGGACGATCTACTGTTTTCTCAGCGGCCTTTTTAATACAAAGTCCTGGCTTCTATGATAGACAGAGCACTTGTCCAATGGCAGCCCAGGAGACAGAACTTCCTAGTACAGATTCCACTGAGTAAAAGCTTGTTATGCCCCCTCCCTGTCCCCTCTGACATAGCGCCGGTAAATACAGTATATATCTTTAGTAGCCCGGGGCGGCAAAAGATATATATATCCAAATTACCGGGGGGGCCACATTAAAACGGAACAAGGGCCGCATTTGGCCCGTGGGACGGACTTTGGACATGCCTGCGGTACATGAAGTACAAAGGGGGCCTTAGGGGTGGTGTATAGAAATGTTTTGGCAGATATGTCTGTCAGCTGGAGGGAATAATGTGTACACTGGTTCATAGCTTAGTACTGCAGTGGCAGCTACCTGAGTTCTAGGCTGGCTCCATATTTACTTCTCTCCGAAATCCGGAAGTTACTGTCCCTTCACTGCATCAGCATCACCCCCACTTACCCTTTTCAGCAGAAGGACTGCTCCATGCAAACCCTGGAGTTCACTTTGAACACAGAGCACAAATAAGAGAGCACAATCTGAAGGGAGGGGGATCAGAGGTCAGGATTGTGAGGAGATGGAGCAAACTTCCTGCTCATTCATCACGCTGACCAGAGATAACACTGCCGACTGATGGAAGGGGAGTTTCAGGACCCAAGAGAGGCACAGGCAGAGACTTTGCAGCTGTCTCCCTCTTCAAATTGGGACATTTTGCCAGTATGTAGAACTGATCCCCCTGCATAGCTGCCAGGGGGGAGAAAGCAGGCTGCGCTGCAAGGTGATCCACAGCTCTCCTGCCCAGGCCCCTCTTCTGAAGTAACATAGCTCGGGCCCCCTACAGGAGGGCTGGCTGTACTGCCCTGTCAGTGGCCCTGGTTACATGGAATGCACCTGTCATGATGTATTTTATAGATATTGCATGGCTTTGCTTATTGCCCATAGCTAAATTCAGCATTGATCTGTTCCCATGTGGTTGGAGATAGCTCCTAACATTTTAACCTTGCCCTTATTTGAGTGATGACGCTTTTAAAAAAAAAAAAATTGTATAATAGGTGAGCACATGAAAAAAAAAGGTCTCCTCTATATTAATAGGAAATGAATCTAATAGGCAGTGGACTCCAAAATTCAACATACACTCAAGCACACAGAAGTGCAAAAAGGAATATAGAACAGCATTTGAATTAAAAGAAAGGTCAATCAACAAAATATGAGCTATAATTTGAGATTTTCCTAGCCTGTGACGGAAAATATTGATTATATGAAGACAGGAGGCGAGTATCTTATGCATTAAATCTTTCTTTTTAATGCCCATAGCAGAAAAAAAAAAACCAGAACATTAACTTCTTAATAATAGAAAAAACTTTATAGAACTACAACTCCCAGCAGCCCCGGGATCCCCTCCCCCTAGGTCATAGTCTCTATATAAGGGGCTGTCAGGGTCTCCTCTTCCTCTTTCTTTGTGCGAATCTGGCACATCATGTAACCTTGGTGTTGTGGACCTCGTACAAGGTGATCGTGGACTCCTCCTCCGATCCTGGTAGTCGGGTCGACCGGGCCATTTTCAACTTGGTCAAGGTCGCTTTCTATTCGATCAGAACTGTGTTCAACGGTCGGTCTGAAAATCCGCTGTTGGAGGAAACAAGCAGGAACGTGGCCAACGTGGCTAACTTCGTCCCAACGGGGACTGCAGGTAATCCAAACATCGTAATTGATCGGTCAGCCGCCTTCAAGAGCGCACAGGATGATCAATAGCCTGGAAAAAACAAAAAAGGCGTGACAGGGAGGGAAAGGGAGGGAAGATACTCGCCTCCTGTCTTCATATAATCAATATTTTCCGTCACAGGCTAGGAAAATCTCAAATTATATATCAGACAGGAGGCTCATATCTTATGCAAGTTCAAAGCTAGCAACAGCATGTTAATAATGTATATAATGCAGAGGAAAACATCATAAGACTGACATGGATACGTGTTCTTCAGGTCTGAAGTAGAAGTGGCGAAAGGTGGTCTCGGAAGACCAGTCAGCCGCCAGCAGTAAGTCTGACAGGGAGCCTCCTGAAGAGACTATCTTAGTAGCCATGGCGCCTCTGGAAGAGTGGGCACCGAACAGGGAGACGTCTATTCCCGCCATCTCCATGGTTGAGCGTACCCATCGTGCTAACGTGGCGGAAGATACTGGGAGATGAGGTCTAACGAAGGAGATGAGAAGTTGTGAAAGTCCAGAGGAGCGGATATCGACCGTCCGTGATTTGTATGCTTGTAAGCAACGTACTACGCAAAGTCGGGGATGTGTGGGAAAAAGTGGATAAAAGACTGTGTGGATGCTTGTCTTGGTTCTACGGACCACCGAGAATTTGACCCCTTGAGGTGAGAACTGTCGTCGAGAGATATCCAACGCTCTCACGTCCGAAACGCGTTTAACCGAGACTAAACATAGCAAGACGGTCAATTTATAAGACAACAGTTTTAACAACAGGTCGTCGTTGTCTTGCCATGAGGAAAACATGTCGAGTAGCCTGGAGACGTCCCAGGTTGTCTGGTATCTCGGTCTAGGGGGGCGTTTGAATCTGATGCCTCGCAGGAGTCTACATACTAGTGGGTGTTGTCCCACTGGTAGAGAGTCCACAGGGTGATGGTGTGCTGAGATAGCTGATCGGTACACATTGATGGAGCTATAGGCTTTACCTGCGTCAAAAGACTCTGCCAGGTAGTTCACCACTAAAGCTACAGGTGCGTGTATGGGATCAACCTGCCGTTGATCACACCAACGCACCCAGAGTTGCCAGGCAGATCGATAGGCCGATCTGGTCCCAGGGGCCCAGGCCAGGGTAAGGAGGTCCCTAGCTGATCTTGAAAGGTCCTTGTCCGTATCCGGGACCCTGAAATCAACCATGCTAGAAGGCGGAGGTTGCCCTCCATGACTAGAGGGTGAAGACCCCCTGTCGGGTTGGTCAGCAGGTGAGGGAACTGGGGAATCAGCCTGGGGTAGTCTATGGCCATCCCCAGAAGGAGAGGGAACCACGGCTGTGTCGGCCACCAGGGTGTGATCAACACAACTGTCGCTCGCTGGTTCGCTGTATGGAGGAGAAATCTGGAGATCATCTGGAAGGGGGGAAACGCATAGTGCGTTCCCCTCGGCCAGATGTGGCGGAAAGCGTCCACTGCGAATGCCTCCGGATCCGGTCTCCAGCTGAAAAAACGAGGTAACTGGTAGTTGAGACGAGAAGCGAAGAGGTCCGTGTGCAACGGGCCCCAAAGTTGCCTCAGCCGAAGGAAAACCGAACGCTCCAGACGCCAGTCGCTGGAGTCGGAAAGGTGGCGTGAGTACCAATCGGCCACCGTGTTGGAGACCCCCGGGATGTATTCTGCCATGGGGGTGATGTTGTGTGACAGGCAGAAGTGCCAGAACTCTTTTGCCAGGATTGCTAGAGTCCTGGACCTGATGCCTCCCAAGCGGTTGACATACTGAACCGCTGCCACGTTGTCCATGCGAAGTAAAACGCAGTTGTTCGAGGTTAATGGCAAGAAACTCTTGATGGCAAAGAATGCTGCCAGAAGTTCTAATGCATTGATATGCAAATTTACCTCGGAAGCGGACCACGTCCCTCCTGTGGAGGTATCCCCGCAACGAGCGCCCCAGCCAATGCGGCTCGCGTCCGACTCTATGACGATATCCGGTCTGGAGTTGAAGATGGCCTTGCCATTCCATTCGATGGCGTGGCGAAGCCACCAATGTAGCTCCTCCGCCGCTTCCGGACAGAGTGGGACCTCGTCCGCGTATCTGAGGCCCTGCCTTAAGTGCATGATTTTGAGCCTCTGGAGGGCTCTGTAATGAAGGGGGGCCGGGAAGATAGCCTGGATGGAGGCCGCAAGAAGCCCCACCAGACGGGCCAGAACCCTTAAGGATAAGGAACCTTTGCGCAGGACCGCCCTGATTTATTTGCGTATCAGTGATAGCTTCGATACAGGGAGTCGCAGAACGGCTTGGTTGGTGTCTATCAGGAAACCCAAGAACTCCATCTCTTGGGTTGGGGTGAGGATCGACTTGTCCAGGTTGACTAAGAAACCTAGGGATTGTAATAGAGAGACCGTCCATGACATGTGAAGGAAAGCTAGGTTTTCGGAGTGGGCCATGATGAGAATATCGTCCAGATAAATGATCAGACGCACTCCCCTGCTCCTTAAGGATGCCACTACCGGTTTCATTAGCTTGGTGAAACACCATGGGGCGGACGACAGACCGAACGGGAGGCAAGTAAATTGCCACGTCCGATCTTTCCAAAGGAAACGAAGCAGGTGTTGGGAATCTGGGTGGATAGGGACGGTGAGGTAAGCGTCCTTCAGGTCCACTTTCACCAGCCAGTCTCCTGGAATTAGGAGATCTCGGAGGAAGTGAATACCCTCCATCTTGAAGTGTCTGTAGTTGACATGCTGGTTTAGTTCCCGAAGGTTTATCACGGGACGGTATCCTCCCCCTTTCTTTTTTACTAGAAAAAGGTTGCTTATGAACCCTGGGGAAGGATTTCCGGTCTCTACAATCGCATGTTTGGACCTGAGTTCTGATATCTCGTGGTCTATCAGTGTAACGTTGTGTTCCGTAAACCTGATAGGGGGAGGAAGTATGTTTAACACTGGTGATGAGAGAAGTTCTAATTGGAACCCTGTGACCGTCTGTAAAATCCAGGCGTCTGCCGTAATCGCAGACCAGGCGTGGATAAAATACATCAGGCGGCCCCCCACTGGTATGTGTGAATGTGGTATGCAGTGTACACTCACCTGTAGGAGGTCGGGAGCGGGAAGAGCCACGACCGCCGCGTCCTCGCCAGGGTCTTCCTCTGGGTGGGAAAAAGGGCGCCGGTTGTGCCAGTGGGACGGAGTACGGAAAAGGAGCCTGCTGATATTGGAATTGGGCGGTAGACCTGCCCTGTGGCCTATAGGAGGAGTTGCGGCCGGCAGATCGGCCTCTACCTCTGCCAGCCCTGGAAAAAACTCTACTCGCATTCGTGCGTTTTAAGGAGGTTTGGGCTTTATCAAGGCCTGTAAACAGGCCCACGAACCTATTGATGTCCTTCATCAGGTTGTCCCCAAACAGCATTCCCAGTGCCGCCGGGCCGGGTTCGGTTTCGGCCAGGTGGGAGAGCTGGGGGTCTAGCCGCATTAGGATGGAGCGGCGTCTTTCCACCGAGCAGGTGGTGTTGGCGGTGCCTGCTAGGCATATAGCCCTTTGGGCCCACCCTCGAAGTTGAGCCAAGTCAACTGGTTGGTCCGATGCGGCCGCCTGTTCGGACAGATTTAGGATTTTTGTGAGGGGGCCCATTAGATCTAAAATCCGTTCTTGTATTGATCTGAAAGATCGTTCTATACCCTTCTTGGGGAGTTTACCCGATTTCGCCAAGTATTTGGCCAGGATAGGGTCAATTTCTGGTGTGGCCATCACCTTATTGGGGATGAAGGGTCTGGGGCACTCAGCCCGTAGTTTGTTGCGGGCAGATCTGTCCAGGGATTTCCTGGCCCACAGTTCCATGTATTGGGATACTTGTGGGAGTGGGGACCAATCGCCTGATCTCGGATGGGAGATGGTGTCCGGGTGAAAGAATGGTTCTCCCAGTGCGTCCAGGATCACTTCACCCTGCGTAACAGGGGTGGCGTTTGGGTCGAACGCCGTATCCCCAGCATCTCTTTTGTCAGTGTCAGATTCATAGTCGTCAGACTCATAGCCCACAGAATTATCTAGGGAATCCTCGTCAGAGGAGTCAATGAATGAGTTTGGTTTGGTCCTTCTTAGGGACCTATGCCTCTTCTCTTCTAACTCCCTGAGGCCCAGGGGTCGATCATTAACTGACGGATGCTGGGGTTGGCAGACCGGGGGGGGGAACTGCCTGAGGCATATTATTTACTTCCCCTGTCGGGGAGTCGTTTGCCGCCAAGTGTTTTGATTTGTGGGTCACTTTACCTTTTTTATTTGGCGGTTCACCACTCAGAGGTGTAGGAGCTGAAAATATTGGTAGTGAGAACTGGGGGCCAGAGGGTTGGATGGCTGAGGCCAGGGCAGCCTGGACCGATTTATTAATCAGGTCCTGAATCTGGTCTGCCGTCATAAACTGGGCAGATTCAATGGCGAGGTTATCTCCCTTGGGGGAAGTGGGTGTAAAACCTTCAGCCATGCTAAGGAATTATTAGTGATCAGGATACACAAAAAAAAACTCCAACAGGAATAAATTCCGTTTTGAGAGTAGAAAATAATAGGGCTGGGGTAAGCGCTATAGCGATTGTACCTGCTGTACTGTTGAAGAACAGGCTCCTTTCCTTACCACCGCTGCTGTTGCACTGTTAGCGGTGGAGGAAATGTTACCAAGCGTGTGTGAGCTCAGGAGGCGTAGTCTCGCGAGACTACGCGCTCCTGAACTCCATTGGCTGCTGCGAAGAGACGGCGCGCGTCAGAGGTACCGCCCCTGACTCTGCGCGCGAAGGGAAGCTCCGGGAGGAGGGAAGGAAGATGGCGGCGCGAGTGAGCATCCTCACTAGCAGGAGGGGGGGTGAGGCATACGAGAGCCGGGCGAATCGCGGGGAACCGTCATCCGGAGAGCGGAGAGGTTCTATGAGAATCCGCAGGAATACCCCCCCGCAGGAATGTGATATAATATATTACATAAATAAATAATTAAATAAATAATTATTAAATACAGATAAATACAAATAAATTTTGGATGAGAACAAAAAGGAATCAGATTTGTTCCCATCAATGGTTGTACATAAAAGGATACAGTTATGAGTATACTTATCTGAGACTTGTAGTGCCTGCCATGAGCAGAAAGAAAGAGGAAGAGGAGACCCAGACAGCCCCTTATATAGAGACTATGACCTAGGGGGAGGGGATCCCGGGGCTGCTGGGAGTTGTAGTTCTATAGTTTTTTCTATTATTAAGAAGTTAATGTTCTGTTTTTTTTTTTTCTGCTATGGGCATTAAAAAGAAAGATTTAATGCATAAGATATGAGCCTCCTGTCTGATATATAATTGAAATTATGTGGTGATGCAGGAATGTATTCAGTAATACAGGAATGTATTTGAATGTATTCACTAAGACTAAATGCAAAGTGCACTAACCTATATTATTGTATAAGAATTATTTTTGAGAACCTATGCAGAGTACACTGAAATTCAATTACCATTGCTATTGTGTACTTTGCACATAGTCCTCTAGCACTTGTATTCAATTACTATGATGGTCAAAAAAAAACACTCAGGGAGTGTGCAATACAGAATGAAGCAGAGCAAGGAGTAAAAAGTTCAATGTTCTATGAAAAAATGCTAGTTCAATGTAATGACAATGTAATGCATCAGGATAAAGAAGGTCCAGGGATTCATAGCTGTACTAATAGAAACTCTTGAGCTAAAGTGTACATTTAGCACATACATTTTAGTAGTAATGAATTTATATTTATATATCTGAAAGGGTTATACCACTGGCAGTTTATTTTTGCTGTCTATGACCCACAGAGGAGATTTCCCTTTACTTCCTGCCTTGGAGATGCAACAGGGAGTAACGGGAAAAAATCTTTCAATAGTAGAACATGTACGTCACAACTGTTATAAATGGGTTTAATTTATAACAGCTGAAGTATAAATAAAATGCCTGATCATATCCCCCCCCCCCACACCAGAGTAGTACCGTGTCACAATGGGGATAATAGTATGTATATTTAATGTTAAAAAAAAAAAAAGAGGGAAATAAAATAAAAATAAACTTTTTAAAGCATACTGTCACCAGTAAGTATCCCTGAACTCCACTACACCATTCTAAATTCTAAAACATTTTTTTTATATAACTGGTTTGTGTCTGCCCATGTACATAAGCGGCTGGGATGAATGCTGATGTGAGTGGATGTTCCTGGACTTCCTCCTGCATCATAAGCTCCTGCACGACTCACAGAGCACGCATACAGGAGCCCAGTAATCAGTGTATCCCCTAGACACAGCGAATCACATTAAAGCTGTGTTTAGTTGATCATATGGTCTTGTACCATGTAATTGTTGTATCCAGTCACAGCACTCACATGGTAAACAGCTTAACCGCTTCAATACTAGGCTTTTATACCACCTCCATACCGGGCCTATTCTGACACTTCTCTCCTACATGTAATAATCATCATTCTTTTGCTAGAAAATTACACAGTACCCCCAAACATTATATATGTTTTTTTTAGCAGACACCCTAGGGAATAAAATGACGGTCATTCCAAAGTTTTATCTTGCACGGTATTTACGCAATTATTTTTCAAACGCTTTTTTTTGTAAAAAAAATTGTTTTATGAATTAAAAAAATAACAAAACACTAAAGTTAGCCCAATTTTTTTGTATTATGTGAAAGATTGTTACACCGAGTAAATAGAGACCCAACATGTCACGCTTTAATTATGCGCACACTCATGGAATGGCGCCAAACTTCGGTACTTAAAAATCTCCATAGGCAACGCTTTATTTATTTTTTACAGGTTACAGTTTAGATTTACAGAGGAGATCTAGTGCTAGATTAGTTGCTGGCACTCTAACGCACGCAGCGATACCTCACATGTGTGGTTTAAACGGCGTTTACATATGTCGGCGGGACTTGCGTGTGCGTTCGCTTCTGCACGCGAGCTATCGGGGACAGGGGCGTTTTCATTTTTTTTTTATCTTTTATTATTTTTTTTTACTTATATTTTATTTATTTTTACACTTTTTTTCATTTTTTTTTTTTTTTCCACTTTTATTCCTATTACAAGGAATGTAAACATCCCTTGTAATAGGAAATGTGTGTGACAGGTCCTCTTTATGGAGAGATGTGGGGTCAATAAGACCTCACATCTCACCTCCAGGCTGGAAACCATGAGATCGGTGAAAAAAAATTCACCGATCTCATGAATGGTGACTTACAGCCGCAATCGCGGCTTTGTTTACATACGGGGACCCGGGCGTGACGTCATCAGATCGCGCCCGGGTCCTCCGACGGTCATAGAGATGACTGGTGACCATCTGGTCACCAGTCATCTCTATGCTTCCTGCCGCCGCCGACGATTCGTTCTCCGGGCCCCCGAAGGTACAGGTAAGCCCGGAGAAGCACCGGATGGCGGCGGGAGGGGGGGGATGTCCCCTCCCGCGGCCTGTAAGAACGATCAAGCGCCGGAACCGCCGCTATGATCGTTCTTACTTTGTGCAGAATCGCCGGCTGAAGAGATGGATATCTGGATGATGCCTCTGGCTGCAGGCATCGTCCAGATATTCGCCTGCAATACCCAGGCCGTCAATTGACGGCCACTTAGGATGGTAAATCCCATCCCAGGCCGTCAATTGTCTATGGCTGGGTATTGAAGTGGTTAAACATTGGTTCTTTCTGCTCTCACACAGATCGGCTATGAGAGCAGAGAGAACCTTTGCCTGAGCCTGTGAGTGTACAGCAGCCTGATCACTGCCATATGCCATACAAGCCATACCTCTTACCAGGCTCTTGATCACCCGATATGTCATACAAGCGCCCTGATCACTGTCATACCCCATACCAGCATTCTGATCACCGCCATATGTCATACCAGTACCCTGATCACTACCATGTCTTATACTAGCGTCTTGATCACCATCATATGCCATACCAGCGCCCTGATCACCATCATATGACATACCAGCATCCTGATCACCATACCTCTTACTAAATATCTTGGATTGTTTACTTTCCAAAAAAGAGTCATTTGGGGGATTTTTGTACTGTCCTGGAATTTTAGGGCCCCATGAAATGAAATAGGCAGCCAGTACATCAAGACTGATCACATTTCAAAATGATATCCCATAGATTGTAGACTCTATAACTTGCACAGAGACTAAATAATGTACGCTCTTTTGAGTTATTTGTACCAAAAAAAAAATAGCAGAATACATTCTGGCCTAGATGTATGAAGAAAGATTATTTATTTGCAAAATTTTAGAACAAAAACTATGATTTTTTTTATTTTTTTTTCAAAACAAATTGGTATTTTTTGTTATTTTTATCAAAAAAAAAGAAAAAGCTAGTGGTGATTAAATACCACCAATTTTTTTTTTATAAAAAAAATCATATGGGTGCAGTGTTGCATGCCTGAGTAAGTGTGGTAGCACTGAACGTTGGAAATTAGCCTGGACCTGAAACTAGAAACTACAGGTACATTATATGATTGATTTTTATCTATTTTTAATCGTTTTTAAAAGGAATCAGTTAACTATTATGTCTCTATACCCTGTAAACAGTCATTTCAGAAAAATAAAATGTTTCCTTTACAACTCCTTTAAGCCCCTTGCCATATTACTGGTCAATGGCCGGGCCACTTTTTGCGATTCGGTACTGCGTCGCTTTAATTGACAATTGCGCGGTCGTGCGATGTGGCTCCCAAACAAAATTGGTGTCCTTTTTTTTCCACAAATAGAGCTTTCTTTTGATGGTATTTGATCACCTCAGACGATAAGTAATTTCTCCCCCTGACAGGACTGGGAGCTGTGTGTTTTACACACAGCTCCCGGGTTCTCGCTCTGTAACGAGCGATCGCAGGTGCCCGGCTGTGATCGCGCCCGCCGGGGCACGCACATCGGCATCAGGGACGAGCAGTGGGCGCACGCGCGCCCCTATTGGCTGAACGGCGAGATCACGTATACCTACGTGATCTCGCCCAGCAGAGCCGACCTGCCGCCGTATAACTGCAGCGGCTGGTCGGCAAGCAGTTAACGTTCACACAAACCAACTATTATACACTTAATGGGATTTTTTTTATACCAAAGGCATGATACATGATACATAAATACATTTTGGCCTAAATTTGTGAAAAAATTGATTAGATAAGGGTCCAAATAAGGGATCAAAACGTATAGCATTGCAAGGTAAAACTGTTGGGGCCTGGGGGTTTGCCTGATTTGGGGAACTTACTGGAAACTGTAATTCTTTAAGAAAAATAGGGGCCTCCAATTCCTGACTGATCAGTGAGGGGAGTCTATGCATATCAAAGGATGTCTGATAATTTTCCAATTGTTCTTTGGGGGTGGAGTGCAAAGGTAGTACAAGGTGAAATAAGATTCCCCAAAGACCAGAGCGACACGTTTAGAGAAGGTAGATACCTGTTTAGCTAAGCGGGAGTGATCTAGCTAAAAGTCAGCCAAATTTGTTGTCTGATTCAAAGAAAACTTGGCAGCAGGATTGAAGCGCTGCCTTAGCCCTAAATTTGTAAAAGGCTCATCACCTGTCTGTTTGTATTGGATATACAGTATTGTAGAAAATATCCTTTTTTTTTTTTTAAAAACATTCGCCTCTGTTCATTTTCCAATGTACACTTGAAACCGCAAATGCTCCTAACATGCTTCTAGGAGAGATTATGAGCATTAAGCATTAAGCATTTTTTCCTGCCTGAAAGCTCCTCTCAAAAATATGAAGCAGAAGAAACAAAATTTATGTCCTTTTTTTCCAACAAATAGAGATTTATTTTGGTGGTATTCGATCACCTATGCGGTTTTTATTTTTTGCTATATAAACAAAAAAATATATATGGTTTGCTATAAAACATACAATAAAAAAATGTAAAAAATCTAATTTCATCAATTTAGGTCAATATGTAATCTACATATTTTTGGTAAAAAAATCACAATAAGCGTTGTAACGGATGACCACCGCTTACAACCTTCCATCCAACCACGACAAGCTTATCTGACACACTCCGACAATATTGCATACACGATCCATATCCTTTCCCAGAATAAGACGAGACAGCGCTCCGTTCTTGCTTCCAAAGATATGACTCACTGGCTGACCTGGTCATGTCATCATGATATTGATTTTTTTTGCGCGAAAGTTATAGCGTCTACAAACTATGGGATACATTTATGAAATTTGTATTTATTTTTATTTTTTACTAGTAATGGCGACAATCGGCCACTTATAGTGTGACTGTGACATTGCAGCGGACAAATTTGACACCAACTGACACCTTTGACACGTTTTGGGGACCAGTGACACTACTGTGATCAGTACTAATAATATGCACTGTCTTTGTACTAATGACACTGGCAGGGAAGGGGTTAACATTAGGAGCGATCAAAGGGTTAAATGTGTTCCCTATTAGATGCTTTCTAACTGTGGGGGATGTGTTTTCAATAAAGGAAAACAGAGGTCAGTGGACAGTGTTTCTGCTTAACAGAAGGAAATAAAGGAAAACAGAGCTCAGTGTTTCTGCTCAGCAGGAACTCAAGATCTCCATTTTCCCCTCTGGCAGACCGCTGTTCTGCCTCTCCTCAGAAACAATGAGTGGCCGCCGGACCCGTTGTGAATGTGCCTAATCGCAGTAGGAGTGTGGGTCCAGTGGTGTGCGCACACGGAGCTGAAGAAAAAATTACGTACAGGTACGTGATTTTACGCTTAAGGGCCGCCCTACTGCATTATATGTACGTGGGCGGTCCTTAAGCAGTTAATCTTTGTTATTGATAGGAATTGTACACTTTAAAATGTTTTTGTAGTTTGTTTTCTTTACCCTGTGTTGTTTGTTTGCCTTACCTTGTAATGATGGTGTGACAGAACCCACTGTCACTGTGTGTTTTGGAAGGGACTGTCGGCGGGCCTCTTACCCACAGATTATGGCCCAGAAGAGGCTGGAGACCTGGGGACAAGCCGGCATTGAGATAATGTAATGTAAAGCTACATCCCTTCTCCCCCACCCCCCCCCCCCCCACTTGTTGCTGTGTCTAATTGTGTTGGTAATGGCACAAGGCATAGACAATGGTCTAGACTGGAGACATCTCTCCGCAGGGGATGTGTATTGAGAGCTGCCTGTTCACCATAATCCCTTTATGTTTATCTGTAGTTTCTGTTTCAATGTACAAGTGTACCCCATTGGTTGTTCCTTGTCCCCTACCCCCTCCCCTCTATGACAAAGCTAAGGGGAGTGTCCCTAAATGTGTGTAAAAGTGTATGTCTTGTATTTAATAAACAGTTTATGCTCTGCATGTTTAACCCTCAACACCTGTGTGGATTGTCTCATGATTGAGGGGTTAAGGGCTGGTTATGGTGAAACTGCAGGCTGCGGGTGCATTTGGAGGACAGGATGTGCCCACCTGGGGTATCCGAGATCCATCACAGATGGGTTCACATGTTGTGGCTGCATTTCGTAGTTTAATGGCAGATCGATTCCACTAAGGCCATGTATTCATTCACCTAGCTTGTCTCTTTTCACTAAAGGGACAGGCTACTCCTTGTTCTGAGTTACACAGCATCCAATGCCTTGCAATTTCCTTTGTGTTGCATCACAAATTAAAGAGTCCATAATGTGATAAGAATACATCTCTTCCCTTTATTGCCCTGCCTGATTTAGATTATATTACTAAGAGATCCAGGGATTGTGGGATATGTAAGTGTTAGTTATTAGACTACAGACAGAGGTTATGCATTACCCTGTGCAGTGCCATGTGGTATGCCTCTGATTTGAACACAAACAAAAACTGCTAACACTGGAATGTGAAGATTTACTCTACTATAAACTGTACTCTGGACAACAAATGACACCATGGAACTACATGATCAATTCACATCTTATGCAGGTGAAAAAAACAGGGTCACAGATAGAAAGATTTATATGTCGTATGACCTAATGCCAGAGACACCTCTGCCTTCCTCAGCAGCTTGTGGCATGTGTGCTGAGGAATGCATTACTAGCGGACAGGCCCGTCGCAACAGGACAAGCAAAGGAAGCAATTATAGAAAGGAAGAGGTACGGCGCAAAATCGATGTCTAACACACGTGAAAATTCAAATGTTATGAACAGTGAAAATAAATTAAATAAAAAATAAAGCAGTGAGCTCAAATATTGCAACAATAATGTGAATAAACTATATAAAATGCAAAACAATACCAAAATCCATGGAAAAGTGAAAAAACATATAATGGAAAAGATATCATGTAAGAAGTCCCATATGTATTTAACAATGGTGCAACAATTTGAAAAAAGTGCAGTGATAAGGAAATCCAGAGGTCTGTCCACCAATTGAAACACCCCAGTGATAGAGTATTGCAGTCTTCTTACCAGACGTGTGTGACTGCAACAGCAGTCAAAATCAGCCCTGGATTTGTTTACAGTCTCCCAGCAAGACTATGAAAGATCCACCTCAGAAGTCCTCTCAGCCATTTTTAAGTGTCTCCCCCTCACATGATCCAGAAAATAAAGTCTTCAAACACAAGCCAAGTCAACCAAAAGTCCTCCAAAACCTGTTGATTGCCTAGATCCCACAGAATCAGTTGTGATCCCTTAGCAATGATATGAGCAAGTGAGATAGCAAGTGAGATAGCAATTGCTTGGGGCCCCGACCTGGCCAGGGGCCCCAGCATCCAGCGGCTTGAAGAGGCACAGGCAGCAGGAAGTTTTTTTGCAAAAGCATCTGTCTTGAAATGGGGATACTGTTATGTGGATATGGATATCGCAACTTAAAAAAAAATCATCTTCACCCTTGCAGAGCCGCCGAGCGGCCTCGTCACCGCGTCCTATGCTGCAGCCCACGTGGTACAGGAGATTCAGTTTGTTGTACCCGGCCAGACTGACAGGAAGTGCACACACTGAGTGCTCTGTGCTCACTTCCTTTCAGTCCGGCTGGCCAGGAACAACAACAAACTGAATCTCCTGCCGGCTGCCGCAGGGTACAAGGTACTGCAGGGAGGGGGGTTAAAAAGAACAGGGGGGGGGGGGGGGACAGTCATTACAAAAATATGTTAGCTGAGCCTGACAGTGACCATAAATATTATTAACCCTACCTGGATATTATGTTACGTATTATAAACAAAACAATTATTATAGATTTCTTTCTATTCTAGTTACCATCCCATTTCCATCTTAAAGCTTCTTTTTTGAATCAGGTCATATTTATTAAAGCTTTTTGCAAAAATTTACAAAGCAGAGAAAAGACTCTACAATTGACTCTACTGCCCATAGCGTCGGCGGTAAAAATAGCAGAGTTTTACCGACGACGTTATGAGCGGCTCAGTGTGAAAGGACTCTTAGATGGAAATGGGATGGTAAAGAAAGAAAACGGAAAGAAAGCTATGGTAATTGTTTCTTTGGTAAAGCTATGGCAAATCTTTATTTTTTGCTCTCCTCATTAGATTTCATTAGATATACTGTCCCCACTGTACACAATGTTTATCCTAGTATCCATCATTTATATGCCCAGCCATATGAGTGCTTTAAGACCTCATTGTTTACTGCCACAATGCTTTCATGTTGGTGTGTACGTAACCCTCCTCTTTTGGTTTTTCCAGAGTGGAACAACCAAAAGAGGAGGGTTACGTACACTGTGGTACACACCAACATGAAAGCATCATGTGGCAGTAAACAATGAGGTTTTAAAGCACCCATATGGCTGGGCATATAAATTATGCATACTAGGATAAACATCTTGTACAGTGGACACAGTATATCTACCAGTGGCGGTGCATCCATAGAGGGCGCAGGAACGCCGCCCCCTCTCTCTCCTGCACCGCCACTGATCAACAATACATAGATTCATGCATTGCATGAATCAATGTATTGTCGCTGCCGCCCACTATTCAGATGGCTGGCCCCCTGGTGAGCGCCGGCCATCTGAAGCAGCTCATGGGCACAGTGGCGACAATTGATGGGCACAGTGGCTACAATTGATGGGCACAATGTCTACAAATGATGGGCACAATGGCTACAATTGATGGGCACAGTAGTGACAATTAATGGAATGGTACAGTGGCTGTGTTTGATTAGACAGTGGCTGCGTTTGGCATGGCACCGTGGTGACAATTGATGGCCACAGTGGTGACAATTGATGGGCACAGTGGTGACAATAGATGGCATGGCATAGTGGCTGCGTTTAATGGCACAGTGGCTGTGTTTGGCATGGCACAGTGATGACAATTAATGGCACAGTGGCTGCGTTTGATGGCATGGCACAGTGGTGACAATTAATGGGCACAGTAAGTGGCGGCAATTGATGGCACAGTGGCTGCATTTGATGGCATGGCACAGTGTGGGTGAATTTACACTGTATCGCTATGCGTGCATGGGGGGGGCCTCCATGTCCATTTTACTTGGGGCCCCCAAATTCCTTCACACGGCCCTGCTAGCGGAGTGCCCATTTACTCATCTTGCTTAGATGCAGACAGAGGCACCTTTAACTCCTTTTCCACAATTACTTGGATTACTTGGACACACACAGGGAATATAAGTTTCTCTGTTTCCCTACCTCAGCAGCTTAGAGAATCCACACCTGATGAGACAGAGGTAACTGGGCAAATGGTCTGCAGCCAGATGAGTTTTTATACTGCACTGATCTGTCCTATGAGACTGTGGGCTCCTGACCCTCTGTCTGGACGGTGAGGATTGGCCCTGTGCTGATCACATGCACTCTCCCAAGAAAAAAAAACCTCTCTAGTAATACACAACAAATTGAGCATGTGCAGCATAATTTTAAAGGCTCTGTCTTATCCAGACTTATTTAGGGGAACAGTGCAGGGAGGGGAGGATCTGTGCATACAAGATCAATCAGCCTTTTTACACAATGTAGAGGATTAACCCCTTAGGCTCCACAGTGAGTATAACATGCATGCTTTACGGCATATACAGATCAATTTTACTGTTGTAGGTTTAGTAACACTTTAATTATCCCCAGAGCTTAGTGAAAGAGGTGACACTCTGCTAACATTCATCATCCAATCAAAACTTTTTTTTCCTTGCATGTGATTAAGTATTTTTGCAAAGTGAAATTTCATCACATTCACTAAGCTCTGGGGAAAAAATTCCCTTGAACAGTGCAACTTGCCTTGCAAAGTGAACAGACTATTTGTCTTTAGTAAATCAATCTTGTTTTGACAAATTTAGTATGGGAAAGTATTTGGAGCGACCTATTAAGTCAGTAATAGTCTTATTTTTTGGTATACCAGACCTTAAAGTGGAGTTTCACCCAAAAATGGAACCTCCACTTTTTGGAATCCTCCGGTGTCACATTTGACACCTTTCAGGGGGAGGAGGGTGCAGATACCTGTGTAATACAGTGATCGTGGTGACCTACGCCGCTTTAGGCGCCTACTCTCTCCCCCCACTGTCTTCTGGGAGACACACAGGTCCTAGAAGACAGCAGGGACCAGTGAGGATGCACAACGCGACTTGCGGCATGTGCAGTAGGAAACCAATAATTGAAGCCCCAAGGCCTCACTTCCTGATTCCCTTACTGAAGATGGCGGCGGCAGATTGGCTTTGGCTGCCGACATCGAGGGTGCTGTGGACAGGTAAGTGTCCATATATCAAAAGTCAGCAGCTGCAGTATTTGTAGCTGCTGACTTTTAATATTTTTTAAATGAGATCCCTGAAATCACCAACAAGCCATACATAATATTCAGTGAATGTAATGCAATAGAAAGCTGTCAAAGACTGTCGTCATGCAACAGGAGTTTACCACAGATGGTCTTGTTGGAAACTGGGAATATGCTTTAGGAAAAAGTAATAGACTAGGGATACATTAAATGAGACTGCTAGAGACCACTGATCTTACTCTTCCTTACAAATTAAAGTGATTTTATAGTTAATTCCTTACAAATTAAAGTGATTTTATAGTTAATATTATTTTTTTAGATAACAACCATGTTATACTCACCTGCTCTGTATAATGGTTTTGGAAACGAGCCTTTTCGGCGGCTTTTGGCGTTCTCTGTCGCCCCCCCACCTCTGGCCGCATTTGGTATTGCATCCCATTGAAGTCAATGTGGAACAAATTATTTTCGTTTCCATTGACTTCAATGGGAAAACTCGCTTTGATATGCGAGTACTTTGGATTACGAGCATACTCCTGGAACGGATTATGCTCGTAATCCGAGGTTCAACTGTATGTGAATGTGCCAGTTTGCCAATCCTGCCCCCTTGGTGAAGTCAGCTGTCCAGCCTCAGCCTTACTGTGAGCACACTGCACATGCATGAGGATTTTAATGAGTAAAAACATTTGCTCCTGTGATGCTGATTGCTGAGGTGGGTAACCATTGGCTGGACAATCCTGGCATTAAAGCAAGACACAGAATATGAGTTTTCCAGCTAGGTTTGTTGGGCTAGTTGTCTAAATGTATGACACTTACATTAAACAACATTTTACCAAACTGCACAGTGTGTTTCCTCCTACAGGGGCTATTTAGCTAAAAAGGTGAATTTCACCTTTACGTTTTACCTTTCATTATTCTGTTCATGATAAAGGGCAACATGATATCTTATTTAATTTGTGTACTAGAGGAATAATTAAGAATAATTAATATTTTTTTACTTTTTAAACTAAGATATTAAATAATTTTATAGATTTCACCAGCAGCTTTTAAAGAAAGGAATTATTTTAAAATGACTGAAAAGCAATAGGTGTAATGCTTACTGACTTACAGAATAGACTTATATGCCGATCATTTTTATCACCTGCTAATTCCCTGCTCTGGTTAGATTTATTTTTAAGGTTAACCAGATGGGTCAGCCAGGGCGTTTATAGCAAATGAAAGTGTAAAGGCAATTTCTAAACTCTCCCTGTAGCAAGGATTCCTTCAAAGTCTTATTAAATTACATCTTGACGTTGCTTGTAGCTACAATCACATTTGTCTGAAGAATAAGTATTGATCTCTGAGCAATCATTCCTCTTGTATTGCCATTGCCAATCATTGAATTATATGACGAGGGAGAAACCAGTTGGAAACTGAAAATCTTGACAGCTTTAAAGGCCTGTTTAAGGTCAAACATCAAGAAAAAATAGGTCATGTAGCCAAATTGCTTTGCGTAAAGCAATGTCTTCACTTTTAAAATGTCTGTTTTGTTTTCCTATGATTAAATTACAAACAAACCAGAGGGCTCTGAAGTTTCATTTATGTATGAAAGGGAATTTATAGTTCTTTTATCACTTCTTTCCATAGAAATGGAAGTGGGAATTCATTTTAATGCCTACATAGTGAAATATGTTCTTGTTTATGGAGGTAAACGTGTGGTGTAATTATGGTTTATTAACACCTGGTTCTAGTCCTAGCTGACTAGAATCAATGAATCTGTCAGAACCTGCATCATCTGCTGGTGGCACTGTGTTTCTCAGAGCGAAAGGAACTAGTTCCAGGATCCAGCAGCTAGGGTCTCCCAGCAGCTAGCAGATCTAAGTAATCAGTCTTAACCTGGTGCTGGCTGCTGGGAGGGTATTTAGCCCTTTCACTACTAGTCCCTCTTGTTTCAGTGTTTTGCCAAATTCATGCTTACTAAGTTATCCTGAGTCAAATTCCTGCCTGATTTTGCTCCTGTCCTGCATCCTGTTCCCTGTACCCTGCTGCCTCATATCTGCCCTCTTTGTACCTGATCCCTGTCCTGGTTCCCCCACCCTGACTGTTCCTTGCACCTCCAGTTTACTCTGTTGATCTGTACTTTCCTTTTATTGAAGACATTGTAACATCATTAATCACATTGTCCACCAATGTAGAGCCATCATCTATCATCATTCCTAGCAACAGCCTCTTGTATGAATTACCCATTATGACACTTTTAAGGGACTACTTTATAATGTTACATGACTTGACCCAAGCCTTGTTTTCAAAGAATGTGTATATTTTCAATCTTGCACCTGCACCTTATGGTAGTTACCAGCTTTCCACACCTTTTTTTTAACAATAGCTTGCAAATTAGTCTTGAAAAGGTCCAGAAAAAAGTTTTGTCTCCCAAATACATTGATAGGGTTTAGCACCATGTGTGGGATTTTCTGATTTCCAGCTGTGTTCACTGAACCTCCTGCAAACCAAACTGTTTATGCTGCACATCAGCGCCCAGGGCAAGGCAAGTAATTTGCAAGCCCTAACTTTTATCACTACCTGAGTCCCTTCCTCTAGTACAGTATTATACCCCTTATGGTACATTTTAAGATTATTCATACATATCCAGTGTGTTGAAAAAGTATTCATACCCCTTGAAATGTTCCACATTTTGTAACGTTACAACCAAATGCTTTTTACGTTTATTTTTTGGGGATTTTATGTGATAGACCAACACAAAGTGGCACATAATTGTGAAGTGGAAGGAAAATGATAAATGGTTTTAATATATTTTTTTTTACAACAAAATATCTGGCAAAGTGTGGCGTGCATTTGTATTTAGTCCCCTTTACTTTTGTCACCTAATTAGTCCACCTGTCTGTAATTTAATCTCAGTATAAATACAGCTGTTTTGTTAAGCCCTCAGAGGTTTGATAGAGATCCTTAGTGAACAAACAGCATCATGAAGGCCAAGCAACACACCAGACAGGTCAGGGATTTAGTTGTAGAGAAGTTTAAAGCAGGATTAGGTTATAAAAAAAATATCCCAAGCTTTGAACATGTCACAGAGCACTCATCAACCGAAAAAAATGGAAAGTATGTCACAACTGCAATTCTACCAAGACATGGCCGTCCACCTAAACTGACAGGCTGGGCAAGGAGAACGTTAATCAGAGTTAACGTCAAGCAACCAAAAGGCCCTTGGTAACCCTGGAGGAGCTGTAGAGTACCACAGCTCAGGTGGGAGAATCTGTCCACAGGACAACTATTAGTTATGCACCCCAAAAATCTCACCTTTATGGAAGAGTGGCAAGAAGAAAGCCATTGTTGGAAGAAAGCCATAAGAAATCAGTTTGCGAGAAGCCATGTGGAGATACAGCAGAAACTTGTGGAAAAAGGTGCTCTGGTCAGATGAGACCAAAATTGAACTTTTTGGCTAAAAGTAAAAATCTGTGTGTGGTGGAAAACGAACACAGCACCCTGAACACATGATCCCCATCGTAAAATATGGTGATGGCAGCATCATGTCTTCAGCAGGGACAGGGAAGCTGGTCAGAGTTGATGGTAAGAGTGATGGAGCCAAATACAGGGCAATCTTAGAAGAAAACCCGGGATTCCCGGCCAAAGCTCTGTCGCAGTTTTCCTGTCGGAAAAATTGGCCATGTGTAGGGGAAAGACTGAATCAAGCAGGTTCTTGGCTTTCCCCTCGAGATTTCCGACGGGAACTTTTCCCGTCGGAAATCCCTTACGTGTATATGAGGCATTAGAGTGTGCAAAAGACTTGAGACTGGGGTGGAGGTTTACCTTCCAGCAGGACAGCACCCTAAACATACAGCCAGAGTTACAATGGGATGGTTTAGATCAAAGCATATTCATGGTGTTAGAATGGTCTGGTCAAAGTCCAGACCTAAAACCAATTGAGAATCTGTGGCAAGACTTGAAAATTGCTGTCCACTCACTCTCACTTCTTCTCACTCTCTAGATGTGCAAAGCTGGTAGAGACATCCCCATAAATACTTGCAGCTGGAATTGCAGCGAAAGGTGGTTCTGCAAATTATTGATTCAGGGGGGCTGAATACAAATGCACACCACAGGTTTCACATATTTCATTTATAATTTTCCTTCCAGTTCACAATTATGTGCCACTTTGTTTTGACAGTTTTTTTTACACTTCCTTGCAAACTTTTATTTACAGACAAGTTAAAAAATATATATATTTTAAAACCCAGATTTATTCTTCATCCCATCCTTTCCCCCACTTCTAATGGATTCAGTAGCAAAATCCAAATTTCTGTACACCGCGTGTAATGTTGGGGTCTCTTTTTTGCTGTTATTCTCTTCTGTTTATTGAGCTCATCTCTCTAAATCACGTTCCCTTTTTTTCTATTGAGTTAGGGAATGTATATATTGTATGACTTTGTTAGAGATAGCAATCACTATATTTAATGTTATCAGTAGTAACACAAAATGGGAGAGAGTAAAATAAAAATAAAATACAAGATTTTTTAGATACATCCTTGTTATTCCCTAAGGACAGAGATTAATGTATACTCTGCAAGCTAGACAAAAGGACAAAAATATTAGCCAAATGCTTTGTAACAAATATAGCCAAAGATGCAGGTGTGTTTCAAGTCATTTTTGATTTACAGCATGACTGTAAAATCTTTTTATAGCTGTACCTTACAAAAATAAATAAATAAGACAATTGCAGTTCATAAACCACAACACGTGACTTGCATGATATAGAACAAGTTAAGAGCTTACTGTACTAAACTAAAGACTTTAAAATTATAAATTCAGACCCATTTCTCAGCATTTTCCCCTGCAGCCTGGCAAAAGAGAATGATGTCCTCATCACATAGACATTCATTGGAAACAAAATCAATGAGGGGCATTTATTAAAATGGTTTTATGGAACAGGGGTGAATGAAAACATTACCTGTAATTGTATTCTGGGCTTAAAATGAGTGTTGCTTGCAGTGGGAGGTCTGGATTATAGGGGAGACCACCTCAAACCATGACAGACAGGGTTAAAAAATAAAAAAAATCAGACTAGATAGCAGAATTTGAGACGTCTGCTATATACAGCAAAACCTGGACATATTAAAGTTTCAGGCCACTGCTTAAAGGGGTTGTAAAGGTTCATACTGTTAAAGGACCTAGAGACTATTCCAGCCCAGCTCCCATGCATTTAGATAAAACATTTTTGAAGTAGTGTAGAAGTGCTGGAGATCTGGGAAGAGACTGGGAAGAGGCCTCAAACCACAAAAAACAAGCAAGCAAGAGAGAAAAAAAGAGAAATAGATCCAAAGTCCACATGCTTACAACACACCGGAGAAGTAGCAAAGGCTTCTGTGTGTCTCTAATACCAAGCCTAATTAAAGAAAAAAAAGTCAAGCTCAACTAATTGTAGGGAGAGGGGATTCTCAAAATAATTGGCTGATCTGTGAAGCAAATCCCCCTTCTATTGCCACACCTTCCTCCTCCTAGGAACATGAAGGAGGTCATTTAGACAAATGAGAAAGCAGCGACTAAAGCTGACTTGCAGGACTTGCTGAGCTTCAGATGGAGCACAGGGGAATGCAAGGCTGTCCAGGTAGATAGCCCCACATGCATGTGGCTGTTGCTGGGTGGCTTAGGCTGCTCGCTGTTGTGGTTGTCGGTACAGCCCTTGCCTGTTAACCAGCAGAGCCTAATGATAGGAAGGGGGATGGTCCAGATGGAGAAGAAAGAGAAAAATCTAGTGGTCTGTGTTGTCACTCCTTGCCTACAGGAAACGCTAGGTGAAGCTGTACAACATTTTCAGCAAGCCTGCCAGCAGAGGTAGGGGACTCCAGCATGCCCCTGCCAAAGCTGCAACCCTCCCTGACTCACCCATGTTGAGAGTGAGAGCAGTGTTGATCCCAAGGCACAAACTCCAATAAAAGCGGGGTGCTGGTATACCCCAAGTCCTTACTGTTTTTTCTTCTTGGATTGGCTTGTTTACACCTCTTACACCTGGGGTCATCCACCATCATGTCCTGCTTCATTGATAAGAGTGGATCAGATGCCAGTTCTCATGGCCAGAATAATTTAGGGGAAGCACAACAGAACAAACGCATGTATTGATAGATTCCATTTAAAAATCAGTTTGCCAAAGACTGCACCAGATCTTCCCAGAGAACCTGGTCTGTCTCTCTTTTTTTCCCTTTGCCTCTCAACTCACTCCTTTGCTCATGTATAAGAGGGCTCCCTTTTTTAAAGCACCTGTAGCCAGATTCCAACAGATCTACATCTTTCAAAGGCTCTCACCTAGGATGTCTCAAAGCTTCCCCTCTGTTTTTCTTTACTTTGAATCCTCGCCTAGACCTTTCAGCTCAACTTTAAGTTTAATAGGATATGCAGATCTGTGGACACTGACTGTAATTAACCAGGAGGGCTTATGGTAGTTGGCTGGGGCATGGGACCTAGCACACTCGGAACAGTGCAGGACTAGTTTCCACTATAAATGTTGCACCCGGGGGGCCCCACGCTATGCCACTGCTGCACATAGAACTTCCTATGCATCATTGCATCTTGCCATTCATCTCCACTGGGAATTACTTTTACTCTTCCTCCTCTAAAGCCCTTCTTCCCTTGTTCAGAGTAGTTTCCAGCTACCATCTAAGCCATTCCACCTGTCAGCTAATCAATCTGTCCATGTTCATGTCACTGCACTATTTCTACTAAGCTGCACTCTGTGTTGAATCCTGGTTGGTTCCTACCTAGATAAATAGGAAGTCAGAGGCCTCAAGCATTACCTTCGATGGGTGCCAACTCTTGTTCTAAGCCAGTCTACTTCCACACGTGTTTCTTGGATGCGTGACCTTTGGATTGTACCCTGCACTTCTGAGACATTGCTTTCTCTTCTGACCTTGGCATGTCTGACTTTACTTGTAGATTTTATACTGCCGATTCATTCCTGATTGCATCCGCTCACCCAACTACTCTTCTGTTTGTGATCTGGCAAGATTCATTAACTGTCCAAAACCTGCTGAGGACCTCCCAATAACATTTTTGTTCCAAGGATGTTCTCGAAACTCCTCAGATGCATCCCTAACACATTTTTTAATTTATAACTAGGAAAATTAGTAAAGAAAATGATTCTTTAATTTTTTGCAGATCCCGCATTTATAAAAAAAATTATGTGAATCTTTTCTGAATGTAGTAGTTGATTCGCTATGAAGCCTAACCAGCTTTTTTTTTTTTCCTTTGCTTCTCTACCTATTGTTCTATTCCGTTCCTGCTTACCTTTGCCTCTTTATCATTTTCTGTTATCTGTATTGACAGGCTATTACAGGATGAAGTGTGCATGCAGTAGATTATCATTAGATGTATAGGCATGTTACATTTCCAATGCATTTTTCAACCATATCATTTTCTGAAAGTGGCTTTTCTATGGTTCATGAAAGTTGAGCTAATGCTATATGAAGGTATACAGTATGTGTGTGTGTATATATATATATATATATATATATATATATATATATATGTTGGCACTATATATTTTTATTATATGTTTTTGTACTTTTATGCTTATAAAATCTATCAAGCTTTTTTTTTTAAATGACAGGTTAATTAGACATCTGAGGCCTAAAGCGGAGCTTTGAGCAAAAGATAAGAATATGTGAAACATTACATTTATATGCCCTGGAATATTTTGCTGTATGGAAATGTATTTTGGAGGCTCAATTCAATATAGTAATGAAAATGTCTTGTCCTGCTTAATTTATAACTTTGGAAAGGTAATATTGAAGCAATCAAAGATAAATTGCAACTACAGCATAATCACATGTCATTTGGAGCCTACTCTACTGCCCAGAGACCACATCTATGTACCCCTTTTATTTACATACCACCCACCTCATACACTCCGCACCCCTCTTATTTACATACCACCCACCTCATACACTCCGCACCCCTCTTATTTACATACCACCCACCTCATACACTCCGCAACCCTCTTATTTACATACCACCCACCTCATACACTCCACACCCCTCTTATTTACATACCACCCACCTCATACACTCCGCACCCCTCTTATTTACATACCACCCACCTCATACACTCCACACCCCTCTTATTTACATACCACCCACCTCATACACTCCGTACCCCTCTTATTTACATACCACCAACCTCATACACTCCGCACCCCTCTTATTTACATACCACCCACCTCATACACTCCACACCCCTCTTATTTACATACCACCCACCTCATACACTCCACACCCCTCTTATTTACATACCACCCACCTCATACACTCCGCACCCCTCTTATTTACATACCACCAACCTCATACACTCCGTACCCCTCTTATTTACATACCACCAACCTCATACACTCCGCACCCCTCTTATTTACATACCACCCACCTCATACACTCCGCACCCCTCTTATTTACATACCACCCACCTCATACACACCGCACCCCTCTTATTTACATACCACCCACCTCATACACTCCACACCCCTCTTATTTACATACCACCCACCTTGCATTGTAGAATATAAAAAAAAAAGTCCCAGTTAATTTGCTGAGTAACTAATTACTTTTTCAATTTAGTAACTGAGTCACTAACGCAATTACTTTTTCGAAGAAGTAATTTGTAATTGTAACTAATTACTTTTTTAAAGTAAGATGAGCAACACTGATAGCAATACATAAAAATAATTTGATTTAAAGCGATCTGTATTCTAATGCCCTTACTTACTTGTGAATTACTGCATTTACCTTAAAGGGGTTGTAAAGGTTTGTTTTTTATTTTCTAAATAGGTCCCTTAAGCTAGTGCATTGTTGGTTCACTTACCTTTTCGTTCGATTTCCCTTCTAAATGTATTTTTTTTTTTTGTTTTCTTTGTCTGAATTTCTCACTTTCTGTTCCTTCTCAATAAGCTGTTCAGTAAGCTGTTCTAAATGACTTTCCACCGCTCGCATGATGGTGGAAAGCTTACTGAGGAGAAAAAAAAACATTTAGAAGGGAAATGGAAGGAAAAGGTAAGTGAACCAACATGCACTAGCTTAAAGGAACCTATTTAGAAAATAAAAGATGAACCTTTACAACCCTTTTAATACATGTAGAATAAAGAATGGGGTTGGTTTACCAAAGGCAAATAGACTGTGCACTTTATAAGTATAGTTGCACTCGCTTTCCCAGAAAGAATAGCCAATCGGGTGCAAAAATAAATAAATAAATAAAAAACAGCATTTTTATGTAACAAAATCAGTTTTGGGGGGAATTCAGTACAACGAACAATTCCTCAATGATCACATTGCTCTATAATAGCAGTCCAAGATTTACTGCCTGTTCTACACTATAAAGAATCTTTCAGGGGAATGTTGGACCACAATATAACCTTGCAATGACTGTATGAAATGAACAGAATGTGAAATGTTGGCTGGGATATATTACTGCTAGAATCAACAAGAAAAATAAGCCAGCATATGATTCAACTTGACATCAACAACACATGATTATATGTAATGACAATAGAATAGCTCTAATCGGTGTTCATACAGCAAATTATTTCTTATATTATTAACTTACAGACATAATAAACCAAGCAGTGCAAAGATCGATGATGTGCTAAATGAAGTAACTCATAAAGATCATTTCAGATTTAGCTCACTAAGGTCAGGGCAGTAAAATAATTATTGACTGGATGTTATGCAGGGCAGGATTTCCTTCACTGGAACATGTAGACAACTCTTGTCACCCAAGGCAACTCTACTAGGATTTAAACCTATACAAGGAGCATTTGTTTTGTATATGTGCTCCGCACTGTCTTCAATTCATGTGACATCTGTTGATAAACTTATATTACAGTAGATGACTATCCGGTATTTCTATTGAGGATGGGAAAAATGTATAACCAATAACTATACAGGAAATAGTCACTTTGCTGCTTTTGCTACACATAGGGACAAACCTACTGTGCACTGCCTATTGTGCCATTGTGGATGAAAATTGTGCCAAGGCCTGATGATGCGGGCTGACGATGCGGTTTTTCGCTGCCAATTTATCAGGAAATGGCTGGTGTTAGCACTTCAATCACCACAACACCATGGTTAATATGGTGTCAGGATGATTGAAGCACATTATTTTTATTATTATATTGTAATATCAAATTAAATAGTTAAACTCACCATAATGCAGAATCTGCCATCAGATGCAGCTTGCCACAGTGCCTGTCACCAGATTGCTGCATGCTTCCAGATGCAGATTGCCACATGCCACAGTCACATGCCTTCAGATGCAGATTGCCACCAGATGAAGATTGCCACAGTCACATGCCACCAGGTGCAGATTGCCACAGTGCCTGTCACCAGATTGCCACATACCTCCAGATGCAGATTGCCACAGTTCCTGTGCATTGCCATTCCCTCCCCCAGCCTGGGACCCCTGCACATTCCCCCCCCCACCACCAGCTCTGGACTCCTGCACATTGCCCACCCACCCTCTCCAGCTCTGCACACTGTCTCTCCCCCCGCTGTGCGGTGTAATGTGATAGCGCACATACTGACCCCCCTGCCACAGCTCACCTCTCTCCCTGCCCTGGATGTCACAGGTCAGAGCACTGCCGCTGCTGAATGTCGCCTGGCTTCACTCACGGAGGGCGGGGACTTCGGGCTGTCACCCCCGCTAATGTTTGGCATCCAGTGCACAATGCACCCCCCCTTTGGTACGTTGGCCGGGCTGTGTGGGCGAAACAGCGGTGATGGGGGCGAGCAGTGGGAGATGATGTCACCCCCAACAGCAGCGGGGCTGTGTGGGCAGAAGAGCGGCCAGGCTGTGAGGGCAGAAGTGCGGTAATGGCGGCGATCTCTCTGCTCGCCCGCCACCGCCGCACGGCAGGCTTCGCGGCCCACCAGTAAACAGGCTGTGGCCCGGTAGTGGGCTGCAGACCGGGGGTTGGAGAACCCTGGTCTAGGGGAAGGACGATCCGCTTTGGCACCATGCTCCCTCTTCTGCTGTGCTGGTGGCTCTGTGCGACCACCGCCTCTTCCTCAGAACTACATGGGTCACCTGCATGAGGTTGATTCCATGTGGGGTCGAAGACCTACATCATCTTCCAGCCAGTCTTCACCACTGCCCTCCTTGTCGGTCTGCACATTTGCGAAAGCAGCAGCCGTTGGCAACTGTCTTTCTTCATCATCCGAGACGTGCTGTGATGGTCCCCCCATGTACTTATCTTGAAACATAAGTGGTTGGGCATCGGTGCACTCAATCTCTTCCACTTCTGGGGCAGGGCTAGGTGGATGGCCCTGGGAAACCCTGCTAACAGAGTCATCAAAAAGCAGAAGAGACTGCTGCATGATTTGGGGCTGAGGCTGATTTGCAAGGGGTGAGGTGAAAGACTGATGGACATCGGCTGCGGGTGCCAATTCCGATCTTTCAGCACAAGACTGGTTGGGAGACAATGTGAAAGAACTGTAGGCACTGTCAGCAACCCAATCTACTATCGCCTGTTCTGCTCCTGGCCTTAATATTCGTAGAGCCGGATTAGGCCCGACCAAATACCGCTGAAGGCTCTGTCGCCTACTCGCACCTGAGAAAGGTGTTTCACTTGCAGTGGCGGCCCACCCATAGGGGGCGCTCGGGCGCCGCCCCCACAAGCTGTGAAAAAAAATGTAAAAAAAAAATTTCACTGTAAGAGGTACCAGGCGCCGGACATGCGGCGGTCTGTGGGAAGCTTCCCAGCCTGCAATCAGCTGATTGCAGGCTGGGAAGCTGATTTGCCCGTGTTTAGGGCATGTGCAGGGCGCAAGCTGTGCGCCCGCACACACTCCCACTTCCTTTGATTTGCTAGCATGCTCGCTAACTGTCATGGGATTGGCACGGCGGGACTGGAGCCGAGGTCAATGGGCAGTACTGCATTGACTTCCGGGAATCACTATCATCAATCATCACATGACGTCACTTCCGGCGCCGGCGGTATCCCGCTGTAGCGTAGCACGTGTGGGGGCATCTTAGAGGAGCAGCGCCATCAAAGAAGGTAAGTGTTCCTTCCCGACTCCATCCCCCACCTCTCACTAGCACTGTTTGCACTTTGCAACACCCCCGCCGCCACTAGTATTGCCAGCCAGCTCCGCCACCACCTGTGTTTGTGTCTACAGTGGCTCCCCTCCCCTCCACAGTTCACTCACCTCCGGTCCGGAGCAGCAGTGTGCACGGCTTCAGGTTCCCCCCTCCTCCTCAATGTACCGATGCTGCAGCCTGGCTCTCTCTCTCTCCCACCAGCAGCAGCACACCACTCCACTGGGCACTGCCAAGTGCTGCTAGTGGGGGGGGGGTAACTGATATTCACTCAGCTAATGTTACGGGACTCGCTCCCCAGCACTGACCCCACCATTCCCCCCACACTGACTGGCTACAACTGGGGGCACAGTGGTGACAATTGGGGGCACAGTGGCAACAATTGGGGGCACAGTGGCTGTGTTTGATGGCATAGTGGTGTCAATTGATGGCACAGTAGCTGCGTTTGATGGCATGGCACAGTAGCTGTGTTTTGATGGCATGGCACGGTGGCTGCGTTTTGATGGCATGGCACAATGGCTGCATTTTGATGGCACGGTGGCTGCATTTTGATGGCATGGCACAGTGGCTGCGTTTTGATGGCACAGTGGTTGCGTTTTGATGGCACAGTGACTGCATTTGATGGCATGGCGCAGTGGTGACAATTGATAGGTACAGTGAGGCTGCAATTTTTTTTTTTTTTTTCGTTTGCGCCCCCCCAAAAATTTTGAGCACCAGCCGCCACTGTTCACTTGTGCGTTTAGCTGGCACAGATCGACAACGTCCTCTCCCTGCATCAGAAGCTCCACCAGCACCACAACCGCGGCCACGTCCCTTATTTAACGTTCTTCTCATATTTCTCAAATGTAGGATCTTGCCATAAATGGGTGTTTTTTGAAAACAACAATAGAGGAACACTAGCTAAAGTACATACATATATGCAGGAAACGCACCAAAAAAATATTTATTTGCCCAAAATAATTGTGTTTTGGAAAAGCACAATAGAAAACAGTATGCAAAGTGTGTATCTCACACGTACAAATATGCAGGCAAGACTGCAAACACTGGAGGAAAAACTGTAAAATATATTTTTTTGCCCTAAATGGCTGTTTTTTTAATCCAACAATAGAAGAACACTAGCTAAGGTGTTTATCTCACACCTACAGATATGCAGGAAACGCACCAACAAATATTTATTTGCCCAAAAGTATTGTTTTTTGGAATAGCACAATAGAATATGGTATGCAAAGTGTGTATCTCACACGTACAAATATGCAGGCAAGACTGCAAACACTGGAGGAAAAACTGTAAAATATATTTTTTTGCCCTAAATGGCTGTTTTTTTAATACAACAATAGAAGAACACTAGCTAAGGTGTTTATCTCACACCTACAGATACGCAGGAAACGCACCAAAAAATATTTATTTGCCCAAAATAATTGTTTTTTGGAATAGCACAATAGAAAACAGTATGTAATGTGCGTATCTCACACATACAAATATGCAAGCAAGACTGCAAACAATGGAGGAAAAACTGTAAAATATATTTTTTTGCCCTAAATGGCTGTTTTTTTAATACAACAATAAAAGAACACTAGCTAAGGTGTTTATCTCACACCTACAGATATGCAGGAAACACTGAGAAACACTGGAGGAAACACTGCAACATTTTTATTTTTTACCTAAATGGTTGTTTTTGGAATAGCACAATAGAAGAAAAGTATATAAAGTGTGTATCTCACAGTAACATATGCAGTGCTGCTGCACTTTGATTTGTGAAGTAGGACTGACTCCTATCTAATTCTCTCCCTATAAGCACAATCAGGAACCTCCCCCTAAATTATCTAATGCAGAGTATGTCACAGGAACATATGCAGTGCTGGTGCAACATGCAGAGTATCTGACAGGAACATATGCAGTGCTGGTGCAATTATATTTGTGAAGTAGGACTGACTCCTATATAATTCTCTCCCTATAAGCACAATCAGGAACCTTTCCCTACAGTAGCCAATGCAGAATATGTTAAAGGAACATATGCAGTGCTGGTACAATATGCAGAGTATCTGACAGGAACATATGCAGTGCTGGTGCAATATGCAGCGTATCTGACAGGAACATATGCAGTGCTGGTGTAATATGCAGAGTATCTCACAGGAACATATGCAGTGCTGGTGCAATATGCAGAGTATCTGAAGGAACATATGCAGTGCTGCTGCAATTAGATTTGTGAAGTAGGACTGACTCCTATATAATTCTCTCCCTATAAGCACAATCAGGAACCTTTCCCTACAGTAGCTAATGCAGAGTATGTTACAGGAGCATATACAGTGCTGGTGCAATATGCAGAGTATCTGACAGGAACATATGCAGTGATGGTGCAATATGCAGAGTATCTGACAGGAACATATGCAGTGCTGGTGCAATATGCAGAGTATCTTACAGGAACATATGCAGTGCTGGTGCAATATGCAGAGTATCTGACAGGAACATATGCAGTGCTGCGGCAATTAGATTTGTGCAGTAGGACTGACTCCTAACTAATTCTCTCCCTATAAGCACAATCAGGAATATCTGCCTAATGTAGCTAATGCAGAGTATGTTACAGGAGCATATGCAGTGCTGGCGCAATATGCAGAGTATCTCACATGAACATATGCAGTGTTGGTGCAATATGCAGAGTATCTGACAGGAACATATGCAGTGCTGGTGTAATATGCAAAGTATCTCACAGGAACATATGCATTGCTGGTGCAATATGCAGAGTATCTGAAGGAACATATGCAGTGCTGCTGCAATTAGATTTGTGAAGTAGGACTGACTAATTCTCTCCCTATAAGCACAATCAATCAGGAACCTTTCCCTAATGTAGCTAATGCTATGTAGATTGATCGCTGAGTATTGTAATTCGATTTCTGAAGCAGGAAAATCCTATCTAAATCTGTCCCTGAGAGCAGCTGCAGCCTTTCCCTACCCTAGCTAAAGCAGAGTGACGAGCTGTGCTGTGTGCCTCTAGCTTATATAGAGGCTGGGTCACATGCTGCACTGGCCAATCACAGTCATGCCATTAGTAGGCATGGCTGTGATGGCTTCTAGGTCACACAAGTAAAAGAAATGCTGATTGGCTGCCCTGCAGTGCGCCGTTACATAGTCGAACACCGAACCCAAACCCGAACTTTCAGAAAAATGTTTGGGTTCGGGTTTGGGGTCAAAAGAAACTAAAGTTCGGTACGAACCCGAACTTTACAGTTCGGGTTCGCTCAACCCTACTGGTGACATAAAGGATCACATGTGCAGCATCATGGCAGTTGCAAATTAAATAGAGACTAAGATAGCATATTCCTTGGCTAAAAAAGATAGAAGGGGTTTACTTCCAGTTTAAGTTACAGATAAGATGTGGTCTCTTCATAAAAATCTCTAGTTTATAAACAAAAAAAAAAACAGCATGCTTTACAATGTATTTCACACATGATCTTTATTATAGTATATTCAATTCCTACAAATTGATGCATTTAAGGCTACAAATTAACATTTACAGGGACAATCTGTTGCCACAGCCTGTGGTCCGCAGAACGATGAATCATAGAAAAATTTAATGTGCGTAGGAGTTGGCATCTCTTTCCTTGCTAGATATATTGTCCTGTTCAACATTACAGTAAGAGCTTTACAAAGGAGGGAGGGGGAATATGCTTTATTGCTATCTTTTAGAGAAAAATATGGCTGTGATTTAATTTTAAAGGAAAATATTTTTTACAGGGCCACTAAACTTACATTTTATGTTATCCATAAGAGAATATAAGGTTATTAATTAACATGAACCAGTATAGTAGAGCTGGCTGATAAAACACATAAGGCAGTTTTGGCATTTAAAGCGGGGGGTTAACCCAAAAATAAACCCTTTTTCATTAGCTCCCGGCCTCCAGCATACTGCTAACATTTGCAGTATGCTGTTTTTTTTTTTTTCCCGGTACTTATCTTTTTATGACGCTTTGTTATCCGACTCCGAGCGGGGGGATTACTTCCGCGTATAGGCGTTCCTAAACGAAGAGGCGTTGATTAACGGGATGCTAAAGCGCGTCACGCCTTCCGAAAATACCCGAAGTGACGCTCGGGTGTTTACGGCGCCTGCGCAGTCAGCGCTACACGGCAGGCGCAGGCGCCGTAAACACCCAAGCGTCACTTCAGGTATTTTCGGAAGCCGTGACGTGCTTTAGCCGACCGTCAATCAACTCCTCTTCAATTAGGAATGCCCATTCCCCCGCAGGATTCCCCGCTCGAGCCGGATAACAAGGCTTCATGAAACGATAAGTACCGGAAAAAAAAACCAGCATACTGCACATGTTAGCAGTATGCTGGAACTAATGCCAGAAAGTTCATTTTGGGGGTGAACCTCTGCTTTAAATATAGAGGGCATTGCTAAAGCCCAACTTCATCCAAAATATATATTTTTTTACTTTTAAATAGAATGAAGATGGACGAGACAGTGTGGGTTATTTATTAAATCTGGAGAATGTAAATTCTGGTGCAGTTGTGCATGGTAGCCAATCAGCTTCCAGGTTTTATTGTCAAAGCTTAATTGAACAAGCTGATGTTAGAAGCTGATTGGCTATCATGCACAATTGCACCAGATTCTGAGTGCACCAGTTTTAGTAAATCAACCCCATCGCATCAGAATATTGTTGCTGCCTGTGAATGTATAGGGCCATTTCCCTGTCTTTCCAAAATGACTCTGGGTATCCAGCAGAATGTCCAGCTTATAATGCTTAAAGCGGTTGTATAGTCCCTCAAATTGAAAAAAAAATTGTCACCTGTAAGGCAAAAGGCATAATGAGCTAGCATGCACTGTATACAAGCTCATTATGAAATACTTACCTAAGAACAAGGCATCGGTCACTCACCTGGTCCACGACGAGATAGCTGACATGTTGCCTCGAAGTGTTTTCCGGATATCGCGGCTATAGTGCTGTGAGTGGCTCGAGCCGCAATGTCATCACTCCCGCGCATGCACGTGGGAGACTTCTTACCGGCAAGGTCCGTTGTCTGCCAGGCCTTTAGCAGAGAATCCCCTGTGTGCATGCGCCGCTGCAGTCAGCAGCTCATTGCAAGTTTTTTTTACCTACAGCTAAGCCTTATTATAGGCTTACCTGTAGGTAAAAGTGTAAACATTTACTATACAACCGCTTTAATTAATGTATTTGTTGAGCTGACTGCCTTGCATTACACTTCTGTGGACACCTTCCCGTGCGAGGCCCAAGAGGTTGCTCCTTCCCTTGTCAAATGAGCTTGGATCTCTTGTGGTGGTGGCGAGCCCTTGACAGAACAAGCATAGCGAATTGTACTTAAATAAAGAAAACAATGATTCTAAGATACATTGCTTTTCCTTTTTTCTGATCTTTTGGATGTAAAAAAGGGTTCTTATCCCCTCAGAAGTCCTTGATCTAAAGGTGGTACATTTTTCTAATTAGACTAACCATAGGCAATGCTTGTAATAATATAGTTCAGTTGTAGGATGATGATAATTATTATTATTATTATAGTTATTCCAAAGGAAACTAGGTTCATGCAGAGAGATATATTTATTGAGTCTCAGCACAAAATTAAATACACAACATAATTGCAACAGAAGACAAAATATTATAATGAACTGTAGCCTTTAGATTCCCATTTGTCCTAGCAAGGCCGATACGCCCTATAGGCTCACTATGCAAGCCGCTTAGAGCCCCGCAAAGCTGCGGAGGGCCCCCCAAATTACTAGAGGCCCCATTTTGTCATTTTGGGCCCCTCACCCCGCTTTTCAACTCGCTGGCTGCATGGGAGAAGAGGTAAGAAGTTAGCACCCCGTGCTTCTCACTTTAATGCAAGACGTAATTTCCGGACAACAGAACACCCCCTCCCCCCGCTTCTCAACTTTAATGTGACATGTAATTTTGCTTGGGGCCCCAGGGAGGTCAGGATCGGCACTGGTCCTAGCATATATTAACAAGCATAGAGACACTACAATCCAGCATATGTCCCATCTATAATATGCACCTACATAGCTTCCATGCATGTAGCAATGTGTATTATAATCTGGACCTGTACTGTCATCTTGATGAAGAAGGAATGTTAGAATTAATGCTTAACAGCTCAAATCTTCCCCTGCAATACTAGTCTGACACTGGGTGGGTTCTGATTGGTCAACCAAAAAATACTTTTGATCTTATTATTAAGCAAACTGAAAAGACTCTACTTGTAATTACTGGCAATAACCTTTTTACAGTGACTTTAGTTTTTACCAGGTAAACAAGCCACCATTTCCCATGCCCTGAAATTTTTGAGCTGGAACACTAGTGCTGAGCGCCTGGAGGGGGGCAATGAATTACCTTAATTTGTATAGAGTTCCTCTCACTTCCTGTTTGGCTATGGGGTAGGAAGTGAAGGTAAATATCTGCAATGGGACAGGGATGTTAAAAAATAAACCGACAGGGGCTATAACCCTCCCTTACTCTATCCAAAATGAAAAAAAAAGTGTTGCCTATAGTTCTACTTTAAGTACAAATTTCTGATCATTTTATGGAGAGAACTAAGAAGATATAACCATGTCAGTGGTGCAGCAGAAAACATATAGCACAGTGAGGAAGGTTTGTGGTCCAGGATGATAGGACAGTCAAAAGCAATGCCCCCCGCCCACATGACGGAAGCAGTGTGGTCTCTTTATGGGGGTGCTAGACTCATTTACCGCTCAGCCCAGTCCACCCCAAAAGACTGGCGCTACACTAACAGCGCAAGCCGGCAGGGACTCTTTAATGCTGCCCCTCTGCAAAGTGCTGCCCTAGGCCTGGGCCTTGTTGCCCTAGGCCAGGGTACAGCGTTGTTGGAGCCCAGTGTACACTGGTGTTTCTCAATCCCCTCAGTAGTCTGCAAGTGGCACTGCAACCACCTAAATCCACTGTTAAAAATCCTGAATATCCAGAAGCAGTAGGTACGCAGACAAAAAGGCTCTTTTTATCAGCCTCAATATTAACACAATGTTCTCATCCAAGTCTCAAAATTTTAATGTTACTGTCTACTTCATGTGTGGTCACTGGGCCCGGAAATTAAAGGTAATATCCCTACTGGGATCACAGACTGCAGTAAAAACTTTAGTCAAAAAAAATATCCAAGAGGTGCTGAGACTTTAACCGATTAACGACCGGCTCCTGCACATATACATCGGCAGAATGGCACGGCTGGGTAGAGTAAAATTCCTGCCTCGGGACGCGTCGCGAGCTCCGTGACCATGCCTGTGGGACCTGCGGACTTGATGATCCGGTCACAGAGCTATAGAACGGAGAGAGAGGCAAGTGTTAACAAGCATCTTCCCATTTTGCCTAGTGACACTGTCACTGACTGTCTGCTCCCTCTCATCAGGAGCAGCGACCAGTGACGTGTCACTCGTAGCCACGCCCCTTAAGAGTTAGAATCACTCACTAGGACACACTCAACCCCTTCAGCGCCACCTAGTGGTTAACCCCTTCACTGCCAGTGTCATTTTCACAGTAATCAGTGCATTTTTATAGCACTGATAGCTGTAAAAATTACAATGGTCCCAAAAATGTGTCAAAAGTGTCAGATGTGTCTGCCATTAAGTCGCAGTCATGATATAAAAATCGCAGAGTACTAGTAAAAAAAATAATAATGATAATAAAAATGCCATAAAACTATCCTTATTTTGTAGATGCTATAACTTTTGCGCAAACCAATCAACATATGCTAATTGCAATTTTTTTTACCAAAAATATGTGGACGAATACGTATCAGCCAAAACTGTGGAAAATTTTAGTTTTTTTTATAGATTTTTTAGGGATATTTATTAAAGCAAAAAGTAAAAAGTATTGAATTTTTTTAAAAATTGTCGCTCTATATTTGTTTATAGCACAAAAAATAAAAACGACAGAGGTGATCAAATACCACAAAAAGAAAGCTCTATTTGTAGGGAAAAAGAGGACGTCAATTTTGTTTGGAAGCCACGTCACAGGACCGCGCAATTGTTAGTTAAATAACGCATTGTCGAATCGTAAAAAGGACTCCGGTCTTTGCCCAGCCAAATGGTCCGGGGCTTAAGTGGTAAATGTACGTTCATACAAAGTATTGAGAGGACAAAGGCTGGCTCAGGTTAGGCTGCTCATAACAGACAGGGCTATGCTCATGTGTGTACCAAGCAGGATACCAGACAAAAAACCATGGATCCATGGAAGGAGCGCCAGACCAAACAGTAAACAAGTATAAAATAATTTTTTGAGGATTACACAAAAAAAATTAATTTGTCTCAGGGCCAGAAATAATTCCCTTTTTAACAAGGCTATAACAAAACACAATATATTATAAATGTGTATGTGTTTGGTATAATCATAAATTTAACAACATGTACATGCGTACATACATACATACATGTACACACACGTGTACAACAGAATTAAAAATAAAGGTATACAAACGCTATCACTTACTATCTGACATTCCTTAATTTTTAGTGTGTGTGTGTATGTTACCAATAAGGATGAGCCGAACAACCCCCCCCCCCCCCCACCCGGACACCGTTAAAGTCTATGGGACACAAACATAAAAAATCAAAAGTGCTCATTTTAAAGGCTTGTATGCAAGTTATTGTCAAAAAGTGTTTGGGGACCTGGGTCCTGCCCCAGGGGACATGTATCAAAGCATAAAAAAGTTTTAAAAACTGATTTTTTTTTCGGGAGCAGTGATTTGAATAATGCTTAAAGTGAAACAATAAAAGTAAAACTATAGTATGCCTGTAAAGTGGCACATTTTTTCCATGTTTAGAACAGTCCCTGCAGCAAAATGTAATTTCTAAAGGAAAAGGGTAATTTAAAACTGATCACAGTTATAATGAATTGTTCGGTCCTGGCAATATATAGGTCATTGAAAGAAAAGCCTTGGGTCCCCCCCCTCCCCCCAGTCCATTGGCAGGCCCTCTGGGTCTGGTATGAATATTAAGGGGAACCCCGAACCAAAATTTAAAAAAAAAATGCGTGAGGGTCCCCCAAATTCCATAGCAGGTCCCTAAGGTCTGGTAAGGGGAAAAATGGCATAGGGTTCCCCCCAAAAATCCAAACCAGACCCTTATCCAAACACGCAACCTGGCAGGCTGCAGGAAAAAGATGAGGGGATGAGAGAGCGCATACTATAAACACCCCCCAGATACAAAATTTAAATGAATATTTCACTTTTATTGTTTCACTTTAAGCATTAATAAAATCACCGTTCCCGAAAAAAATGCTGTTTTTAAACCTTTTTTTTGCATTGATACATGTCCCCCTACTTGCATAGAAGCCTTTAAAATTAGCACTTTTGGTTTTTAATGTTAGTGTACCATAGACTTTAATGGGGTTCTGCGGCTTTTGACTTTTCCCCGAACTCAGCATATTGTTCAGTGTTCGCCATCCAAACAACCAAAGTTCAGCCCGAACTTATGCTCGGGCCGAACCATTCACCCATCCCTAGTTACCAATACTTTTCTATTTTAATAGACTTATGATTATACCAATTACATTCCCATTTACACACCCATTGATTGGCTCTGAGGAAGAGGTGATCGCTCAGGGAAACACATTTAATTCTGGAAGGTCCTGAACACCTGGTTGCTTTTTGTCCATTGTGGACTCTGATTTGCTTTTACAATCCATTTGTTTGTATGTTTCCTTCTTTTTTATTTTAATAAATATTACTTGGGTAATGTGCAATGTTCTCGGTATGGGTATTCAGTCTTTTACAGTGTTTCCATTGATTATCCCCTGACCCTTGGAGGGCAGCAAGGCCTGTGCATGTACTGGGAGCCATAGGAATTCCATGCTTCTTCCATTGCCATCACACTACTGTTGAGCGCAGGAGATTTGCTTGACTGTGATACATTCCCATTTATATTATGTCATGTTTTGTTGCAGCCTTGATGAAAAGGCAGGTAAACACAGGCCAAATTTTGGAAGACATTTGCCGGTTAAAAAAAAATTATAACCATTAGGCCCACGTGTATATCGGTCTGCCCAACAGAAGGCAGCCATTTGGGTAGAAAACCAGAAGCTGTTCAACTCCCAATCAGTGCTGATCGCTGATCTCAGTGTTCTGGCAGGGGGGGGCAGCCCTCAGTCAGAAAACAACAGCTCAGTGGGGGAGATCACTGTACTAATGTTGGATGGTTAGCACATCGGCTCCGACTGGAGCTGTCAGTTTTTTTTCATGCAACCCAATTGGTTGAAAAAACTGTTAGGCCCCGTACACACGAGAAAATACATCTGATCAAACCGGTCTGACAGACCGATTTGAACAGATTTGTCCGCTGGGATGTATTGGTTTGATCGTGTACACACGGAAGTAAAACACTTCTGCGCATGCGTCGAATCCATTCGACGCATGTGCAAGCAGATATGTCTGCTGGTTAGCGTACTAACCAGCAGACATATCGGTCCGACGGTGTCATGGACCATGAAATACTGAAGTGTTTCTACGTGAAATCCTAATTCATGTATTACAGGAGATTTTATTCTGAACCCCAGCCAGGTCAATAGACTCAGAAGAGATACTCATTGTCCATTGTGTGATAACCCTATCTAAAGCCTTTTGATTATCAGGTGTAAATGACTTCTGCCCTGTCTCAACTCTCCAGACAGTTCCATTGTTCTGTGGCTGGCTATTGTGTACATTGATTGCCCCCCTGGGGCTTTTGTCTGAATACACATAGCAGTCTTTCTATTCAAACCCTTTCTGACCAATCTCTGCTGTGTCATTTTCAAGGAAGGTGGACCTGATGGGGAGCTGCCGAGACTCTAAAAAGGACCAATAAGAAAGCGGTTGTTGGGGGCGGGATGTTCCAAATCCTGTATAAAAGTGTGCTGTGTACTTTCAATAAAGTGTGTCCTGTTTACATCCAGCATTAAGCCTTGGCTCATGTGTGGATTATTTTGCCATTCCAGGGATATTCCTACTCGTGGAATATTGGGTGATTTTCTTTTATGGAAGAAGAAGAAGGGAATGCTTGACGGGGATATGTTCTACTACCGTCACAGACGGGTTCCCAGCCGACAGATTTCAAAGCATGCTTTGAAATCTGTCGGCTGGCCAAATCTGTCTGTTTACCCGTACACACGATCGAATCTGTCTGCTGAAACGGTCTGTCAGACCGTTTCCAGCAGATAGATTTAAACGTGTGTACACGGCCTTAGTGTGTATCCGGCTTCGTTTTTGGCCCACAAAACATGTTGATTGTTGTTTAGTGCAAACCAAGAAATTGATTTGGACTCTGGCACTCCTTTGATTGGTGCATGTTTTTTTGCTTAGCAGTAAAGATTTGAACCCTTCCCACACTATCTAAATAATAAAAAAGTGAAGTTTCACTTCAATAAACTACTCATTTAAATGGTGTCAAATATTTATGAAATGGTTCATATGCTAAAACTGAAATAATCAATACAGAATGTTTTAACCTTCTATAATCTAAAACACACATTTGTACATTGTTCTGGGTTATATAGCCTTTCCACAATCTCCTTTATCAGCAATATGTTAATATTTTTCCCAGTGGATTGAAGTTATTTTGATCCAATATACTTTACTGTATAACAACTGTATTGTACATTACGAACTGGAAAGACACTATTTTTAGCACCCATTTATAATTTCAAATGTCTCTTGGAGTGCAATCAGTTTACTATTGACAGAGCTGTACACTGAGGCCTACTATATAACCCACTAGCTGAATACCCGGCGTTGCCCGGTCTTCCTATCTTAAACTTTTGGGGAGGAAAATCATAGTTATATAAATATAAATAATAAATCACACAATGTTTAATCGAGGCATTTTCACACTTTAAAATAATCCACAAACAAAAATGTTAATAAACTTGCAAGTCACAATTGAAATGTACTGTATCACATTTTTCAACATAAAATTGAAAAAGTTACTGAGGTAGCCCTCATAAAAAAGGGCAGAAATTAGAAGGGGTGTGGCTTGTGGGAGGGGTGTGGAGAGGGCATGGTTAGTGGCATGAGCATGGTTTGCAAGCCAGCCCACATACTGACCTGAAGATGCAGTGCAGAGCTTGTGGAGTAAGGTGTAGCTGAGCTGTGATAAAAAAAACTGTGGTTAAAGGACCTGTGCTGACATTAGTAGGTGTGGCTAAGCTGTGATGAAGAGATAGGTGTGGCTAAGCTGTGATGAAGAGATTGTGGTAAAAAGACCTGTGATGAAATCGGTAGGTGTGTCTGAGCTGTGATGAAGAGATTGTGGTTGAAGGACCTGTGATGACATCAGTAGCTGTGGCTGAGCTGTGATGAAGAGACCACAGTCCCATATATTTGCATGGGACTTGAAACAAAAACCACCGTTTTGAAGTTATGAAGTAACATGTATTTCCCATAGAGTTGAATGGGACTTTAACCACTTGCCTATTGTGCACCTACACCCCCTTCCTGCCCAGACAAAATATAAGCTTCTGGCACTGCGTCGCTTTAACTGACAATTGCGCGGTCGTGCGACGTGGCTCCCAAACAAAATTGGCGTCCTTTTTTTCCCACAAATAGAGCTTTCTTTTGGTGGTATTTGATCACCTCTGCGGTTTTTATTTTTTGCGCTATAAACAAAAATAGAGCGTCAATTTTTAAAAAAATGCAATATTTTTTCCTTTTTGCTATAATAAATAACCCAAAAAATATATAAAAAAAATATTTTTTCCCTCAGTTTAGGCCGATACGTATTCTTCTACATATTTTTGGTAAAAAAAAAAATGCAATAAGCGTTTATCGATTGGTTTGCGCAAAATTTATAGCGTTTACAAAATAGGGGATAGTTTATGGCTTTTTTTTCTTTTTTTTTACTATTAATGGCGGCGATCTGCGATTTTTTTATTGGGACTGCGACGTTATGGCGGACATTTCGGACACTTTTCTGACATTTTTGGGACCATTTACATTTATACAGTGAACAATGCTATAAATATGCATTGATTACTGTATAAATGTGACTGGCAGTGAAGGGGTTAACCACTAGGGGGCGGGGAAGGGGTTAAATGTGTGTCCTATGAGTGTTCTAACTGTGGGGGGAGGGGGGGGTGACTGGGGGAGGTGACCGATTGTGTCCCTATGTACAAGGGACACAATTGATCTCCTCTCTCCCTGACAAGGACGTGCAGCTCTGTGTTTACATACAGAGCTCCACGTCCCCGCTCAGTTACTGAGCAATCGCGTGTGCCCGGCGGCGATCGTTGCCGCCGGGCACTCGCACGGGATCCCCGCAGAGCGGCGGGTGCGTGCGCGCGCCGCCGACGATGCGCGCCCGCCCGCGGCTTTAAAGGGACATCACGTCATATGACGTGATGTCAGGATAATGGAGTCCTCTGCCCGCCGTCATTTGACGGTGGGCAGATGACAAGTGGTTAAAGAAAAACCCTTTCCCATAGAATTGAATGGGACTTTAAAGAAAAACCCCGACCATGGCAAATGGGGATGGGAAAGGGTTAAACCACCTATCCTATGTTTGTTACTGACATATAAGTAACATGTGTGCCAAGTTTCATGTTAATATCTTTAGCCGTTTGGACGTGATGCTGGAACATACATGCATACACACACACGTTGATTTTTATATATATATAGATTATACAACAACAAAATATGTGCTTTTTCTGATATAGAGGCGCTAACTGGTGATAAATGTATGTTAAAGGAAATATCCACTTTTATTAAGATATAGAACTGCTACACAAGCCATTTTGTACCTTTCCATATCAGTCCACAGCTGTTGTGTTATTGATATTGTAAACCAATTACATTTTTTTTCTCTTTGTTACAAGGCAACTTTCGAGCATGCGGAACAATGTGTTATAAATGAAATTTAGGCATTCCTGTTGTTGTGCGATACTTTCTTACTAAGGCCAGGTACCAAGGCAACTTGGTACCATGGCATACCAAGTACAACTAAAGGCAAAACCTTTTTTTTTTTTGTTTTAGACAGAGTGGAGATGGACTAGAACACTTGTCAGGTTTTATGTCTTTGCCACTGTTAGGGAGATTCACCCTCTCTCTTTGTTCTGTTTACCATTATCATTGAAAGTGAAACTAGAAGAAAATCCCACATTTTGGGTTGTACCCAGAAAAGTAATAGAGGTGAAATCTTGAAATGAGGACACCTGTTCTGGTCACCTGAGGGTCCCCAAGGGATTGCCTTAATTTTCAGGGATTTCCAGTTTTAGCTATGGAACAGGAAGTAAGGTAAAATCTCCCCAATGTGACACAGATGGCACAAAAATAAACTGACAGGGGTTGTGACCCTACCTTACCCTATCCAAAAAGAAAAAAAGAAAGTTTTGCCTAAAATTCTACTTTATTGCAGTCAGTATTATTTAATACATCACAGAGACGTATGACAATCTTATGTATTGCTGTAACTAGGAATTAAAGTATATTTAAACACAAGAAAAAAAATACAAATTTGTAGCTTACCAGTCCTCAGATGTGGTGACTGCATTCACTTTTCAAGGTTTTTTTATTTATTTATTTTCAGCAAAAATTGATAATGATGGCCAACATATTCAGACACCACATCCCAGATAGACTAGTTCTTCATTAGATGCATAAGGGACTTTTCAGGTGTCAAATCTAATATGCAGTCACTCCAATATTGGAGTCTTTAAAAAAAGTCTTATTTTTAATGCAGCCTCTTTAATTTGGTCCTCAGAAGAAAGGAAAAAGCCGCTTACCAAAAAAGTCAAGGTTAGGTTTTATGAAGCAAACTAATGCACAGACAAGCCCACCGGGTGCAACCAACTAATGCTTTTCACTCCTAACTGGAGCTTAAGTTCCTGTTAAGAGTTAAGCCAGGTTCACACGCATGTGAATTGGAATTGAATTTGCCTGCATCCAATTCACATGACAGGGGACTGTGCCCGACTCTCAACAGAGCCATTTCACACAGCTCTGGGGCGGTCTGCATTTATGTCTGTTGAATCGCATCCGCCCAGATAAAAGGCCCTCCTAGCCCATGTCTGGCCAGCGTGACGTTGGTGTGCGCCGCCATACGACTGCCTGCAGGACTAGGGGGTATTTTTGGATGCCTATACACAGCTGGTTTCTTTCCCTTGAGACCATGCCCTACTACCAAGGGACTTTTTGCTCCTAGTCATTATACATCCAGGTAACTACAACTTTTCTCATTTTGGTATTCCCCACCAGATCTCGGTCTGGTATATGCATCTTACTCTATTCATATTGTTACACACAGGGCCAGATTCTCAGCGGCGATACGACGGAGTATCTCAGATACCCCGTCGTATCGCCTTTTTTTTTGCCTCGTATCTATGCGCGTGATGCTTAGCATCACTTTTGCATAGATACGCTGCAACATCCGACAAGTGTATAACCATTACACTTGCGGATCGTAGGTGTAATGACAACTCCGGCCACTAGGTGGCCTTTACATTGTTTTTCCATTTGCATATGCAAATGAGGCTAGTACGCCGATTCCCGATCGCTTTTACGCCGCTCCGTCGTCGCGTACGTCATTTTCGTCCACGTAAGGTTACCCCAGCTTCTATGTGGAGTAACCTTACGAAGTACCGTCGGATGCCGTCAGGTGCCCGTCGGATGCCATGTTAAGTATGGCGTCGGGTCAGCGTCGGCTTTTTCCGTCGCTTACGTCGTTTTACTAACTCGTTCGCGAATAGGGAGTTGCGTAAATGACGCTCACGTCGTTTTGACGTTGGTTTCAACGACGCTTTCTGACGTGAGCTGGAGCATGCGCACTCGGCTTTTTCCCCGGCCGGAGCATGTGCAGTTCGTTCGACGCGGGGGCGCGCTTAATTTAAATACAAGCCGCCCCATTTGAATTGTGCGGGTTTACGCTGGGCGATTTCCGCGACGCCGGCGAAAACTACAGAGCAAGTGCTTAGAGAATAAAGCACTTGCTCCAGTACGATGCGGCGGCATAGTGTAAATGGCTTACGCTACGCCGCCGGAATTCTATGAGAATCTGGCCCAAAGACTATATGGCAGTTATCCACCGCTGACCACCTCTTTGGCCCGAGGAAACCCCCCCTTTTGGTTACCCATCCACACGAGGTACTCCAGCCCTGCGTGTTGGTAGTTCACCCCAGTTTCCGGGACTGGCATCCCTCTTGTGGCTACGGCTCAGCAATTGCTCTCTCCCTATACCTTCACCACTCGTTTAGGTATGTAAGCTCAGGACCACTAAGAATGTTCCTCATTTTATGCTTTAAGTTACTGTAGACTAAAACACTATTTTATCCCCCAGATTTGGAAGCATCAGCCCCTGATGAGTGCATTCAGCACGAAACGCGTCGGGCCATTCAAGGATGCTTATCTATTCCATATCTGATATATTAATCAGCACTATCTACAACTGTCTACCTCATGTCTGTTGAATCGCACTGTGTGATATTAGGAAACCTGTGTGTTTACCTCCCACTCATGGAAAGCTGTTTATTGTTTTTCATACTGTTATGTATTTTTTATTGATGACTATGTATATCTCTGTGTCCATGGTTCATATGTTTAAGTCATTTCCATGAGTTTCCTTGCTGATAATACCATGTATCTCTATTGTCCATGACAGCTATGTTGTCTTGTCTGCCCCCTTGATTATGTGAGTGTACCACACATCATCCTTCATGTTAATAAACATGCTTTCCTTTTACTCACTTCCACACTGTCTTGAACCTCATTTAATGTTCCAAATTCCTTGTTCTACATTTGTACCAGGGATGGAAGCGCGGACATGTGCTTCATTCAAAGTCCCACCTATGCTCATGTATAGCCCCGCTTCTTTGTTAGGTGAGAATTGTATTGCGCTACTGCGAGTGTTGGAGTGTAACAAATAGCAAGAGTGGATATATGTGAACTAAAGCCGCTGTATCTAAAGGTAACACAACCGCTAATGGATAAATAATATAAAGTGATAAGCGCTAAAGTGTATGTGTAAAGTGCACAATATACAAATAAAGAAATAAAGTATTAAATCAAATGAAGACAAAGTGCTGTTCTGGTGTGTGACAGAGCAGACTGTCACACTGAATGTAAACTAAGCCCACAAGGGGTGTGGGTGGGTGGACAGTGATGACAGTGATGAGAGTCTATGGTGGAAAAGCGAGATGGGTCAGCAGTGGCTGACGGGTCTTCTATAGAGGGTGAACACATCCGATATACGGTCTCATATTGCCCTTACCTTAGGATGGTGGTAACAATGCAACAGGTGGGCAATGCTGGTTCCTTCTCTTGTTGTATCTGTTAGGCTCCTTGGTGCTGTGCTTTTTGGATGGTCATCCGAAATGTAGATCCTGGAATCTAGCAGCTCATGAACGCAAGTCAGAGCGTGGAATAAATGACAACAAAATAGTGAAGCCCGTATAAAAAGAGGGGGGTTTAATGAAAAATAAGCCTCTTACATGCATATCATGATAAAAACGCCAAACAGTAACTGATATGGTGACATGGCACGGCGAATACAAACGCCGTCTTACGTCTGCTAGCCTCCGGGTGACTGTGCGTGTCACGTGGTCGCACTTCCTACGTCGTTACGTCATGGTCTCGTGACTTCTTCAGGGATGCTGATTGGCTGTGAGGCCAGACCTTAAATACTCAGTGACAGGAAGTAAACAAAGCGCCATTTTCTTGAAGTCCATGTCATAGAACTACATTCTGGCACTAGACAGAGCCGCAAACGGCAATCTAAAATACATAGCCCTATCTAGGAGTGACATGTATCAGTACAGTGTCCACCCGGATAGATGACACTGTGTGTAATTAAAAAACCACATCGAACTGGGCCAATGTGTAGGTATAACTTACCCATTAAAATCAATACAATAAAATGCAATAATATTGTATATAGTCTTAACATTATCTGAGCATGTATAAGACACTACGAGAAGATGAAACGAAAACAAATGTATTTCTGTTATCCAACCCGTATAGCAGTGTGAGTATCTGTGTATATATGCTAGATGGAGTGGTCTACGGTATGGAATATTATATGCATAAATACATGGGGAGGCATACCTGAATCGAATGTATTAGCATATAGCTGGCTAAACCAATGACTTCACATCCAGCCTGAGGTCAGCAGATAACATATTATAGTTGATACATATTTGTACAATAAAACATCTGGCTATTCAGGGAATCAATACATACATATATGAATGGATAAAATTATATATATAAAAATATATAAAAGTATATAAAAAATTATATTTAAAAAATAGGTAAAAAGTATATTAGGAATCCCTATGGTAGTGGCCAAGTGCACAAATACTGCTGATAACTGGAACTCAGATTATCTCTAATGAGTTACTGTTACTGTGTGTCTTTGGTTCTGATTCAGGGATGCACCAAAACCCATGGTGCAGCATGTGTGAACCCAGCCTCAAACAGTTTATGGTTGGTTGTGCCTGGTGGACCTGTCTGTGCATTAATTTGCTTTAATAAACTTAACCTTGATTTTTATGGCAAGCAGTTTTTTCCCTCTTTCTTCGAAGGGCTGAGATGTTAGATGTGGTTTGCATTTTTCATATTTAATTATTAGTAATAATACTATACTATAACTTACTACAGTAATAAACCAATGCTAGTTGTTTGATTGCCTAATACCAATCGGTCTTGATTGTGGTCCATGGCTGTATAACACACTTGCCGACAAAGCCAGTATACTAGTATGACAGAACTATGACATGCACAGCAAATATACTACAAAAAGACAACAATGTAATAAAGATCAATCATATATGAAGTGTTTATTGTTTAAAATTGGTCCAGGATTTGATGAATGTGATAGGAGAACCCTGAAGCCATTCCTAATCCTAAATAAGATTTGTTCTTATATCTTTCCATTTAAATCCAAGCAACATATCATGTAAATAGAGCAGTTTGCAAACTGTCATGACCTTGAATGGCGATACAAATCTGGCTGTCAGTATTACACAATGCAAAAAGTATTAAAGGCAAATAATTACATTTAATTTACCCCCAGATAGCATTAAAGTGTAAAAACACCCAGGACCCTCACTATATGTCTCCCACAGTACACACAACATGGAAATGCAATTATTTTAGTAATGTAAACTGACAAATACATTTTCTCATCAGCTAGTATATAGCAGTCTTGTGACTTCTATCAGTGTCTTGTTAAAACTTGTAGGAGGAGTTTTCATTCTCCCCTGATTGTTCTATGCAGGACCCTGACTATCTGTCTGGACAGTACTGATTGGATATGTGCTGATCACATGCACCCTTTCAAAAACAAAACAAAAAACTCTCTAGCAATACACACCAAACTGAGCATGTGCAGAGTGCCTCCAAGGTTCTATTATATTAGCAGATGGATTGGGGACAGTAAAAGGAGGCAGCATCAAACAGTCTTTTTACACAATGCAGAAGATTAACCCATTAGGTTCCACAATGAGTATAACAAGCATGCTTTAGTGCATATACAGACTGATTTTACTGTTGTGAATTTAGTAACACTTTAAAGTGATCCTATCACAAAAATGAATAGCAAAAAAAAAGTAGTTACCTGTAAATACTCCCCTTTTCTGCTAAGCCTGTCATTGAGCGCTGCTGTGTGGTGGTGAAATCACCTGCTAAATTCTCCTGAGAAACTGATATTTCTTAGGCCGCGTACACTCGATCAAATCTGTCTGCTGGAAGCGGTCTGCCAGACCGTTTCAGCAGACAGATTAGATCGTGGGTACGGGCAAACAGACGGATTTGGCCAGCCGACAGATTTCAAAGCATGCTTTGAAATCTGTCGGCTGTGAATCCGTCCGCCCGACATGTCTGCTGGTTAGTACGCTAACCAGCAGACATATCTGCTCGCACATGTGTCGAATGGATTCGACACATGCGCGGAAGGGTTTTACTTCCTGGTGCGGTGACGTGGCGGCATCAACGTCACCGCCACGTCACCGCCACGTCAGCGCGCTGTCTGCCGGCGGGGACTTTGGTTTGATCGTGTGTACATGATCAAACCAATACATCCCAGCAGACAGATCTGTTCAAATCGGTCTGTCCGACTTGAACAGATAGATTTGCTTGTGTGTACGGGGCCTTAGAGTTTTTATCTCCTTGGTCCCCCACTGGGTTCACTGGTTCCTCCTACTGACAACCTCTGTGTTACCATAGTACACAATAGTGCTGAACCATCCAATCAAGTGCAAGCAAAAATGCTGTTTTTTTTTTTTTTTCTTGCATGCGATTGGGTATTCAGTGTAAAGTGGAGCTTTGCCTCATTTACTAAGCTCTGCAGCAATTGCACAGTTTGTTTTGCCTTTAGTAAATCAACCCCACTATTTCTTCAGTGCAGCTGAAGCGCTTGATGGTGTGAGCAGCAGGACATGGGAGTCTCTTCTTGTGCAGATAACAAGTTATTTTCTTCTTTTTTAATTTTCATGACCTTTTAATGTTAACTCGCTGTTTAGTTAATTTGAAAGTTTATTTTGTTGGACTATTATGATTGTATTTGCTTGCTGTGCCATATTTTAATGACTATTTTATTCACATATTAGTACATTCTTCTACTTGCTATCTCACTTTTAGTAAAACTGGACATCGAAGAATCAAAATTGGAATTTTGATCCTGTGTGATCACTCCTGTTGGACTGAAGTCAAGCTAATTATTGGCATTTATCAACTTGACTTGTTGGAAATCTTGTGTCGATCAGCAGTGAAATTTTGACAGTGGAGAGTCCTGCTGTCTCTCCTAGAAAAATAGTGACACATAGGAGGTATTTGGTCTTAAAATCCAATTTTTGGACTCTTCTGATGAAACACTTATCTGATTCTGAGACATACAGGCCAGTATTAACATAATAGGGAATGAAAGCATTAGCTCTCAAAATATAATAATCAGGGCCGTCTTTACCATAGGGCAAACAGGGGCAGCTGCCCAGGGCCCTGTCACTGTTGGGGGCCCAAAGAAACCCCCTTTGAAAAAAAGGGGGTACCCAGGGGCCCGGAGGGCCAATTTATTTTTTTAGGGGTCCCCAGGGGCCCGGAGGCCCCCAGGGCCCCAGATGACAACCCCCCTTTTTTATTTATTTTTAAATATTTTTATTTTATTTTTTTTATATATATTTTTTTTATTTTTTATAAAAGGGCACATTTTTTTTAGAGGTCTGGAGGTCCCCAGGGGCCCGTAGTTCCCCAGGGCCCCGGATGACAACCCCCCTTTTTTAATAAAAAAAAATATATATATATATCATATGATATAAATATTATTATTAAAGGACCCAGAGGTCCCCAGGGCCCCGGATGGCAACCCCCCTTTTTTTAATTTTTTTTATTTTTATTTATTTTATATATATATATATTTTTTTTTTTAAATTAAATTATTAAAGGGCTCAGAGGTTCCCAGGGCCCCATGTGGCAAACACCGTTTTTTTTTTTTTATATATAAATGTTTATTTTTTTATTTTTTTTGTTTATATATATATATTTTTTTTTTTATTGAAGGGCCCAGAGGTCCCCAGGACCCTGGATGGCAACCCCCCTTTTTTTATAAATGTTTATTTTTAATATATATTTATTTTATTTTATTTTTTATTAAAGGGCCCAGAGGTCCCGAATGGCAACCCCTCTTTTTTTGTAATTTATTTTTATTAAAAAAATTATTAAAGGGCCCAGAGGTCCCTAGATGGCAACCCCCTTTTTAAAAAAAAAATAATATAATTTTTATATATATTTTTTATTTATTTTTTTTCTTTTAATTAAAGGGCCCAGAGGTCCCCAGGGCCCCGGATGGCTACACCCCTTTTTTTTATATATATTTTTCTTTATTTCTTCTTTTTTTTGTAAAGGGCCCCCCGCTTCTAAATTTGCGGCAGCCCCCCCCCCCCTGCTTCTCAATTTCAGGCAGCAGCACCCCCCCGGTTCCCTGATCCAGGTGGCCCATGCCTGAAGCTGTGTAAGGGGCCCCATAATTCCTGATGGTGGCCCTGCCGCCCGTTAAGCCCTGTGCTGCCCACAAATCAGGCTGAAAATCATCAGCGGCACGCAGCCAGTGACAGTACTGCTTCCCTTCCCAGTGTTTTAAAATGTACAGCACCCCTGGCTTCCCTTTAGACATGCCACTGGGTGCTGCTTATATATAAAAGTGAATTAGAATGTGATTTTATAGCATCCCCAGTTTGCTCTTCCTGAGGCTGACTTGTTCTTAATGTCTGCTGTCAAGGTATGTCACTGTTTGCTAATCTATATTGTAAATAGAAGTTTTCTGTAGAGCGTGCCCAAAGTCTTTATAATATTTGATGATTTACTGCAGGCCTGGTCAGTGTTTTAAAAAGTTCCTGTATTTTACACATGGCATGGCATGGGGTCACAGCACCGTCTGTCCATTCTGCTTTAGCACCATGGGACCCCATGCCATGCCATGTGTAAGATAGAGGAACTCTTTAAATCACAGACCAGACCTGCAGTCCAGGCTGAGTGAGGCCTCAGAGCACATGGCATTACTGTCTGTATTTAACTGCTTGATGGGTTTATTTTGGGCCTGGCTGGTTCACATGTATGTGTTTTGGTGGCCCACATTTGCGCAGGCACAGAAGCCCATTCATTTGAATGGGCCACCATGCCTGCGTTTCCTGCAAAGAAAAGCGCATGCCTCATGTAATAGGCTGCGCACACGGCACACCTTTGCCCATCAAGCAATGAAATACAGCACTGTCTGTCCATTCTGCTGTCTGCTGTGACTTATCTGCAGTTCCCGCACTGTCAAACTTGCTGCATTTTTAGACGTTTAGGTCACGCTTTTAAAAACACAGTGCGTTTGTGTGTGCAAGAACTGCAGGTAAGTAGCATGGTGCAAAAGCAGAATGGATTTCAAGGCAACTGTATTTCTAAAATGCTGAATGCACATTTTTTCTGCAGGAAACAAAGGCATGGCAGCCCATTCAAATCAATGGTCTACTGTGCCTGCACAAAGGAGGGCCGCCAAAACACATACATGTGAACCAGCCAGGCCCAAAATAATCTGGAGGGGGGCCCAAAAAAAATGTTTGCCCAGGGCCCAAACCATATTAAAGATGGCCCTGATAATAATTATGTGTTAGTAAACACATAAAAATGCATTTTCCAGAATAATTTTCTATTATTTTAAGTGAAATGAAAATTGTATTCAATTTATTGATCCAGCTTTCTAAAGCTAATGCTTTATTAATGTATGTAATAGAACGACATTGGACATAAGACTATCCTATATATTGCTTTTTGATATTGTATTATATACTGCATATTCACACCATAAACCTGTTGGGATGCAGTGAAGCATTGAGATGGGATGCTGGCCTATGCATTGATTTGCTGCTCGCTGGAGTTTAAATTCCATCAGCCGAATAATCGGTATACATATTCTTTTAGCCAAGGACACTAAGGAGAAGAGAAGCGGCTTTAAAGCAGTTACTTAATCTCACATGAAAATAGATCTGATGATTTGTTTCTGCTTTAGGAACAGCAGGCTGTCTATATTTCAAAGATTTCATAGTTTCTATTGTCTTCAAAAGGTCTTGGTGCTAAATTATTTTTCTATAAATTATTTATTAAATTAACCCTTTTGTGTATTGTAACACTACAGAAAAAAATACAGTTAAACAGATTTCAAAGCAGATTCTTTATCTGGATTAGGCAGACAGTGATTACTATGGGTGGTAAATGTGTTTTATGTGGCAGTCTTCATAAGAAGTGGGACACAAACTTTGGACAGGGCCCAAGCTGCCCCTTCATACTAGGGAACCCAAGGATCATAATTCTGGGACATGGTCCTTATTGCTGCGGTCATAGCAGGTCCTGTACAGATTAATTGATTTTAGGAGACATTATTCTACATAGGCTATTTTGTTAATGGCAAATGCTGTATGACTGAATAGAGAATTGTGTGGTCTCTTAAATAAAACATTCAATAAATATAGCTCAACTGAATTAGCATTTTTAATAAAAAATGTGTATATTCTTGTATTTTTAGGAGATCCCAGGAGGTAAAAGTAACGTTTTAATTACAGGTAACTCCTTGCTGTCCTTTCAGAGTCACGGATGTCCAAAAACTGAGAGAGCAGCACTACTGTTAGCTTAGTGCTTATTGTGCATATGCTCTCTGCTTCTCATCCCTGCTATCTTTTTCAAAGGCATCCCTATAAACTTCTATTGTAGTGATTAATTATTAATTAATATTCATGAAATAACAGGGACATGATATTAAGAACAGAAGCACTGAACTAATAATACTGCTGTACTTCAGGCACAGTTTTTGAAGAGCCATTTGCAAAGAAAGCATTGGAGTACATATGATTATTACTAGGGTTGTCCCACTTTTTTAGGACCGAGTACAAGTACCAATACTTTTTTTCATGTACTCGCCGATACCGAATACCGATACTTTTTTTTAATGTGTCCCCAAATGCAGCCATGTCCCCCCACATATTGCAGCCATGTCCCCCCACATATATTGCAGCCATGTCCCCCCACATATATCCAGCCCCACATATATCCAGCCATGTCCCCCCACATATTGCAGCCATGCATGTCCCCCACATATGCAGCCATGCATGTCCCCCACATATGCAGCCATGCATGTCCCCCACATATGCAGCCATGTCCTGTCCCCCACATATGCAGCCATGCATGTCCCCCACATATGCAGCCATGCATGTCCCCCACATATGCAGTTATGTCCTGTCCCCCACATATGCAGCCATGCATGTCCCTCACATATGCAGCCATGTCCTGTCCCCCACAGATGCAGCCATGCATGTCCCCCACATATGCAGCCATGTCCTGTCCCCCACAGATGCAGCCATGTCCTGCCCCCCACAGATGCAGCCATGTCCTGTTCCCCATAGATGCAGCCAAGTCCCCCATATATGCAGCCATGTCCTGTCCCCCATGTTGCAGCCATGTCCCCCATACCTAGTAGTCGATGATGCAGATGCCGCCGCGTTAATCCCCATGTATTACAGCACCGCATTACAGGCACCTTTCGTTTGAATTATTGTAATGCCCACCGCGTATAGACACTCCCCTTCTCGGGATTGGACGGATCTGTCCAATCCCAAGCAAGGGGGAGTGTCTATGCACGGCGCAGTGGGCATTACAAGAATTCAAACGAAAGGTGCCTGTATTGCGGCGCTGTAATACACAGGGATTACCGCGGCGGCTTTGCGGTATGTGGTGGCGGCTTTGCGGTATGCGGCGGCGGCGGGGGGGGGAGTATTCTATTTGGGTATCGGGGGTATTTGCGGGAGTACTGGTATCGGTATCGGAACAACACTAATTATTACCATACACTTCTGTCCTGTAGTCCGTTCAATTTATGTTTTCTGGACAACTACATTAACCACTTAAGGACCGCCTCCTGCACATATACGTCGGCAGAATGGCACGGCTGGGCATAGGCACGTACCTGTACGTTGCCTCTAAGAGCCCAGTCGTGGGTTGCGCGCGTGCCTCTCCCCAGACCCAATCAGCTCCAGGGAGAGGTGAGTGTAAACACACCTTCCCCATTCTTCTTTGTGGCAGTGTCACTGATCGTCTGTTCCCTGTTATAGGAAATGACGATCAGTGATGTCACACCTACAGCCACGTCCCGCCACAGTAAGAATCACTCACTTAGGGCACACTTAACCCCTTAGCACCCCCTAGTGGTTAACCCCTTTTACTGCCATTGTCATTTTCACAATAATCAGTGCATTTTTATAGCACTTTTCACTGTGAAAATGACAATGGTCCCAAAAATTTGTCAAAAGTGTTCAATGTGTCTGCCATAATATCGCAGTCACAAAAAAAAAAAAACGCTAGTAAGAAAAAAATATTAATAAAAATGCCATAAATCTATCCCCTATTTTGTAAACGCTATGGGCCAGATTCTCTAAGAAAATCGCCGGCGTAGCGTAAGCCATTTACACTACGCCGCCGCATCGTACTAGAGCAAGTGCCGTATTCTCTAACCATTTGCTTCGTAGTTTGCGTTGGCGTAGCGAAAATGGCCCAGCGTAAGCCCGCGTAATTCAAATGGGGCGGCTTGTATTTAAATTAAGTGCGCCCCCGCGTCGAACGAACTGCGCATGCGCCGGCCGGGGAAAAAGCCCAGTGCGCATGCTCCAGCTCACGTCGGAAAGCGTCGTTGAAACCGACGTCAAAACGACGTGATCGTCACTACGCAATGCCCCTGTTCGCGAACGAGTTAGTAAAACGACGTAAGCGACAGAAAAAGCCGACGCTGACCCGACGCCATAATTAACATGGCATCCGACGGCACCCGACGGCATCCGACGGTACTTCGTAAGGTTACTCCTCATAGAAGCAGGGGTAACCTTAAGCGGACGAAAACGACGTACGCGACGACGGGGCGGCGTAAAAGCGATCGGGAATCTGCGTACTAGCCTCATTTGCATATGCAAATGAGAAAACAACGTAAAGGCCACCTAGTGGCCGGAGTTGTCATTACAACTACGATCCGCAAGTGTAATGGTATTACACTTGTCGGATGTTGAAGCGTATCTATGACAAAGTGATGCTAAGCATCACTCGCATAGATACGAGGCAAAAAAAACGGCGATACGACAGGGTATCTGAGATACTCCGTCGTAGCACGGCTGAGAATGTGGCCCTATAACTTTTGCGCAAACCAATCAATAAACGCTTATTGTGATTTTTTTTTACCAAAAATAAGTAGAAGAATATGTATCGGCCTGAACTGAGGAAAAAAATAGTTTTATATATTTTTGAGGGATATTTATTATAGCACAAATTTAAAAATAAATAATTTTTTCAAAATTGTTGCTCTATTTTTGTTTATAGCGCAAAAAATAAAAACTGCAGAGGTGATCAAATACCACCAAAAGAAAGCTCTATTTGTGGGAAAAAAGAACACCAATTTTGTTTGGGAGCCACATTGCACGACTGCGCACTTGTCAGTTAAAGCGACGCAGTGTGGAATCGCAAAAAGGGGAAGGTCCTTAACCTGCATAATGTTCCGGGTCTTAAGTGGTTAAAAACAGTAGGCAGAATATAACCAGTGGACCACACAGCTATTCATAAGGTGAAATATGTGAAGTGTCTAGGTTGCTGGAAACTAGGTATGCCTGAGCTTACATCACTTGTAATTATAGTTTATGAGGACTATGGCAACTAAGAATTAATATTTATGTAATAGAAAATAGTGAAGGTCGAAGTGAATGCGATGTAGGTCAAAGCAACAGAAACACTTAACAGCACTGGGGAAGAATAGAATATAAAGCTGAATAGGGCAGCGGCGGAGCAAAAGAATAGTTGAGTATATGCAGCTAGGGAGGGCAGCTAACTGAACCTGTTGGTTTGCCCTACATAGGCAAGACAAAGATTCTTAAAAATATAGCGAATGTATATATGTAAAGAAGGTAATTGTCCTCTCCCTGTCTCCACAAGGAACTTTCCACACAAGTTACAAATTAGGTAGATTGTCATTGATGACCCCTTATAAAAATGTTAACGACATGGGAGTATGCTGACAGTCTGATAGCATATCATAGCTATTATAGCCTTCATATTTCTATCCACCCAGGATTCCTATAGAAATTGTAGGTACTTCTTACAGAATATATATCAAATATAGAAAAATTACCTCTCTTGCATATTCATGGCTTCAAGAAAAGATTGACAATCAAACTGATTATTTCAAGCAGAACTGGGAAAAAGCCCTTGATAGGATAATCTCAGACACAAAAAAGGGAAACTCTTGCATTTTGGCTCATAAATGTTCTATAAGTACAAGATTACAAGAAACAGCTTACAAAATTCTTACTCTGTTGCATTCCACACCTGATAAACTTCATAAATGGTTTCCAAAAACTTCTAATACAGTAGGTGACCGCAATATTGTCTCAATCTCGCTTCTTTTCTCGGCGAGATTGACCACCTACGAGCTGACATAGAAGCATCTGGTATGAATCATGATAGGGAACTCCACGCAAAATTTTAAATAAAACCGGCATGGGTTCCCCTTCAGGAGCATACCAAGCCCTTAGGCCTAAGGAGAAACCCCCTACGCCGAAAAAACTTTGCTGGGGTTCCACCACAATTCATACCAGACCCGTATCCGAGCACGCCGCCCGGCCAGTCAGGAAAGGAGTGGGGACGAGTGAGCCGTACCAGGCCGCATGCCCTCCTGAGCCATACCAGGCCGCATGCCCTCCTGAGCCATACCAGGCCGCATGCCCTCCTGAGCCATACCAGGCCGCATGCCCTCAACATGGGGGGGTGCTCTGGGGCAGGGGGCGCCCTGCGGCCCCCATACCCCAAAGCACCCTGTCCCCATGTTGATAAGGACAGGAACCCATGTCTTTTTTTTTATTTAACATTTGGCGTGGAGTTCCCCCTCATGATCCATACCAGATGCCGCGGCTAGAATTGGCGGGAATCCAAGTCGGATCCCGTCGCTTCTATGTCGCGCTCGCTGGAATGTGCCTTTCCTATTCCAGCGAGTGCAAGATGTCGGCATCCGGTCGCAGAGATGCCGTCGTGCTGAAAATACATTCTCGCAGACATGTACTGTATTTGTTGGAGATGTAAACAAAGCGAAGGTACAATAAATCATATCTGGTGGCAATACCCCCTGATCTCTACATTTTGGAACCAAATTTACAAAATCATATATTAACCACTTTAGCCCCGGACCATATTGCTGTCCAAAGACCAGAGCACTTTTTGTGATTCGGCACTGCGTCGCTTTAACTGACAATTGCGCGGTCGTGCAACGTGTTTTCCAAACAAAATTGGCGTCCTTTTTTTCCCACAAATAGAGCTTTCTTTTGGTGGTATTTGATCATCTCTGCGGTTTTTATTTTTTGCGATATAAACAAAAATAGAGCGACTATTTTGAAAAAAAAATCAATATTTTTTACATTTTGCTATTATAAATATCACCAAAAAAGATATAAAAAAACATTTTTTTTCCCCAGTTTAGGCCGATACGTATTCTTCTACATATTTTTCGTAAAAAAAAATTGCAATTAGCGTTTATTGATTGGTTTGCGCAAAATTTATAGCGTTTACAAAAAAGGGGGTAGTTTTATGGCATTTTTATTAATATTTTTTTTTTACTAGTAATGGCGGCGATCAGCGTTTTTTTTTTCGGTACTGCGATATTATGGCGGACACATCGGACACTTTTGACACATTTTTGGGACCATTGGCATTTTTATAGCGATCAATGCTATAAAAATGCATTGGATTACTATAAAAATGCCATTGGCAGTGAAGGGGTTAACACTAGGGGGCGGGGAAGGGGTTAAGTGTGTTCCTATTTGTGTTCTAACTGTATGGGGGGGGTGGACTCACTAGGGGGAATCACTGATCTTCCGTTCATACATTGTATGAACGGAAGATCAGCGTTTCCCCCGCTGACAGGAACGAGCGCTGTGTGTTTACACTCACAGCTCTCGTTCCCCGCTCTGTAACGAACGAGCGCGCGTGCCCGGCGGCGATCGCGCCCGCCGGGCACGCGCGCGGGACTCGGGGGCGAGCGGGGGGTGCGGGCGCGAAAGTCCCGACGTAGAGCTACGGGCTCTCGCCCAGGAGAGCCGACCTGCCGCCGTAGAACCACAGCGGCTGGTCGGCTAGTGGTTAAATTACAGAAACACATTTGACATTGGATGCAGCCTGCTGCTTACTTCATATCCCCCTATACTCCCTTAATAGATACAAGCGATCTCTGGTTAAACATCTGCTTAATGACGCCAAGCTCTTAATTCTTAGTGCATTTCATTTTCATGTTTCTACTTCTTAAAACCATCAATAACCTTCTGATTTCTCTCTTCTGGAATGTGCTTCCTTAGTTTCATAGTTCCTTTAATATTCTGGCATGCTAAAATACTAAATCAACCCGGTCTTATCAGTGAGCGGAACCTTTTCACTTTTGACGCTCAGCTTCAGTACCTACAACATAATTCTTCTGTATTGTTCACTTTTCTCAAAAACAAAACAAAAAACAAGTAAACAATCTCTGGCTTCTTTAGACAGGAATTTGAGGGGAGGAGAACCTCACTCCTTTCTTACACAGAAACACAAAAGTGGGAGGTGAGGAAGCTGCTAAAAAAAATCAGCAGGCTTCTCTAATCCAGTATTTTACAATCGTCCTTACGTAGTATTAATTTTCTGCTTCCTAAACAATTAGATAACACTTGCATTGCCTGGTCTATTTCTCTTTTGTTAGACCCACCAGTGATATGCATTAGAAAAACTTTGACAGGCTCATAACTAGTTAAAGTTTCATCACGTTGCATACTTTCATACATCCAATATTGTACACATTTAATCCCCTTATCCAACTCTGTCAATCTGCCATAAAAATTAACATACACAGAAACCCAAGTTGACCATAACTCCTTCTGGTATTGTATCAGCTCTGTTTTAGTCCAGCCTATAATAGTCTCGGGGTCATTTAACCACTGTCCACATCTGTCTGTCATGTCAGTCATAGGACTTACTTCTATCTCTTCCGGCGTCGAGAGGTCTATGGGAGAGCCGTGCTTTCAATCTCACTTTGAGTCTCTAACAATTTGTGGGTCGTCACCCAAAAATGTCTCCTGGGCCACACACAGTAGCCGTCAAATGCCACTTTATTACACTTGGCCACATAGGCCTGTATACTTTCCACATAGGCATTACTCGCCACACAGGCTTACTACTACAGTCCTCTGGTCAGACCATCTCACAAGTCTCAAACCTATTGAGACCCCAAGTGTAGAAACCAAACATCAACATTGATAATTATTATCGCCTCTATTATTTCTGCAAAAGGTATAGTAAAGGAGTTATTTGGGTCAGACTGTGTAACATCAACTTTACTCTAGTTTACACTTAATCTCACCATCTCATCAACAGCATAAGACTCCTTCAGCCATTGGACCCCAGGCTCTGACTAATTACTCGCCACGGAGAGAAGAATAACAATTTCTTAACGTGGCCACTTGTCTGCTCAGCGTGAGTTTCGTGTCTCTCTGGCCGGGAGGCCACTGGACTGCATCCGAGTCACAGTACCATTCTGTTAAATCAGGTTATGGAGTCTCCAAACAAGACAAAAAAAACAACAAAACAACCCCCCCCCCCCCCATTAATTCTCTCTCTCTCTCTATATCGCATCTCAAACTATATACCTCCTTCCAAGTCGCTGTAATACATAATCTAACATCTTCCATAAAAGTAAGGCCAATTGCTGTATCCAAGAAGCTTCCAGCACCTAATTGCAATACTCTGCACCTACCTCACAAGTACTTGGGAGAAGCAGTCATGACCGCACCCTACCTACAGAATAGACTACCCTTAAGAGCCATTAAAAGTACTCCATTTGAAATGTGGCATGGATCAAAGCCTAGCATAGGGCACATCAGAGTAATTGGATGTACTCCAAGCTGGAAAACAGAGCCATAGAAGGCATTCTAGTAGGCTACAGTGAGCAAACTAAAGGTTAGAGAATCCTACACCCAAAGACTGACAAAGCTACAATAAGCAGCAGTGCTTATTTTGATGAGAGCTCATCACCAGAAACACTGATCCCTAAAAGCTGTGAAGTGAATATGCCAGGCAAATCAGAAGAAAAGGTGGAACTTACATTGCCTAAATCAAGTTCCCCACCAGATCCTGCTAAACTGCCTGAAGTCAGAACATCCACTCCAACTACAAAGGGGATACCACCCCGCAAGCTATCATACACTGTCAGAACACACAGCATACTTGAACCAACATCCTGGGAAGACATAGAAAAACCTGCCAAAACGTGAAGCCAATAAATGGAGGAAGCCAGCAGAAGAAGAATTAAAGTCACCTGGATACTTACAGAGCTCTCTCCTAACCACAAAACTATAGGAAGTAAGTGGACTTTCAAAGTAAAGTCAGACACAGAAGGTAATATATTCACAAATACAAATCCAGACTAGTTGCCAAGGGTTACTCCCAGAAATTCGGTGAAGATTACGATAAAACATTCGCTCCCGTCGTAAAACACTCCACCATCAGAGCGCTTCTTAGGTTGCAGCCGGGAAGGGTATGCAAGTGCAGCACCTAAATGTTAAAACTGCTTTACTATATGGACACAATAAGGAAGATCTCTACATGGAGCAACCACCAGGGTTTGAACAAGGAAACATTCTTGTGTGTAAACTTCAGAAGAGCATCTATGGTATTAAACAATCTCCAAGGATGTGGAATGAGAAAGTGAACAAAGCACTTGCCAGAGAGGGATTCTCAAGAAGTAAACCAGACCCTTGTCTCTACTCCAAAAATCAAGAAGACAGATGGATATGCATCCTTTTTTATGTTTATGACATCATAACCCGTTTTTTACAAGAAGGTGATTACAATCAGGTAGTTCACAAACTGAAAGAACATTTTGAAATCAGAGAGATAGGGAATATTATCTACTATCTGGAAATCCAAATAGAGAGAGAAGAAGACGGAAGTTATCTTCTCATCCAATCTCAGAAAATCTCTGATATCTTGGAACAATTCCATATGCAACATGCAAAGGAAGTGAAAACTCCTATGGAACCACGCTATCAAAAGAGCAATAAAACGGAAAACTTGCTACCAAACAATGGCACGTTTCGCAGAGCAATCTGTAAGCTTCTATATGTTGCCACTGTGACAAGACCAAACATAGCTGCAGCAGTGGGCATACTGTGCAGAAAAGTTTCAGCTCCCTGTCAGCATGACTGGAGCACAGTAAAAAGAGTGATACAGTACCTCAAAGGAACAATTCAGATGAAGTTATGGCTACCAGCAACATCCAATCCAAAACTGGTTGCATATGTGGATGCTGATTGGGCCAGGGACTGCACAGACCGTAAATCCACAAGTGGATTCATCTTCCATTATGGGGAAGGAACCATAAGTTGGTCTAGTCAAAAGCAAACAACTGTTGCTCTATCTTCAACTGAAGCAGAGTACATTGCAGCAGCACACGCATGTCAAGAAGCGATATGAATTTGTCAACTTTTTGTGGACATTGGGATAGACAAAACAATTCCCATTTTTGAGGACAACCAGGGATGTATAAAGCTCATGCAATCAGAAAGGGTCAATCCTAGGACCAAACAGATCGACCTCACCTACTGAGGGACAATCAAGAACTATGTGTTATTGACATTCAATACTGCTCATCAGAGGAGATAACTGCCAATGCACTGACGCACTTTGTTAAAGTAACGTCATAGTTATTTCCAGAAGAAGCTAAATATAATTTGACAAAGCACATGCTGTTGAGAAGGGGTGTTGGAAGAAGCAACAGCAAGTAGCTTTCCATATTGTGAACTAAATATGCATTATACCTACCTATACCAACAGGTGGCACTGTTGTGTCATAGTGTGTTATTCTATGGTAATGCAGTCACAGGATGTACTTAATTTATATTCCTGCTTCCTGTTCATGTTTTTAATGCTGTGAGTCATAATCTAACATCCTCCATAAAAGTAAAGCCATTTGCTGTATCCAAGAAGCTTCTAGCACCTAATTGCAATACTCTACTAAGTCTACACAATAAAAAACACTGATAGTATTTTTTTAAAGTTCACAATGTCATAAAATGTACTATATATTCTACTAAATATTGTATATTCTAATTGCAACACATAGTTTAGCTTCTAAAGATGTACATCTCATTGAAGCCACCTGTTATAACAAAAAAAGAGTTTCATAACCTTATTTGTCTAAACTTCAAAGATTTCATTTAGCTTTATCACATGCTGGTCTTTTTTTTTAATACAATCAGACTGTGTTATTTAGCATCCTTGGAAGTTGCTTTGCTCATCTCTAACTGCAGATAAGATATCTAAGTATTTCTGAGTTTATGAATGTTTCCCCCTATGGAGCCATTTGTGATACTGACAATTGCTTGTTCTACTTTTCCTGCTTTGAATATGCTGACCTGCAATTTGAAACAATCATTTTAGGCATAATAAAGCAACTGAGCAGAGAGAACTGAACGCATTCCCTACCTATTATAAGCTGATCCACCCGGTGCACAGTACCTGATCATCTGGCAATTAGTGCTACTGTTTTTTTTTTTTTTATTCTTTTTTTTGCCATGGTTATTTTGTAATTTATTTTGAATATTACTGTGCAACCCCCACCCTCTCTCTTGCTCACATAAAGCACTTCTCTGATGCAGAAGGGCATAAAAGAGGTAATTCCCAAAGTTGCAAAGTGGAAGCAAGCTGTTATGCCTCATGCCGATATGCCCTTTAGCACCAAGCAAATTCAACAAAGTTATGAAGGCACCATCCTGATGGTTATTTTGTTTTTAGCTAAACTAACATACAATGACAGAGTGGTAACTTAGTCTGCTGCAATCCAGTGCCTCTTTTTGAAATTTTGATAATGACTTTAGAAAAGGAAAAAGACTTTAAAAAGCTTAGATTTATTTGTAAATTGTCAATTACTGTTAGCTCAAAATACGATCTTGGTCAAACATAAAAGTTGTGAATTGATTTGTCTATTTTTGGAAACGATTTCTTGAAACAAAAAACATTCATTGTTTTTTAATGTTAAAAACTGATTTAGCTGGTACACTCCCTTCCCATTCCCATTCACTCCCTTTCCTCCCCTTTATCCCCCCACTGAATGACTTGTATACCAGGAGCCGTGTCACATCCCCCTTGGAGGTATTTTCTCATACATATGCTGCAATATTACCCGCAGCAGCCAAGATGAAATGTTCATATTTTTTTATTGTTTGATTCTTATTTATTGATTTATTTTGAATGTCCGCATGTGGACATGTGGAGAATCACAATGTACTGAACATTCACATTAGAGAAGGGACAAACACCCCCCCCCCCTTTGGTTCACGCCATAACTCTTGAACATTGCAAAAGTGTGGACCAGAACCGTGAACCCCATTAAAGTCTATGGGACTCGAATTTGAAAAATCAAAAGTCCCTATTTTGAAGGCTTACATGTAAATTATTGCCAAAGGGTATGGGAGCCTGGATACTGCATTGGACGACATGTACCGATGCAAACAAATCTTTTAAAAAATATTGTTTTTAAAGGAGCAGGATTTTTAAGTGAAACAATAAAAATGAAAAATTCCTTTAACCACTTGACAACTGGGCACTTAAACCCCCTTAAAAACCAGACCAATGCTCTCACATTTTGAATGACAATTACTCAGTCATACAGCACTGTACCCAAGTCCTTTTTTTCACACAAATAGAGCTTTCTTTTAGTGGTATTTAATCACGGTTGGGTTTTTAATTTTTTGCGCTATAAAAGAAAAAAAGACTAAAAATTCTGTAAAAAAAATGAATTTTTCTTTGTTTCTGTTATAACATGTAGCAAATTAGTAATTTTTCTTCATAAATTTTGGCCAAAATGTATACTGCTACATATCTTTGGTAAAAAATAAGTACAAATTGGTGTATATTATTTGGTCTTTGTGAAAGTTATAGAGTCCACAAGCTATGGTGCCAATATCTAAAAATTAATCACACCTGATGGCCTATCTCATTTTTTGAGACCCTAACATGCCAGAACAAATACCCCCCAAATGACCCCTTTTTGGAAAGTAGACATTCCAAGGTATTTAGAAAGAGGCATGGTGAGTTTTTTGAAGGTGTAATTTTTTCCCCACAATTCTTTGCAATATCAAACTTGCAGTGCACTTGTAGTGCAAAATGGATTTGCTTTTAGTAAATTACTGCCACTATACTCACACTACACTATACTGACTCACTATACTCACACTATACTCATACTATACTTACACTAACACTCTACACTCAGAGTCAAAATAAGTGAACACACTAACTTGCTAGTAGCAAACTGAACCCTGCTCTATCTCTATTGCAACAACACACTACAGAAGCTTCCTGTGGGAAGGAATCTTTTATAGTGTGGGGTGGGACTATGAGCACTACAGGTATGCTGTGATAGGACAAAGTCATCATCACTGACAGTGATCAATGACAGTGCTCTGTGCCCTAATTGGCAAAGCTTTCCACCTGACCAGCGGGTAAGCATTCCTCCGAGCACCCGGAAAATGTGGGTGTTTGCAGAAAGGCGATGTTCGCATAACAAATGTATACCTGTGCATATACATTGCAGTAATGCACACTTAGCATGAATTGGCCTTTAAGCTTATGAAACGAGCAGGTTACTACTTTGCACTCTTCAACTCACCAAACCTTCATGCAGAGCAGGAAAAGCTTATAATACATTATTTAATGTATCTCAAATCAAAGGTGTCTTGGTAACCATTGTCTGCCTCTAGTCTATGTCCAAAGACTTCTCACTGTTTTTTTTTACAGTTATTTAACCACTTATGGACCACGCCCCGTAGTAATACGTTTTTACTTTGAAGAGGAATAGCTGCCATAACCCTGGTATCATCTTCTTCAGCGGGTGGTCCGCTTTCCAATAAAAGTGGTCTCTGATGCGGATTCACCACAAGACCCCTTTTATCGGAGGCCCCCCTCCCGCCGCACTGCGGTGCCCTTCTCCGCTTACCTGAGCCACTGGCAGCAGCAGAGGCAATTGCGTCCTCTCCCCTCTGTTTTATGGAGCAGAGTGAGGGGAAGATGGCCCCTATCAGGCTCCATACAATTGCAGGGCAGAAGCGACTTCAAAAGCTCTTAGGCTGGGTTCACACCTATGCGAATTGGTTGCGGTTTCAACCGCATCCAAAACGCAGAACATTTCTAAATACATTGTTTTCAATGAGGCTGGTTCACATATGTGCGATGCATTCGCACTGCGCATTGCCGGAAAACCGTATGCGTTGTGGAAGCCTTGCGGTGCGGCTCAGGTGCGAATTCAGGCCCATTATCTTCTATGGGTACGCATCTAATTCGCACATGTGTTGCGGTTTGAACTGAACTTTTCTCTCCTCCTCCTCCACCTCCCCCTTTTCCTAGTTCCTCCTCTGTCTGGTTCATGCTGCTGAGGTGAGTAGCCATGTCCAAAAGACTGAGCAGCAAAGTTACTGAAAAGGTGAAGGAGTGTGTGGATTGTGAGGAGCTAATTCACCTTGTCAGGGAGAATCCACAACTCTATGACACCCAGCACCCCAAATATAAGGACAACGTTTGCAAAAAACAAACCTGGGTTGAAATTGCTAGAAGTCTTTTGCCAGAGTGGAGCATGTGCTCATCCCAAGTTAAAGCTGACAAAGGTAAGTTTTTTTTTTTTTATTTATGTCTGGAGATGTTTGTCTATTCATTCCCTAATGTCTCCTTATTTTTAATGCCCAATAACCCCAGTGTGGACCCCCACAAATCCAGACCAGGCCCTTATCCTAGCATGCATTCTGTGAGGGCATGTTAAGTGTGCTAACCCATACCATGCCACATTTTTTGTAAGTTAGCAGGGTGTTTTAGCTAAATAACAATGCACCCTGTTCCCATGTTGATGGTGACAAGGGACTCATTCCCACATCATTGTTTATATGAGTCTGTGTGCGTGTCTATTGTAAGAATATGTAAACTTACTTTAGCAATTATGTTTGCTGGTCTGACGTTGTGGCCCATGCTGGTCATACAAAGACATCATCTTCTGTACAATGACAGACCACACATAATATTGTCATTCTGCAACGGACGAGGTCAATAATTATTTTTGGATTTTAAGCTAGAGATTAACTTAGGAGTCACTAAATTGTACAGACACATTTATTTTATTCATTTTTTAATCTCCATTCAAAATAAACATAGTGCCATTTTTAACACAGTATGTTATTTTCTAATATTTAAAGGGCCAGTAATATTTTTAAATTACACCAAAAAGTAAATATGTACATTAAAGCGGAAGTAAACCCATCGATCTAACAGTTTCAAAAAGCAGTTACATTTCCGGCATGCCAGGATTGCCAACTGTCACATTGGTTGTGCTCTCAACCAAACTGTCAAACCATACAATGGCTGGTGTCAGAACTGATCACATGTGCAGCATCATGGCAGTTGAAGATTAAACATGGGCCAAGATGGCAGCTTCCTTGCCTGAAAATGATAGGTGGGTTTACTTACACTTTAAATTCACTGCATCTGCCAAGGTAACTCTCCAGCTGGTGACATAAAGTAATTTACAAATTTCTCTCTAACCAATTTACCACTGGTAGTGCCCCTAGTCAAATTCCACTGTGCAGCCTCCATGTTATGCATCAGGGAATCATCAAAAACAAAACCATCACGTTCTCGCACATAGTTGTGCAGTGCACAGGCAGTTTTAACAGCAGAGACAGCATGCTCCAGACTGAGGTTGATCGCAGTGTGCAATAATCTCCATTTATAGGAAAGAATCCCAAATGCACACTCTACTACTCTGCGTGCCCTAGTGAGGCGATAATTAAATATTATATTTTCATTTGTCAGCACTCTACTCAAAAAAGGTCTAAGCAGATTTTTTCCAAGAGCAAATGCTTCGTCCCCAACAAAAACATATGGGAGGGCTGGCTCATTTGTTCCAGGCAAGGAAGAATCATTTGGTAAATCCAGCCTATTCTCCCTGAGCATTCTCCCAAATGTTGAATGGCCAAATACACCTGAATCGGAACTGCTGCCATAAGAACCTACATCAATGTAAATTCATTTATAATTTGCATCTGCCACTGCCATTAATACAATGGAAAAATATTTTTTATAATTAAAATACTGACTCCCACTAGCAAAAGGCCACAGAATGCGAATGTGCTTCCCATCAATGGCTCCTAGACAGTTAGTAAACTTGCATCGCTCCCAGAATTCCTGAGATACCTTCATCCATTCTTCCTTTGTTGGCTTTTTGAAGACCAAAGGGTTTAGTTCTTCCCATAAAACAATGCATGTTCATGAACAATCGCAGATATTGTTGATTTTCCAACCTTGAACTAATAGTGGAGACTTCCAAATGAATTGCCTGTAGCTAGGTACCTTCAAAAAATAAAAATAAAATTAATTATTAGTCTCTTCTCTGTTTTTCAGTGGAATACATAAAGAAAAGGTGGCGAAGCATGAGGGATGCCTTCAAAAAATATAATCGTCACCTCAGAGAAGTGAGGAGTGGCTCGGGGGCAACAGCTAGAGTACCCTACATGTATGCGGATGACCTAGATTTTCTGAAACCAATCATAGAGATGAGAGAGTAAGTTAACATCTACATCATCAATGTATCGTGCCTACAGATTTTTCTTTATTAATGTGTTTTTTTCTTACATAAACAGGACAGAAGCAAGTAGGGATGAACAGGATGTGTTGGAGGATCAACCGGAGAGGCATTCTGAGGCACAATCAGAGGCACCTGATTTGAACGAACCCAATGTCACAGAAATGCAAATAGGGTCAAATCTATGGCTAGAAAATCCAGAAGAGGAATCTGTATTGGCTGAGCCAATCCCTGGGCCCTCCTCTGCTCCTGTAACCATTGATCGCCCTGCAAAAGTTGCACGTAAGCAAAAGGCAGTATCGCAGACGGACATAAGTGAGCGTCTACTAGAGATGTTACTAAAAATGTCTGATAAGGTTAATGCTTTCTTATGTCCGGCTACAATACTGGCGCTCAATTTTGTACCTTTGATTAAAAAAGTACGACCTGAGCGATATTTAGAAATGCGAAGCCATGTAGAACAAGTTCTCCAGTCATTTACAGTGCCCAGTGAGGACACAAGATCTGAAAGGCCATATGTGCCACATGCAACAACTCACATACATTTACCAAGGTCAGGCCAATACTCGGAGTCAGGACACCAACGTTACCCCTATGTTCCTCCACCCTATCCTTCCAGTTTTGATGAAGCTACTTCGATATATGATTTCACACACAGAGGAGTTCCCTATCCCATCCCACCCCCAATCCCTTCAATTAGGGAACACACTCAAAACTAAAAATATATGTTGGCTACTTCTGCTATGTTTTTTTCTAAGTAAAAAATACATAAAGAGATTTTTGCTCATCTTCTGTCTGGTTCATCATTTCTAATTACAGATGTTGGATATTTCAATACACAAAATATAACATGCTCACCAAAAAAATAAATAAATGCACATAGGTGGCGAAAAGTACCTTAATGTGATTAGTAATCGTTGGGCAGGCTGGATGCTTGCTCTGTAGCATGTGTTCTGTCACTCCAACCTAGGGTATGTTAGTTGTAATAATTCGTCAAAACTATAATAAAAAAAAAAATTACATTTACAAAGATCTACTATGCAACAAAGGAGAAATAAAAGGTTTAGCAAGTCCAAAAAAAAAAAAAAATGTACCTGGTTATTGGCATGCGTGTATAATTAAAAAACTTGTCTGCATGCCCACGGAGATCTTCATACAATAGCATGAACTGGCCTCTTTCATCCCTATTTGCAATGATGGGATGAACCCAGTGTCTTCTTCTCCTCCTCCTTCTCCTCCTCCTCTCTTCTTCAAGCAACATTGTTGCTGTTGCAGCAACAACTGTAGGCATGAACATGGGCAGGGCAGCACACATTTCTTCACTAATCCAAATCCTAATCCACACAATACTGAATGCAGGAGAAAAAGGAAGAGGGCAAGAAAGGTCACTCCCTTTTATTAGCTACATCATCACACAGATAACAATGATTGGCCCTCACCAAAAACGTAGCTCTGAAGTTTTTTTCTTCAAATTCGCACCTGATCCGCAGCTAAAACGCAGTTGATCCGCAGAACACCTTATAGAGAAATTTGCAACGACAACGGAACTCAAAAACGCACCGCACTAGTGTGAACCCAGCCTTAAAGTGGAGTTTCCATCCCAACATTTTTTCATTATTGTGCTCATTAGACCCAAAAAAGGAAAAAAAAAATGTTTTACTCATCTGGAAATGCCTGTTGCTATGTGGTCCCACGAAATCTGCTTTTGAAATCACCTAGGATTCTGACATCATCTCCCTCTAATGCTCCTGGGAAATGTGTGTCATCATTTCCCAGGATGCAGTGCGCTGTCCAATTATCACTCCCCATCCAAGACTTCCAGGAAGTAAGTGCTTGTAATCTTTACAATGCCCACAAGCAAAATGACAACTGTGTGGTCATCGTTTTATAAACTATCTTCTTTGAATAAATATGCAGAGCAGCGGCGGATTGTAATATAGTAAGTGACCGGATTTATATTATAAAAACGCAGGATGAAAGGACATACTGTACATTTTAAAAATGCTAATTGTGGTTGAAACTCTGCTTTAACCACTTTCCGCCCAGCCTATAGCAGAATGATGGTTGGGCGTTTGTTCAGTTATCCTGGCTGGGCGTCATATGACGTCCAGCAGGATAGCAGCCAATGCGTGCCTGTGGGGGCGCGCATTGCGGCAATCGGTGGTGCGGTGTGTCAGTCTGACATACCACTACATTGATCTCTGTAAAGAGTCTGACGGAGGCTCTTTACCACATGATCAGCCGTGTCCAATCACGGCTGATCACAATGTAAACATGAAGAGCCGGCTTTTCCTCACTTGCGTCTAGCAGACGCAAGTAGAGGAGAGCCAATGGGCTGCTCTCCTAACAGGGGGATCTGCGCTGATTGTTTCTCAGCGCAGCCCCCCTCTCGGAAGCCTGCCCAGGACCACCAGGATGCCGAAATGGACCACTAGGGAAGGCCACCACACTGGACCACCAGGTTTGCCACCCTAGACCACCAGAAAAATTCCAATTCCAGCTTATTATAAGGTAACCACTTGCCGACCCAGTAGTTACTGTATACTGCGGCAGGTTGGCTCGGCTGCGTGAATCGCTGTCATTGTACGAGGGGCGCATACACGGAATCGTGCCCACTCGGCCAATCAGTGTGTCCACCAGCCACTCACGATCGCTCCACAGAGAGGCAAAATGGGGATCTGCCAGTGTAAACAAAGCAGATCCCCGTTCTGTCAGGGGAGTACATAGTGATCGTCTGTTCCTAGTGATTAGGAACTGCGATCTTTCTCTACTCCCTTTCAGTCCACTCCCCAAACAGTTATAAAGCACCTCCCTAGGGAACATTCAAACGTTTGATCGCCTGTGGTGTTAACCCCTTCCCTGCCAGTGCCATTTATACAGTAATCAGTGCATTTTTGTAGCACTGATCACTGTATAAGGCCGATGAGAATGGTCCAAAGGACCGTTTTCATCGGTTAACCGATGAAGCTGACTGATGGTCTGATGTGCCTACACACCATTGGTTAAAAAAACGATCGTGTCAGAACGCGGTGACGTAAAACACAATGAAGTGCTGAAAAAAAATGAAGTTCAATGCTTCCAAGCATGCGTCGAATTGATTCTGAGCATGCGCGGCTTTTTAACTGATGCTTTTGCATACTAACGATCGGTTTTGACCTATCCGTTAGGCCTCTATCGGTTACATTTTAAAGAACACACGATCGGTTTGGACTGATGAAAACAGACCTTCAGTGTGTACACGGCCTAAGTGTCCAATCTGTTTGCCACAATGTCGCAGTCCCACTAAAAATTGCAGATCACTGCCATTACTTGTAAAAAAAAAAAATGCAATATATGTATCCCCTATTTTGTAGACATGATAACTTTTATGCAAACCAATCAATATATGCTAATTGGGCTGAAGTGGTTAAAAAAACAATATTCCAAATGCACATGTTCCTAAAACTGTCTGCAAATTTTAATGGGACTGCAGATATACTGGGGTTATGCACGTATTTTCAAATACCCCTTGTTTTATTGTGAACTTTTGGTAAGCATAATTTGGTTTATTGCAGGCTGGCTGGTAAGTGAGCTGGGAATTTTTGTTTGTTGTTTTTTGACATGCGTCGCCCTTTCATGTGCTCCTTGCTGCATAGGCCAGTTACAGATTTGGGTGGCTTTCATTTGTTCGGCATTTTTTTAGCTCAAGCACAATATTCTGAACGCATATGTTCCTGACATTGGCTGTAAATGTAAATGGGTGCTGCAGTGATCACCAGCTGGGAACCAAAGACATTCAAAGCCAGACGTATGTCACCAGCACACCGAGAATCTCCAGAATGGGTCCATAGCTTTAATTAGAGTTCACATCATAGTTACAATATTGACAGAGCCTAGTAGGGCCACTTCATTAGGCATGTGACATGATCGCTTTGGACCCATTCTGGAGATCCTTGGTGTGCTGGTGACATACTTGTCGCTCTGCATTTTATTATTGTATATAGCACTTTTCTTATATACTGTATCTGTCACCTTGAGAAAGGGGACCCTTGTGCCCCTGAAACATTGGCAATTGACCCTTTGTCTGCCTGACATGAATCTTAAATAAACTTCATATTACTTTTGCCTGGATTTCTGGTTATATTAGCAATAAAAAGCTGTCAGGGTTTCTAACCTTCCACTACCAGCGGCGGTCCATCCATAGAGGGCACTGAAGCGATGCCCCCTCTGGCTCCGCACCGCCACTGCAATACATGAATGTATGTTAGTGTTGCCAGCTGCCGCTGGTCTATTCAGGTGCCCGGACATTGAGTGCCGACCACCTGAATAACGGCAGCTGGTTGGCTGTGCGGAAGTGCCTATCAGAGCCAGCGGCTCTGATAGGCTTTCTGAGTACAGCCCTAGTCTCCCGGATGTTTTAACCAGGAAACGTACTGGGTGCATTCCTTGGATAAGACTGACGGCCATCTCAGCCAATCAGGTTCGCCGATTCTGGTTATCGGTAACCTGATTGGCTGAAGCGTCACCAAGGCAGGAGAAGACATCGAGGGACGTGGAAGGATTAAGGTAAGTTAATTTTACAGGGCACAGCGGTGACAATGAGCAACAATGGCCACAGTGGCGACAAAGGGCACAGTGGCATTAAGGGCACAGTGGTGACAATGAGCACAGTGGTGACAATGGGCACAGTGGCAACAATTAAAGGGCACAATGACATGCACAGTGGCAACAGTGGGCACAGTGGCGTCAATTAAAGGGCACAGTGGTGACAATTGGCACAGTGGCGACAACTGAGGGGCACAGTGGCTGCGCTTGTTGGCATGGCACAGTGGTGACAATTGATGGCACAGTGGCTGTGTTTGATGGCATGCACAGCGACTGTGTTTGATGGCATGGCACAGCGACTGCGTTTGATGGCATGGCACAGCGACTGCATTTGATGGCATGGCACAGCGACTGCATTTGATGGCATGGCACAGCGACTGCATTTGATGGCATGGCACAGCGACTGCATTTGATGGCATGGCACAGTGACTGCATTTGATGGCATGGCACAGTGACTGCATTTGATGGCATGGCACAGTGACTGCGTTTGATGGAACGGCACAGTGGTGCGAATTGATGGCATAGTGACTGCATTTGATGGCATGGCACAGTGGTGAAAATTGATGGCACAGTGGCTGTGTTTGATGGCATGGCACAGTGGTGACAATTGATGGCACAGTGGCTGCGTTTGATGGCATGGCACAGTGGTGACAATTGATGCCCCAGTGGCTGAATTTGATGGGCACAGTGAGGCTGCAATTTTTTTTTTTCTTTCGTTTGCGCCCCCCAAAAAAATTTGAGAATCAGTCGCCACTGTCCACTACTCTGTTTACTGTTGATACTTTTCCCTTATCTTCTATCAGGTAACACCATTGTTACTGTAAGAAAAAAAAGTTTTAGCTAGTTTCATCTAGAATTACAGTTGCCTTTTCAATTTTACAGATCAAAAATACATTTACAAACTGTATCATAGCTCTGTTTCTACACTAAGATCATTCATTAGAATCTGATTTTATTTCTTTTGCAGCCCTATTGTTTTGTAGCTTGTATTTGCAGTGAACCATTCGACAACTAAGATGTTTCCATTGATAAAAAAGAGAGATATCAGTGTAACACACTGACCTTTCTGATCCCAATGACTTGGGTGGCAGATGAAATGAAACATGTTACCTGAGGCTATTCAGCATAATATTGTGAAAAGTAAATAGGTAAAGTGACCAGTGACCCTCTGTTTGTGAGCACAGATATTCACACATAGGGCCAGATTCAGGTATCAGTGATACTCCAGCCTAACTGTCACTTTAAGCCGGCGTTTCTGTTTTCTGTAACCAGAAAACAAGAAACGCCGGGTTGGAGTTCCGATGCGATCAGCGCAATTGAATTTCGCCATCGGAACTTTAATTTAAAAATGGCGCCGGGGGCGTTCCCGCTGATTTACGCTGAAAAAATATGTTAATCAGCGGGAATCGGCAATTCACGATCGTATTCCGGCGCGACGCAGTGATTTTCCGACGTTTCCGTAAGCGATACGCGGCGTAAAGATAAAGCAGCCCCCTAGTGGAGTATCCTATGTTAAGTATAGCCGTCGTCATCGCGTCGAAAAAAAAATCGTGTCGCTTGCGTAAAACGTGGGATTTGACGTCATTGACGTTCACTGACAGAATTTGGAGCATGCGCACTGGGATGCATTGACAGTCGACGCATGCGCAGTACGTTCGCCGCGGGATCACGCTTAGTTTAAATAATACACGCCCCGTACCCGCCCAATTTGAATTCCGCCGGCTCATTTGCGATACGCTGCCGCAACTTTAGGAGCAAGTGCTTCATGAATAACAGCACTTGCTCCTAAAATTTCGCCAGCGTAACGTAAATGAGAAACGTTACTCCAGAGCAAAGATGCTCCAATCTACCTGAATCTAGCCCATAGAGATCAGGGCTTCCATCTGCACAGTCAGTCATTTAATTGTACAGGACAGAAAAACAGTGTGCCTGAGGGTAGTTAAAAGGAGTTTGGTTAAATATTGTTAAAATAAATGGATGAATCTAAGAAATGACTATGCATGTTTCTCTGAAGCAACTTGCTCCGCTTTATATGAGGCTGAAATAGTACCGTAATTATGGTGGTAACATGAATACAATTGACCAGGAGCACAGGAGTCTGTCTGAAGGTTTGTTGCTGGGAAGTATTTGATTAAATTTGGTTTTAAATTGTAACCCTAATAAAGTGGTAGTCCATTTTGTTTTACAGTAATACTTAGTAATACAGTAATACTTACTGTAGCTTAGCTGGGATGAGCCTGCGCAGGTCCATGCCTCATATATGCAAAATGAACCTCCTCTAATCTTCCAGAATACTTACTAAGGCCCTGTTCACACCTGAATGTCCAGAATTAGCCACGAAACAGGGGATGCATGTGTGGTGCCATTATTCCTTATTGGCACCCAAACATGCAATTTTGTGGGGATTGTCATGTGCCAAAAAAATCACGGCAAAAAAAAGTGACTCCAAACATGCCTGGCTCTTATTACTCCCCTCAGGACCCCTCAGAGAGCCAATAAGTATGAACAAATGGGAAAAGCAAATAGGCAGATCTATATCAGAGTTAGAATGGGAGAAGATATTTTTAATAATTCATAAAACATCTATAACGATCAAGTATCAAGAAAGAAATTATAAAATCTAAATGAGATGATATTGGAGCCCAGTAGCATTAAATAAAATAAATAGTGGACAGACAGATATTTGTTGGAGATGTAAGGTTGAAAGGGGGACTATGGATCACATCTGGTATGGTTGTCACTTGGAACTTGGTCACTTGGTAACAAGTTCATGAAATATATTGGAAAGTATTGGGAATAGAGAGGGATCTAAACATAGAAAATTCATTACTATCTTTGATTCCAGATTCTATCAAGAAGGATATTTTTAATTATATGACAACGGCAGCTAGAACAATAATAGCTCGCAAATGGAGAGAAAGTAGAAGCCCAAATATAGAAGACTGGATATGTGAAATGAACGAAATACAATATATGGAAAGACTAGAGACTAGAGAAATCCCTCTCTCTAATAGAAAGCTGGATGACAAACAGTTATCTTAAACTCAATGGTTCAAAAACAGAACTTCTCCTGTTTCACACAAACCGAAAAAGTCACCCCGCGTCAACTTGGTCCCCCCCGCCCATTCTGGGTAAAACTATCACCCCTAGCACCAAAGTCAAAAGTCTCGGAGTCATGACAATGGATGCACAAATAGGGTCTGTAGTCAGTGGATCCCATCATCTGCTGCGCCTACTACGCCGACAAAAGATCCCAAAAGAGGACATTGCAGTCGTAGTGGGAACAATCATCAATTCCAGACTTGACTATGCAAATGCCCTCTATCTAGGACTCCCCAATTACCAAATCACTCGTCTGCAAGTCGTTCAAAATACGGCCGCTAGATTAGTGACTGGCCATAAACATTCACTGAGATCCCTTCATTGGTTGCCAGTAAAAGACAGAATCACTTTTAAGGCACTCTGCCTAAGACATAAGTGTATTCAAGGAAACGCCCCCCAATATCAATGCGAAAAATTAAAAGCCCATAACCCAAATCGCATTCTGCGATCCACAAATCAAAACCTACTCCAAATACCCAAAGCCAGATGCAAGCCCAAGAGATCGAAGATTTGCAGTCCAGGGACCTCGGCTGTGAAATGCGCTACCAACTACCATTCGACTGGAGTCGATTAAAACCCATCTCTTCTGAGGTCAAGGGGGTTTTCTTACCCATGGAATGAAAATAGTGCCCAGAGGCGATTCAGTTGGCATGTATTGCGCTCTACAAGTTTTTCACTCACTCACTCACTCAAAAGGATACAAAATAGTCAAATGCCAGCAATATGGCAAAAATGGGATGAATTTCCGCTCTTCGAAGGGATTAAAGATTATATATAAATGAAAAAGAAGCAGAATATGGGAGAGAAATGTGGATGAGACGGGGTTACATTTTTTTTTTTTTTTATATGAATAGATGTGGGGATGAATGGGCATGGAAGATAGTAGGAACATGAGTAGATAAATGATAAAACTTATTTTGTTTTAATGATAAAGTAACTGTAACGGAATGGCCCGTGACACCCAGAGACTTTTGAGTCACTAATGACTCTTGGGCATAGGGTGACTGAGAAATGATAATTCATGTTTGCAGGATATCTTGAGATATTACAAGTTGTTGGCTTATTCTGACCCTTCCGGTCAATAGTGACTTATTCCTCTGTGTAACAGGCTGTTGAAATGCTAATTAAGTCTGTAAAGGTCAGATGCCTAGCTTTTAGGTGTTAATTCAGCCTGGCTCCTAAGACCTTTCATTGTGTATGCTAATAACACTGTTTAAAAGTCTATTTGATGATAATATGTGATGGGAATAGCAGGTTAGAGTCATAACGTCTGACTTCTCAGGTGTAGTAATTAGGTCATGTTAATTCAGTCAGACCGGTGCCAAAACGTCTGACATAGGAATGTGTATTATGCAGGTGAATAAGCTTATTGTCTGAGTCAGGACGTCTGGGGGGATAATTAGCCCATCTGAAGGTGTATTGAAGCCCCAGTTTGTGATGTTAGGGGGGTGGAGAGTTTCTTTGTTCCTTTGATAAACTGTAACATGTCTGTACTGTATATAAGAGAGCTAACCATTAAAGCATTTGTTCGTTCATACATTTGACTCAGAAAACGGAGCTTGTCTCGTCTTTATTCTGGTAAATGCAATGGATCGGCCTGCTGGTTTGTCGGAGTTTCGGATAAGTTGTCTTGGGTGGGTTGATGGAAGATCGTAAACGGTGGTGACCGTTACAGTAACTAATAGATATTTATCAAGATTCTGTTTATTGAATAATTAATGGGAACAATGTATATTGCAAATTAATCTTGGATAAATGTAAAAAAAATAAAAATTGTATTTGAGAAAAACATTAATAAAAAGAAATTGAAAACAAACACGCCTGGCTCAATACCAAAATTTGATACATGAGCTTCTTTGGTTCATTTTTTGGAATGGAGGGAGGCCCATTCAAAACCAATGATGCCGCTCCAAAAATGCACCACAAAATCATGCAAAAGGCAATGTGGCAGCATTGCTCAGTGTCGCTGGGGTGTGAACAATGCATCAAAGCAAGAAGAAGCTTTCCTTTGAGCTGTAGCTTGTGTTCTTTATTGCTTGTGTGAAGGGTGGAGGGAACTGCAGAATTGTGCTTCTTTCTCAATGCTCAGAGCCTCTAGATTGTGTGTCCAGGCTTAATGTGTCTATTGAGGATGACGGGGACACTGTTAAATGTGTGTCGTGGGAATATGTACACTCCAGAGTGGGGAAAGCTTCTGGAGGGACATGGATACTTCATGGTGAAGTGTTTGGAGGGGTTGTGGTTACTGTAAATTGATGAAGGTCTCTGGTAGGATCAGATGTGAATAATGCATGTACACTGCAGGATGAGGAACATCTCTAGGAGGGACATGGACATTCAAGAGAGAACAAACTGTGTCCTGAGGTAGAACATTCTCTGTGCAACAAAATTCATGCTTGGAGGCAGTATTCTCCATCCAGTTGCAATTTTGCTTGACAACTTGAGAATAACACAGGCAAACATATTTAGAAACATTATTTACTGGGGTTTTTTTCTTCTAAAAGGGAGTACAATTCAATTATTCTACCACTACCATACAGGGACACAACACATTTTGGATGTATTCTGAATAACAGGTATGTTTTTGGATTGTGATAGGAGAGGAGATGAAGTGTCAGGAAGGATGTGGATACTGCATGATGATTAAGTAGAACCAGTGGAGGTGTGTCCATAGTGGGTGTAGGAGCGCCCCCCCTCTCTCCTGCACTGTCACTCAACAATACATAGATTCATGCATTGCATGAATCTATGTATTGTCGCCACTGCCGCCCACTATTCAGGTGAGCGTCGGCCATCTGAATTACAGAGGTGGGTGTGTTTTGGAAGTGTCTATCAGAGCCAGCGGCTCTGATATGGTTCCCGATTACAGCCTGTGGGCTCTAATCGGCTTCTAAATGGTTAACCAGAGGGCGCACAGGGTGTGCGTTCTCTGGTTAACACTGACACATGTCTCAGCCAATTAGGTTCACCGGGTCTGGTTACCGGTCACCTGGCTAAAGCGACATTGAGAGCCGGAGATTACATCATGGAGAAGGATGACTGACCCGAGAAAGGTAAAAGCTGAGCGGGGGGTGGGGGGGCAAACTGGCGGTATTTGATGGGGCAATCTGAATCCATTTTACGGGGAAAACTGGCGGCATCATACGGGGCAAACTGGTGGTATTTGAGGGGGCAAATTGGCAGCACTTGATGGGCACAGTGGCGACAATTGATGGCACAGTGGGGACAATAAATGGCACAGTGGCTGCGTTTGATGGCACAGTGGCGACAATTAATGTCACAGTGGCTGTGTTTGATGGCACAGTGGTGACAATTGATGGCACAGTGGCTGCGTTTAATGGCACAATGGCTGCGTTTGATGGCACAGTGGTGAAAATTGATGGGCACAGTGGTTGCATTTGATTGCACAGTGGTTGCGTTTGATGGCACAGTGGTTGCGTTTGATGACACAGTGTCTGCATTTTGATGGCACTGTGGCTGTGTTTGATGGCACAGTGGCGACAATTGATGGGCACAGTGGCTGCGTTTGATGGCACAGTGACGACAATTGATGGCACAATTTTGCCCCCCACCCTGCTTCTCAACGGGAGAAGAGGTAAGAAGTCAGCACCCCCCGCTTCTCAATTTAATGTAAGATGTAATTTCCGACAGAAGAACGCCCCCTTCCCGCCCGCTTCTCAACTTTCTTTAATGTGACATGTCACTGTCGTCAGCGTCATTTTGCTTAGGGCCCCCGGGGAGGTCAGGATCGGCACTGAGCTGGAGCTTTGGGAGGGCAAAATTGTCCATTTAATTTTCCCATTCAGCAAATCGCAAGCAGCTTGGGCTTTAGACAAGCTCATGACTAACCCGAACCCAAAGCTCGTCCCTACTCTTAATTAACAATGCAATTATTTGTCAAACAAAGCCTGCCATATATATATATATATATATATATATATATATATATATATATATATATATACACTGTATATATATATCTATAACGATATATATAGATACATATCTATATAGATATATATAGATATAGATATATACACATGTTATAAACTTGTACATCTGGTGGCATTAAAACTATCATAGTCTCAGGCCGTGTACACACGGCAGAGAACCTCGACGGGCAGAACACATCGTTCCGCCCGTCGAGGTTCTCTGCCGGCCGTCGAAATCGGCGACCCGCCCGTCGGGAATGGCAACCAGCCATTCATCCAGGCGGTCCGTCGAGCAAAAAGAGAGCGTGCTCTCTTTTCGCTCAACGGAATTCCCAACGGGCGGGGCGAGCGCTCTGTGTACACACGGCCGAGGTCCTCGCTGGAATGCAGCTTCCAGCGAGGTTCTCGCTGGTTTCCAGCGAGAACCTCGGCCGTGTGTACGCCGCCTCACCAATAGCTTCTCCATTTTTATTTTATCTTTTGTAATTATTATTTTAACTTGTTTGCCTATACCCTTATGTGCTTTAGAACCGCCAGTTTCATTCATTATTGAGGTGACACAAGGTAATTTACATTTATATTCAAAAACACTATGCAATTTGTAATTAACATTCCATTTTGCATCCTAGGCTTTTATGTAAAGGATGCCAAGAAAACAACATTTATATAGCCTTTGCTTTGGGATAATAAGCTGTAGGTTTAAAATAGTATTTATACTTTTGACGAAATAAAAGAAATGGTAATACAGAATCAGGAAGCACAGCTTTCAAGGTTATTTCCTACTGATTGAATGTTTGTTAAGCTGTAGCTGCCCAAAGCTTGCATTAAATGTTTTCATTATAGCTAGTTACCACCAACGATCTTAAACTTAAAGTGATTTCAAATTGAGTGTGAAATAGGACCTTGTTGTTGGATAGTGTGATGGTGCTAAAGCATTATGAGTGGAGTTGCAAATGGGTGTGAGTTCTTCAAAGTTAGTTATTGGAGCTTGTTACAGGCCCCCCGGTGTTATAAAGGAACCCTTTGCTCATGTATAACAAAAATATTAAAAGTCTGCGGCTACTAAAACTGTAGCTGTTGAATTTTAATCAACAGCTACTCACCAATCCAGAAGTCTTCAGGTCCCTGGTAGCGCCATCTTGAGTGTGGGAAGCTGGCTGCACTGCACATGTATGAGACATGTTGTACTTGCAGACTGGCTTTGCAGCCTCCTGGGATATGCGACATGTCCCAGGATGTTGCGGGTGGGTAGGGGTTACCGAATCTCCACTCTTCTATCCTAGGTGAGCAAAGTATAAATGGTAGCAGCTAAGTGGAGCTTTCTACTTTAAAGCAGAGCTCCACCCTTAAAAAAAATAGCCAAAAGGGCTACAAAAAAATAGAATTTTATTTTTTTATACTTACCAGAAGTGGCTGTTACTAGGCAGATCTCCTAATCTGCCACCTTCTTGTCCGCGGTGGGTCTTCTTTCTTCTCCTCCTGGGAAATGGGGAGAGGTGTTGTGAGGGCTTACCTATAGTGGAGTCCATTTGCAGACTTGTGAGCTACCTTTGCGACCTGATGCGATCCGCCCCCTGAGATTGGGACAGAGTGACGGACGCACCGGGAGGCACCGGTACCAGCGGGAAGACGATGGTCAGGTGCGTGGGGCAGGTACAGGCGGATCACCGACTGGAAGGCTGCAGCAGATGAACAGAAGACCGTCCAGGCACAAAAGTACTTCACTGGTCAGGGCAGGGCTGAAAACAGGTCCAGGAGACAAGCTGTGGTCAGGGGCTGGAGAAGACAGGGAAAGTCCAACAATACAGGCCGGGGTCAAAGGGCAGGTGAAGATCGGGTATCCAAAGTCCAAGCTGGGGTCAGGGGTTCAGGCAAGCAGAAGTCCAACAACGAGGCAAGGGTCAAAAGCCGGGGATCAGTCTTGCAGCAGAAGATCAACATATAGGAACTGTTGGCACAGACAGAATTATCTGATCGGAATGAACCGACACCGCCCTCATAGTGAGGCAGGGCTTTATATGCAAGTTGATTAGGCAACCTGCCTCAGCTGGACAAGTGCAGATAGTAGGGAGATCAAGCAGTCAGCACCAGGCTTCAATGGACAGCTAAACTGGAAGGTGGCTCAGAGATAAGGAGTTGGAATAACAACAGAGCGGTCCTGGGTTCAATTCCCCGGTACTGACCCTGACAGGTGTCTTCTGGGACCTTATGTGTGTTCCAGGAGACATCCCCCCATTCTCATAGGGCCACACGAATCGCTCATGCGCAGTAGGGAATCTCGCAGTGACGCCGCAACGTTTCACTTCCTGATTCCCTCACCGAGGATGGCGGCAGGGCAGCCGAGACCCAAGCGATTGCTCAACTGCAGCTGCTGATATCGCGGGCACCCTGGACAGGTAAGTGTCCTTATTAAAAGTCAGTAGCTACAGTGTTTTTATTTATTTTTAAGCCGGACCTCCGCTTTAACCACTTAAGCCCCAGACCATTTTGTTGCTAAAGGACCAGGCCCCTTTTTGCAATTCGGCACTGTGTCGCTTTAACTGACAATTGGGCGGTTGTGTGATGTGGCTCCCAAATAAAATTGACGTATTTTTTTCCCCACAAATAGAGCTTTCTTTTGGTGGTATTTGATCACCTCTGCGGTTTTTATTTTTTACCCTATAAACAAAAATAGAGCGACAATTTTTGCTATAATAAATATCCCCAAAAAATATATAAAAACACATTTTTTTTCCTCAGTTTAGGCCGATACGTATTCTTCAACATATTTTTGGTAAAAAAATGCAATAAGCGTTTATTGATTGGTTTGCGCAAAAGTCAAAACATCTACAAAATAGGGGATAGTTTTATGGCATTTTTATTAATATTTTTTTTTTACTAGTAATGGCGGCGATCAGTGATTTACATCGGACACTTTTGACACCTTTGGCACTATTTTGGTACCATTGTCATTTTTACAGCGATCAGTGCTATAAAAATGAACTTATTACTGTGAAAATGACACTAAGGATAAGTGTGACCTAATGAGTGATTCTTACTGTGTGGGGGGGGGGGGCTTAGCATGTCATGTCACTGATTGTCGTTCCCTATGACAGGCAACAGACAATCAGTGACAGTCTGACTAGGAAGCACGGGCGAGGTTTGTTTACACTTACCTCTCCCTTTTCTTCAGGTCTGTGACCCTATTGAGGGATACCAGTGGCGATCAGGTCCACGAGTCCCGCGGGCGCTGTCACGGATACCCAACAGGGTCGAGAGCGAGCCACCGACGGTGCACGAGACCCATGGCTGTGCACATTAAAGGGGACTTACCTGTACACCAATGTGTGCAGCCATGCCATTCTGTCGACGTACATCGGCATGCGGCGGGTGGCAAGTGGTTAAGTGGTGTTCCACTTTAATGAGTTGGTGCAGACTCAGCTGCTTGCACAGATAGAAAAGGCTGGAAGGGCAGGGGCAGTAATAACAATGAGAGATTTTAACTAACTTGTCCAGGACTTGGGTTTCTCGGGTTTTTGCACACTTTTAAAGGGTGCTATTAATAAAACAAAGGGTTAAGAAAAGCTGGGCTAATTCATGTAGTTTTCATTGCAGCCACATAGAGATGTAGGAAACTCAGGTCCCTTTCACACTAGGGCGTTTTTTAGGCGGTACAGCGCTAAAAATAGCGATGCTATACCGCCTGAAAAAATCTTGCTCTGTAGTCTTCAATGTGAAAGCTGGAAGGCTTTCACACTGAAGCGGTGCGCTAGCAGGGCCGCTCCAAAAGTCCTCCTAGCCGCATCTTTGGAGCGGTATAGAAGCAGGGTGTTTACCGCTCCTATACCGCTCCTTCCCATTGAAATCAATGGGAAACCATGGTAATACAGCCCACAATGTGCCTCTGCAGAGGCGCATTGCGGGCGGTATTAACCCCTTTTACGGCCGCTAGTGGGGGTTAATACTGCACCGCTAGCGGCCAAATAACGTGGTAAATACGACGGTATAGCAGCGCTAAAAAACGCGTTGCTATACCGTCACTGAGCCTCCCGCTGCAATGTGAAAGCAGCCTTAGAGAGGAGAGGATAAATGATAATGTGTTGACATTTTGCGGTTGATTTATTAAAACTATAGAGTGCAAAATCTGGTGCAGATGTGCAAAGAAACCAATCAGCTTTCAGGATTTTTTGTCAAAGCTTAACCACTTCAGCTCCGGAAGAATTTGCCCCCTTCCTGATAATTTTTTTTTGAGATAATGCACTGTGTTCTTTTAACTGACAATTGCACGGTCATGAGACACTGTACCCAAACAAAATGTATGTCCTTTTTTCCCCAAAAATAGAGCTTTCTTTTGGTGGTATTTGATTACCTCAACGCTTTGCGCTTTAAACAAAAAAAGAGCGACAATTTTGAAAAAAACATGAATATATTGTTTATTTTTGTCTATAATAAATAACAAAAAACAAACAAACAAATATCTTTATCAGTTTATGTATTCTTCTGCATATTTTTGGTAAAAAACTTTTGCGCAAAAGTTTTAGCATCTACAAAATAAGGGATATATTTTTATGGCATTTTTATTATTATTATTTTGTTTTACTAGTAATGGCAACGATCTGCGATATTGTGGCAGACTGATTGGACACTTTTTTGGAACCATTGACATCTATACAGCGATCAGAGCTACAGGGATCTGTTAACACACACAGATCCCTGTTCTGGCTCTCTCAGGATCGATCGCCGCGCCCAGCGGACATTGCAGCCGCCGGTCACGCGCATCGGCTCCTAAGTGACGTGGTGGAGTGCGCTCCTCCCCTTAAAGCGGCCGCCGTATAGATACAGCGATTCACACAGGGGAGCCATATTGCCACCGTCAAACAACGGTCGGCAAGTGGTTAATTGAAAAGCTGAAGTTTGATGCAGAGCTTCACCGGATTTTGCCCTCTCTAGTTTCAGTAAATCAACCCCTCTTCCTCCCCTGACCTTTTTTACTGCACCCCTAGATCATACAGGCTAGATTCAGCCCTGTTTAAAATAGAATGTTCTCGTAATGGGAACCGCATAGCACTATGCAGCTTTCCTACAGCTGCGATTTTGGAAATGTGCAGAGACCTGTTCCCAATGGTTTCCATAGGTACTGCATCCCATTCAAATGAATGGACTGCTGTACCTGCGCAAATGCACCCTGCTTGAAGAAGGGAAAATGTGAACCTAGACTAAGGCTGCATTCACACCTAAGTGTAGGCGATTTGCGGCGTTTTTTACCACGATTTGCCGCGACAAATTGCGGCGTTTTTTACCGCAATTTTCCGCGACAAAACGCAGCATTTTTTACCGCGGTTTTGTACAGGTCATTGGCACAAATAGAAAACGCCCAAGCCGCCTGATTCGTGCGTCAAAAATGGCTCCGGGCCTTGTTTGAAATTCAGGCGTTCGGCGTTTTGCAGTGGAGATGTGAACCATCTCCATAGAGAATAATGTTATTTTTCCCCTCCAGCGTCTTTGAGCGTCGCGCTTCAGGCGACAAAACGCTCAGGTGTGAATGCAGCCTTAAGGCCCATACACACAGGAATATGTCCAAAAATTTCCAAACAACAAACAATCGGCCCACAATCTGATCCTTTCGACAGCCGATTCCGACTGTTTGGATGAGAAAAACTGAAGGTGCAGGCTAGAAAATTGAAAATGAACACAACGTCTGATTGCGTCCAGTAGTTAAATGAGTCGATTTATTTATTTCAGTGTACCTTAATTTTTTTGAGTGCTATCCATCGCTTTTCTTTTTTTTATGTTTTGTTCACATGATCTTAAAAAAATTGACTTGAAAAAGAGCTGCAATGAGAGTGATCACTAGTAGCCTTATGAAATGTGTCTCCAGCCTAAGACCATCTCCTGAAGCACGTCCTCAATCTCAAACATGTTCCATGCTCCTATGTTTTCAGTCCCTGACAGCTCCTGCAGCATGCCCACTGTCTTTGACCATCTCTTTACCTTGGTCTCTAGCCATCTCTTGTTTTAATGTCTTCAGTCTCTCTTTCAGTAGATTTACATTCACTAGATATTACGTGCAGCCTGTTGGCAATGTCAGGGGCCATGGTTAAGGCTCCCTATATCAAGTAGGTTGACCACCACTACCCCAGAGACCTAAGAAGCCAGCATCAGAACTTGTCAGTAACAATCCCAAATGTAAAGCTTTTATTTTCCAAACTTTCCTAAAGAAAATAAGAGATGAAAGATGATTTGTCTGTTTAAAACAGATATTTCCATCCTCCAGTTACAATAATTATAGGACCCTAAGGAACAAGAGTACAAATCGGATTTATACTGAAACCCCTTTAAGCTAGAAAATATACAGTAAAGACATGAATCCTGGCATTCTGATTTCTTTGCTGGTTCAGAGTTATGTGTTCTGAATATCAGTGAGAGCAAATTCACTGCTTTCTAGAGTTAATGTACTGGAAAGTAGTTAAGATATCCATTTCTGTTGCCTTTGGCTTTTTGTTCTCCAATCCATTATTGTTTTACAGGCAATTTAAACTTTGGTTTTGAGGAATTTCAAAATTGTTTAAGGACAATGCGGCTGAGATTTGCTTCTTTACCCTCAAAGGAAAATGGTTTGCTTATCCTATATTTATATCACTGTAAGCTAGAAAACAGAGATAGCAATTGCTATATTTCAAGATCAATATAATGACCCCAGTAAGTCCGTTAACGTTTTTAAGATTTTATTAAAGTTTGTGTATGATAATATAATGCTACTTTGTTATGCTTGTACTATATCCTAAACACAATTAGTGAGTTTTCATTCCTAATGCAAAATGTAAGATTACTGAAGAATATATCTTTAATTTAAAGCTCAATGATTTTATATAACTTATTTACCTCTTACTGTCTTATTAAATAAGACAGTGATATACATGTAGCGCCCTGCTCCTGTTGAACAGGCGCTGCTGTAAATTTAGAGGGGGCCTGAGTCATTATTCGGCTCAGACAAATGTGATTTGAGGGCAATTTAGCCTCTGTTCCAGGCATGGCTGTGCTGGGAGTAACCACCATTGCTCGTCTGGGGGTGTTATTACCATCCCAGGCCAAGGGTGGCAGCAGCAAAGTCAGGGTGTATTGGATGTTCCCCCTCGGCGGCGAATCAGTGGGAGTGGTCGCCCCGCTGTGCATGCTGGGGAGGGGTACTTAAGGGACAGACGCCATTGGTGGGGGCCTGTTGTTCGCGTCTCATGGCCCGCCTGGCCTGTGGTGCGTGTTCCTGAATCCTGACTCTGGGACCACGTTGGTCCGGGGTTGCGGCTTTGCTTGGTAGGCCCCAGTAGTCAGACTGGGTCTGCATTTGCGAGGTGATCCTGTGCTGTCCATCCTGCGGGAGGAAGCCACTTGATGAAGAAAGCCAGGGGAGGACCTATCCAGGAGAGGGCCATGCAAGAGGCTGGTATCTTGGGAGAAGGCCTGGAAACTTCATCGAAGGATGCACCATACTATGATAGGCTCGATGGTGGTCGCCTGTCAGATCTAAGTTTTAGAAAAGTTAATCTGCTGAATCCTGTGGCAGGGGATTCTGGACCAAAAGTGTCTCCTTATAAAGGAAGGTCTGTGGCAGACACTGTACTTTATTCTGTGCGCCTTCCCGGCTGCTAGGCCAATGAGAGGCACCTATCTGGGTGAGCAATACTCAGTCTGACTAAAGTGGCGACGAGAACTGTTTGCTGGAAGCAGGAGTGTTTCCTATCTGTGACTATACACCTGAACCTACCTACTTAACCTTCCACCCCTCCAACTTCTTTTCTACTAAGTTCTACAAATAAGTCTCAGAAAAAGAAGTGTATTGTGTGGACATTGGAATTCTTCAAACTCTCTTTACCACCCTGGAACGTGAGAAGATAGAGGTAACGTGCCACCCAAAATTACTCAGCAGCTCCTTCGGGGGTAGTGCTACATACAAAATGCAGTCACCCTGTGTATCATATATTCATTAAGCAAAGTGAAGATTCACTTTGCAAAGAGAAAATGTACTTAGCTCAGTCAATGAGGGATGAGGTAATCAGAGACTATCAGAGATTAAGTGATAAATTGCTTTTATGGCCCAGTCAGTCTTTGGCCCGGTAGGCAATGTTCCTGACCTTCCACTGACAAAGGAGCCAAATTACCAGCAAGTTGACCTAGGCACAAGCCTATGGCCCAGCAGTTTGTCTGCTCCTATATGTGTGTTCCCATAATGTACAGCCAATCAGAGACTGCAAACACTGCCAAGTGTATTTTAACTGTGTCAGAAGTTCCTCATTGGCTACAAATACTACACAGCTCTGACGACTCTGTGAACTACAGAATGGAAATATGTAGTACTGCAGGGCTCTCACCAATGATGATCATTAACCACTTGTCATGTGCCCACCGTCAAATGACGGCGGGCGGAAGACTCCATTGTCCTGTCTTTTAAAGCCGCTAAGGGACGCGCGCACGCCGCCGGCAGCGCGTGCGTGCACCTGCCGCTTTGAATGTGATTGGTCCCAAAAATGTCACAAAAGTGTCCGATGTGTCCACTATAATGTCGCAATCCCAATAAAAAAATCGCAGATCGCCGCCATTACTAGTAAAAAAAAATAATAATAAAAATGCCATAAAACTATCCCCTATTTTGTAAACGCTATAAATTTTGCGCAAACAAATCGATAAACGCTTATTGCATTTTTTTTACCAAAAATATGTAGAAGAATACGTATCAGCCTAAACTGAGGAAACTTTTTTTTTGTTTTATATATATATATATATTTTGGGGAATATTTATTATAGCAAAAAGTAAAAAATATTGTTTTGTTTTTTTCAAAATTGTCGCTCTATTTTTGTTTATAGCGCAAAAAATAAAAACCGCAGAGGTGATCAAATACCACCAAAAGAAAGCTCTATTTGTGGGGAAAAAAAGACGCCAATTTTGTTTGGGAACCACGGCGCACGACCTTGCAATTGTCAGTTAAATCGACGCAGTGCCGGAAGCTGAAATTTCGCCTGGGCAGGAAGGGGGTAAAACCTTCTGGGGCTGAAGTGGTTAAAGGGGTTGTAAAGGTTTTTTTTTTTTTTTTTTTTCTAAATAGGTTTCTTTTTTTTTCTTTGTTTGAAATTCTCACTTCCTGTTTCTCCTCAGTAAGCTTGTCCCCATCATCCGAGCTGTTCTGGCTCTCAGTTTACTGAGGAGGAACAGGAAGTGATAAATTCAAACAAAACATTTTTTTTAGAAGGTCAATTTAGTTCTGTGGCTTTCCTGTGTAGCAGAGCAGCATGTGATAAATTTGGGCGGCTCTGCAGACTGAGAGTTTGATTGCTTCCTGTTGTCTTCTGGAGGCTTCCAGGATGTATGCGTGGGGGAGCCAAATGAGCATACTGAATATTTGTGCAACTCCAGCCAATCCCCAGGGGGGTGTGCCCAGATGGTGGTTGGGGATTGAATAAATTGTTTGGAGCCTCAGAGAGCAGTGTTCTTTCCCAGGAAGACAGGTTCCTAGCTAGAAGGGCTGCTACTCTTCCTGGCAGTCCAGCTGAAGATTCTGCCTGTCTCATCGAGGTCTCAGCTGTGCAAAGCTGGGGGGCCTATTCTGCTGCTGTTTATTTGAGAGCAGGAAGAGGGGTTTTACTGAGCATCCGGACTGGAGGCTCCACTGTGGAAGCCTAGAAAGAGACATCCAGATAGAGGAATACTAGTAATTGTTGCTGCTGTTAACCCCTGATGCACTAAGGTTAAGCCTTGCCTGGCCTGGAACTTCGTTAATAGTGTCCCAATGCTGTCCACTTAATATCCTACTTTTCAATTGACTGTGTTAGGAAGTAGCAGAAAAGGAAAGACTGTTCTCACATTCCTGTTCAGTGTTCTGGGGTATCCCACAGCTTCCCTAAGCCCAATCCAAGTTACTCTGCAATATACTGTATCTGGGCATGCGCCATATTTTTGTTTAACTTAGTAAAACAAATTAAAGTAACCTAATGAAAGGAATTAAACTGACTGTGATTCTCCAATTTCCAAATGAACATAAGAAGCTGCAGTCAGATTCAATAAACCTTTGTCAAGCAGTTATTCTGTGAAAATTAGGCTAAAAGCTTGATACAAATTAAAAGCTGTTTTTCATTTCCCAGGATTCAGGAACAAGAGACTACAGATATTGTGACACAAGAGACAATACATATTTTAAATTGTTATGTCTTAGAGAATTAGGTTATTTTACCAATCTGCATTTAAAGGCATCATAAACATTGTAACTGCACCTTGTGTTTTTTTTTATATCTGCATACAATGTGCTTTGATCATTACATGGTGTCATTTGTTGCTCTGTATACACAGTCTATAGTAGAGTTAAAGTGGTTGTAAACCCTCACATATACCCAGTGAAGTGAACAGATGATACACAGAGATGAAACAAATACTCCTATATAGGTTTTATTTGTTTATCTGCAGTCTTCTCCTCTTTACACCTCTTCTAAAGGGCAGATCATGTTAAAAAAAACGTAATTTGTCAGTATCACAGAGGAGGGTGTGGAAGAGACTGCAGTTACAGTGTGTGAGAGCTGATTGGTAGAAAAGAACACACCCCTCTCCACACAGCAGAAAAACTGAATTTTGAATAGACAAGCTCCATTCTGAGCTCTATAACCCCCCCCCCCCCACACACACACATACACACACACGCGCGCGCGCGCACACACACAAATTTAGCTCATGTGTCAGGAACACTTCTTAGAAGCGACTCATGCTGATAACAGAGGAATAAAGCACCAGAGAGAAACTACACTTAGCGCTTTGGAGAGAGAAAAGTAAACACTGCAGATAAAATGTATGTGCTTTGTTTAGATTCCATGACTGGAGTTTACAATCACTTTTATATTCACATTCTTGTGTCAGCAGTTTGTGTTGAAATATGGGGCATTTGGCATTGCACTGCACAGGCTAATGCATGATTTCTGTCTGTAGTGTGAGAGCCATTATCTCCTTGTGTAAGTGAGACCTACACAGTAACAAGATCTCACACAGTAGACATGTGCATTAGTTTTCGTCAGAATGCATTTTCGTCTGAATTTTAGGTGTTTTCGTTATCTTTTTAACAAACGATAACGAAAGCACAGAAAACGAAAAACGTTGCGGTCGAATGTGCCTTACCTTAACTCTATAAGTCCAATATTATTCTACATAAAGAGAAAAGATTTGATATAGAGAGAAAATATTCGACATAGAGAGAATAGATTCGACATAGAGAGACATGAAGATTCGACATAGAGAGTCAACATTTTTTTTTAAAGATTCTATCGAATCTTCTCTTTTTTTTCTTCTTCTTCTTCTTTTTCTTCTTCTTCTTAGAACATTCGACAGACACCACAAGCCTTCAATGACAGATTCAACCTTAATTGTGCCTAACCTTAACTCTATTAGTCCAATATTATTCTACATAAAGAGAAAAGATTTGACATAGAGAGAAAAGATTCGACATTAAAAAAGGCCCAGTAGAACCCCAGCTCATTAGTACCCCTGTTCAGCAGATCCCCAGTTCATTAGTATCCCCGTTTAGCAGCTCCCAAGCTCTGCTGGTGTCCCACTCGGTAGTACCCCCAGGTTTGCTGATCAATATCTCAATAGAACCCCCCAGCCCTGCTAATCCCCTGCTTAATAGTAACCCCCAGCTCTGCTGATCCTTTGGCTTTCTAATCCTTCTCTCTCTCCAATCTTCGCTCACATTCTGCCATTTTGCTCTGATGCTGTGCACTACGTTTGACATCTGCTAGTTTCTCAGTCTCCGAAGAAGCTTTGCTGACCTTCTGCCGCTCAGTCCTCACTCTCCAGTGCGGTTTACTATCCTCTGTGGCATTCCCATGTTGCACACCACGTGTACTGTTTGATAGTTGCTCCATCAGTCTGGACTCCGCTCACTTTCCTGCTGCTCCACACTGCGCATCAGATGTGACGTCCGCACCAGACACATAGATTATATAATCATGAACCAGAAATAACTGCTGATGACATCTTTTTGGTTCGCTTTTTGGTTTCCCAGTGCATCCTGGCATATCTCATATCTGCAATAACTCCAAAATAAAGCAATGCTAATGCTAAATAAAAGACCCTATAAAGCTTGAGGTGCTGTAAGCGAGCATTGTCATAGACTTCTATGGACGCTTTGGAGAGGCTTTGAAGCTCAAAGAAAGAGAAATCGGGTGTAAATTTGGAAGCGAAGCAAAGCAAATACTATGGGCCAGATTCAGGAACAGTTAGGCTGGCGGATCCAGTGATCCGCCAGCCTAACTGTGACTTTGAGCCGGCGTTTCTGTTTTCTGTAACCAGAAAACAAGAAACGCCGGGTTGAAGCTCCGATGCGAGCAGCGTAACTGAGTTTCGCCATCGCATCGTTACTTCAACTTAAAAATGGCGCCGGGGGCGTTCCCGCCGATTTACGCTCAAAAAATATGTTAATGAGTGGAAATCGGCAATTCACGATCGAATTACGGCGCGACGCAATGACGGTACGACGTTTCCGGACGGGATACGCGGCGCATAGATATACCTACATGGGGTTGGAGTATCCTATGTTAGGTATAGGCGTCGTCATCGCGTCGGGAAAAAAAAAAATCACGTCGCTTGCGTAAAAAGTTCATGAATGGGAATGTGACGTCATTGACGTTCATTCACAGAATTTGGAGCATGCGCACGGGGATGTTTGGACACTCGACGCATGCGCAGTACGTTGGCGGCGGGATCGCGCTTAGTTAGAATACTACACGCCCCGTACCCGCCCAATTTGAATTCCGCCGGCTCATTTGTGATGCGCTGCCGCAACTTTAGGAGCAAGTGCTTCCTGAATAACAGCACTTGCTCCTAAAATTTTAGCAGCGTAACGCAAATGAGATGCGTTACTCCAGAGCAAAGATGCTCTGCTCTACCTGAATCTGGCTGTATGTTTGAACAGGACTGTAAAGTAACATTTTTTTTTAATTGTCATTTAGAGTGCTTTAATAAAGCATTTTGAAGCAAGTGTAAACAAGCCTTAGGTGGAGACTGGTGGGATGAGTCAGCTTCTAGTTTCTTAGACCACCGATGTATTTCAAACAGATTTCTTAAGGGCTCATTTACACTTACTTCGACTTCAACACACATTAAAGCGCCTACCCCATCAATATGCTTTTTTGATGTGTTTTTGATGCTTCTGTGATGCTTCATGGTGCTTTTTTTAAGCTTTATTGAAGCTTGGAAGATGCCCTGTGTGTGTTTACACACAGAGCTCCATGTCCCTGATCAGTTACTCGGCAATCGCAGGTGCCCGGCGTCCATCGCGGCCACCTGGTACGCCATGGTGTTGTCAGTAACGCGATGGGTGCACGCAACCTAGCTGCTTAAAATGACATATGACGTGATGTCAGAACAATAGAGTTTACCGCCCACCGTCATTTGACGGCGGGCGGGTATTAAGTGGTTAAAAAGCGTAATGACATTAAACCTTTTTTTTAATTAATTTTAATTAAAATAACATGTCATACTTATCTGCTCTGGGGTCTCTCTTTGGTGCTCCAGGCCCCTCCTCTTTGGCGAGTGCCCCTATGGAAAGCCACTTTTCATGGGGGCACCCATGCAGGCTAGCTTCTGAGTATAAAACAGTGGAAAATACTGCGCAGGTCTAATGAAAATAAAAATTGGATTGGTGGCAAAACCAAACGATTTTACATAAGAATAAACGTGAATGCTGCTGCAGCACAAATGTCAGATGAACAAAATATAAGCAGTAAATAGGGTGTGCTGCGCTGCTAAAATTAATACATCAATAGTGAAAGTGATAACAAAATGTGCATTGAGTGCAAAAAAATTGTATATAAAAAACCAACACCAAGTGTTCCAATGTATAACAAAATCATATAGGAAAACAAACTGAATTGACAAAGTTCGTAAAATGTTGGTAATCAGCTCCAGGGAAAAATCAAAGTTCAGTGAGTTCAGAGAAATATCCCAAGTAGGAGATTGAGATACTGCAGGACAGAAGAGAACCTCCACCTCCACCTCTTATAGTAAATCTGCTTACCAGATAGATAATAATCGTGAGCATCAACAGCACAGCAGGCTGGATTGCCTTAACGGGTATTAAAGTGGAATCCTGTGTGTGTCTCCAAGCTTGGTCTCAATGCGGCTGGATCCCAGAAAAACAATCACTCCCAGAGTGTAGCCAAGGGAAGAGAAAGGAAGCCAACATAGAGTAGTAACGTTTTAAAAGTTTAATAAAAGAAATTCGATTGCACTTACAAAAAACGAATCCTTTGGAAGCATATAAATAGTAAGCCGGCCGGCTCTCACAATCCGCCCGTCCTTCCGGATGGTCGTGAGGATAAAAACAATGGTGTCGTCAGCACGCCGTTCCTCCCTACGCCGTTTCGTCCAATAGCAGACTTCATCCAGGGGCACGAGCGGCGCGCTGACTCGCCACCTTTAAATTCGTTTGTAACATTCTAGGACCGCCCTTCTCTGACGTCTGGGGATCATGAATGGCGATCGGCCATCTTTGAAGAGGGATCGCTTGCCAATAGTATAAGCACTGTCAGTGCCTTGAACTTTGAAATTTTGTTTGAGATCACCCTTAGTAATAAGGTCATCCCAAGCAGAGTTACAGAAAACTCAGGCAGCAATCAACCGTGTTAAAAAAAGGGATCGCTTGCCTTAAACATTGAAAACACCCTTTGCAGTAAGGTCGCCCTAAACAGACAAGCGGGGAATTCAGGAAGCAATCGACCATTTTGGAAAAGGGATCGCTTGCCAGTAATAGGAATTGATATCTGAAAATAAGAATATGTAGGCAGAAAAAATATACATAAAAAAGAGCCTCAATTTGGAGTATAAGGGTTGTATGGCAAATACAGCTGGTATGACCACCTCCAAATATGCCACACATTAGTCCACTAATGAAGGGAAAAATTAATTATAAAAAATTAATTTGATAAAAAATATGAAAAATATATATATGCAGATTGATTCCATATATATATAAATGTATATTAAAGAAAGAAGCAAATTAGGGACGATTATTCCATAAACACTGAAGTGCACACAGAAAAGGAAAATTGATAGAGTATAAAAAATTGATAGAGTATAAAAAATACGATTCCTTTGTGTGCTGATAGTGTAAATGAAGTGCACACTGAAAATTGGTAGAGTGTAGAAACTCCACAATTCCTTTGTATACTGATAGTGTATATCAATATGGTATGACACTACCAGATAATATATTAGAATGAATATATATTATGCCCTTTATACAAAATGAATATAGCCCAACATGGAAAAACATCTGTGTTGGAAGTAACTGTAAGAACAGAAATCCAACTTCCAGCATATATTAACCATGTTGGAAAATCAAAAAATATGTAAAAGGACAGGATCTAAAATAAAAAATATATGATTTTGTTATACATTGGAACACTTGGTGTTAGCTTCTGAGTATCCCTGTCTGCCTCTATTGACACAGAGCTCGGCCCCACCCCCCCGCTCCCTCATCACAATTTTTGATTGACAGCATTTGGAGCTCCCGCTGCTATCAATTTACCCAAGGAGGACATGAATATCGCTGGATTGGCTCAAGCTTAGGTAAGAAAAAGGGGGCAGGGGGAATTCTGCAGTAAAGTGTACCTGCTGACTTTTACTAAACAGACACTCACGGTCCAGCGATGCGGGCGCACCAAGTCTTGCTCCTTTCGCCGGCATTGTAACTGTGGGCACCTGGCTGTGGCTTCACAGCCGGGCACGCACTGCGCATACGCGAGCCACGCTGTGCGTTGTGAATGAACGGGCAATATTCTAGGACCTGTGACGTGTCTCAGAACATTGCAGAAGGGGAGAGGTGAACTTCCTTCCAGGGTCACGTAGCCAGGGGAGGAAGTGGGAGCTGGGTGCCTGTCAAAACTGGTACCCGCTCCCCCCAAAAGAAATGACATGTGGCAAATGTGGCATGTCAGGGGATCACCAGTACTTAAATTGGAAGTTCCATTTTTTGGGTGGAACTCCACTTTGATGCATAGAATGCATTAACCACTTAAGACCCGGACCAAAATGCAGGTAAAGGACCTTGCCCCTTTTTGCGATTCGGCACTGCGTCGTTTTAACTGACGATTGCGCGGTCGTGCGACGTGGGTCCCAAACAAAATTGACGTCCTTTTTTCCCCACAAATAGAGCTTTCTTTTGGTGGTATTTGATCACCTCTGTGGTTTTTATTTTTTGTGCTATAAACAAAAATAGAGCGACAATTTTGAAAAAAAATTCAATATTTTTTACTTTTTGCTATAATAAATATCCCCCCAAAATATATATATATATTTTTTTTTCCTCAGTTTAGGCCGATACGTATTCTTCTACCTATTTTTGGTAAAAAAAATCGCAATAAGCGTTTATCGGTTGGTTTTCGCAAAATTTATAGCGTTTACAAAAAAAGGGATAGTTTTATTGCATTTTTATAAAAATATATTTTTTACTACTAATAGCGGCGATCAGCGATTTTTTTCGTGACTGCGACATTATCGCGGACACTTCAGACAATTTTGACACATTTTTGGGACAATTGTCATTTTCACAGCAAAAAATGCATTTAAATTGCATTGTTTACTGTGAAAATGACAGTTGCAGTTTGGGAGTTAACCACAAGGGGGCGCTGTAGGATTTGTGTGTTCCCTGCGTGTGTTTACAAATGTAGGGGGGTGTGGCTGTAGGTGTGACATCATCGATCACGTCCCCCTATAACAGGGATGACGTGATCGATGCTGCGGCCACAGTGAAGCACGGGGAAGCTTCGTACCGGGTCACGGGAGCGCGCTGCTTGCGCGCGCCCGTGACCCACGGCTGGGTACTAGAACCAACGTATATATACGTTGATGTGCCCAGCCGTGCCATTCTGCTGACGTAAATGTTCAGTAGGTGGTCCTTAAGTGGTTAAGGTAAAAAACCTTAACGCTTTAGAACCAATTTAAAACCTAAATTACAGCAATGTGAAAATGGCATAATGTAATTAAAAAAAACAGAAAAAATAGTGGAAGTAAACATCTAGAACAGGGATATTCAATTAGCTGACCTTCAGTTGTTGTCGAAATACAAGTCCCAGGAGGCATAGCAGGACTCTGACAGCCACAAGCATGACACCCAGAGGCAGAGGCATAATGGGACTTGTAGTTTTGCAACAGCTGGAGGTCCGCTTATTGCATATCCCTGATCTAGAACAATGTTTTTTTTCAAATTCCCAAATTGAAACACAAAAATAATTTGCCCTCTACCATCATAGTTTTTAACGTATTATTTAATGATTTGGTTTTTGGTCATTTTCACATTCTCTTCAGAATAATGTTAGACGTTTAATGCTGTATTAACTGGAACTATAGAAAATGTATATTGCTTTGCCAATACCAGATTTAAAGTATCGCTCTTTTAAATTGCTTTTTGATTTTCCAATTTGTACTATAAATCCATCATCTTTCCTGGAATAGAATTGTTACACGCTTAGGCTGTGTGACAGTAGTTAAAATCATGTTTTCATTCTTTTTTTTTTTTTGCTCCTGTCATTCTCTTCTCTTCAAGGGCTATAATCTCAGTTTAATATTTGCGTGTGAGAACAGTTTTGAGACAGGAAATCTGAAATCTGTTTCTTTTTCCTCCTTTTTCTTTTGCTATAAATCAAAGGGGCAGAATCAGAATACAGAGAAATAACTCTCTTATGTTGTAAAGTCTTTTCAACAGGTTGTTCTGTTCTACAGAGATGTTAAAGCTGAAATGCAGATAGATAGGAAAACATGAGTTAGTTCCCTCCTGAATACCTCCCAACTTTTAGAGATGGGAACGAGGGACACCTATTAGCAAAAGTATATAGGCATAGGAAACACCCACTGCCACGCCCCCTTAAAGGTGAAATATACAAAAAAAGTAATAGTTAAGTCCTTTTTTACCACTATTATTTCTTTATATGGGTTTTTAAAATATACAGAGGCAGCCATTTAGAATTTGGATAAAAGATTTAGCATCTTTTTGAAAGATAAAAAGTACATTTTATATATGGAGCGCCCTGCTCCTGATGAACAAGCGCTGACTTAAATTTAATGGGGTCTGAGCTGTTATTTGGCTCAAAGTGATTAAGGGCAATTTAGCCTCTGTTCCAGCCATGGTTGTGCTTTGAGTGATCCACCATTGATCGCCTGGGGGTGTTATTACCACCCCAGGCCAAGGGTGGCAGCAGTCAGGTCATGGTACATTGAGTGTTTCCCCCTTTGGCAGCAAAGCAGTGGGAGTTGTTGTCCCGCTGTGCATGCTGAGGAGGGGTACTTAAATGGGTTGTAAAGACAAAAATATTTTCCTCTTAAACTAAAGTCTAACAGTAGCTGATAAAGTAAAAAGAAATGTTTTGCATCATAACTAGTTTGATACCTGTTGAAATCGAGCCGTTTTAATCACCTCCGTCACTCCTGAATCGTTATTTTCACTGACTTCCTGGTTTGCGGTGCGCATTCATTCTTGCTACATTACGGCCTAATGGGAACTACAGTTCCCATTAGGCTTAGCCTCCATGCCTGTGAGGAATAAGAGAGCATCTTCAAGCAGGGCTGTAGGCATAGGGAGGGGTGAGCACCTTCTGCTTTCCACCATGCAAAACGGCTCACATTCTGGTGGAAAGCAAGAAGAGGAGAGACAGGAAATGGCATTTTCAAACCTGGATTACTGTGTTTTGGAGGTCAAAAGGAAAAACGAGGTAAGTGATATTGAAATGCTCTAGCTTACAGCAATCAATTGATCTAATAAAAAACGAACCTTTAGTGTTCCTTTAAGGGACAAATGCCATTGGTGCGGGGTCCGTTCACGCCTCGTGGCCTGCCTGGCTGGGGGTGCGTGTTGTGAATCCTAGCTCTGGGACCACGTTGGCCCAGGGCTTGGGCTTAGTCTGGTAGGCCCAGTTGTCCGACTGGGGCCCATACCGCAGAGATTATCCTGTGCTGTCCATCCTGCGGGAAGAGGCCACTTGATGAAGAAGACCAAGGATGCACCGTACACCGAGAGGCTTGACAGTGTCGCCTGTCGCCTGTCGAGTTTAAAGGTTCTAGTGAGAAAAGCTAAAGAGATCCGGGTGCTGAATACTGTGGCAGAGGATTTTGGACCGAAATATCTCACTGAGAAAGGAAGATCTGTGGGAGAGACTGTAATTTATTTTGTGCATCATCCTGGCTGCCAGTGAAAGGGACGGTCCCTTTCAGGGACCTATCCGGGTGAGCAATACCCACTCTGGCTAGAGTGGCGACGAGAACGGTTTGCTGGAAACAGGAGTGTTTCCTTACTTTGCATCTGAACCTACCTACCCTTCCACCCCTTATTCCTCTTTTCTACTAAAGTTCTCCAAAATAAATCCCAAGAGAAAGAGGTACATTGTGTGTGGACATTGAAATTCTTTGGACTCTCCTTTCACCCTGGCCAGCGAGAAGAATAGAGGTAACGTGCCACCCAAAATCTAAACCAGCAGCTCCTGCGGGGGTAGTGCTACATATAGATCTATATAGATTAGACCAAAATGAGGGACAAATGAGGAGGAAAGAGGGCAACGGCGGATCCAGGGGGGGGGCAACGGGGCAATTGCCCCCCCCGAGGCAATCATGTCACATTGGCTTTAAAAAAGCATATTTTTATTATATTTTTTATTAAAGGGCCAATTTTTTTTCTTTTATTTTTTTTTAGTAAACAAGAGGTCTCCAGGGTCCCGGAGGCCGCCAGGGCCCCGTATGGCAACCCCCCCTTTTTTTATTTATTTTAATAAAAAATATATTTTTTTTTATTTTATTTTTTTATTAAAGGCCATTTTTTTTTTAGGGGTTCTGGAGGTCCCCAGGGGCCCGGAGATCCTCAGGGCCCCAGATCACCACCCCCCTTTTTTTATTAAATTTGTGTGTGTATATATATATATATATATATATATATATATATATAAAATTATTATTATTATTATTGTTAGTATTATTATTAAAGGGCACAGAGGTCCCCAGGGCCCCCGGAGGACAACCCTCCTTTTTTTTATATTTTTTTTTTTTTATTTTTTTTTATATTTTATTTATTTTTTTCTCTTTTTTTATATATAGATATATTTTTATTAAAGGGCTCAGAGGTCCCCAGGGCCCCATGTGTCAAACCCCCTTTTTTTAATAAATGTTTTTTTTATTTTTTTTTATATATTGTTTTATTTATTTTTTATAACTTTTTTTTATCATTTTTTTTAAACTGCTTTGCGGTGCCTGCAGCTGCTGCTGCCGAGTCTGTCACTCTCTCTCTCTCATCACCAGGGCTGGTAGGCTGCCTGTCCTGAGACTGCTTTGAGCTGTTGCTGACTGCAGCACTCCCCTCTCTCCTGCTGACATCGGGCATCTCTGGCTGTGTGTGAGCTGGATCTGTGTTTGACTGTGCTGCCTGTGCTAGACCTGCTCGTGTGATAGTAGATGGGGATGGAACACTAATTGAACCAGTGTCATTGATTCTAAATAGACCAGTACTGTGTGCCTACACAGAGGAGACCAACACTGTATGCAGTGAAATAAAAGGTGTTTATTTACAAGGTGAACAAAACAGGTGAAGACAAACAGTGCACAAATAACAACAAAGCATATATAAGTGAAGGGGAAATGCCGTAATCATAAACCAAAAGCCAAGCCGAGGTCATATACCAGGAGATCACAGAAGAAGCTGCAGACAGGGAATGGGCAGGAAGGGAATGTCCAGGAGAGGGATCAGGTCAGGTCGTATCAGATCAGAAGTCAAGAAAGGGGACAGCAGGCTCAGGGTCAGATATCAGGCTCAGGATCAGGTTAGTAGACAGATACCAGGGCGAGGAGTGATTACACACGCCGGGTATTATAGAGGCGTGCTGATTGCATTCAGGTCACACCTGAACACAGGAAGGGCTGTGTGCTCCATACTGCCAAGACCTTTCCTGACAATCAGTGTTTTGTCTATCACACAAGCCTGTCTAGGGGGGACCTTGCTAGAGCACACTGGCCTACCGAACACAGACCTTCAGCTCCTGTTTGTTCCATGACACACGTCGGGAGAGGAGATGCCTGCTGTGTGTGATCGAGGCAATGCCATGGTGAGTGCCGTGCACAGTGTGGCTGCATTCATAGACAAAAGTGGGGCTGCATTGATAGACAAAAGTGGGACTGCATTGATAGACAAAAGTGGGACTGCATTGATAGACAAAAGTGGGACTGCATTGATAGACAAAAGTGGGGATGAATTGATATGCAAAAGTGGGGATGAATTGATATGCAAAAGTGGGGTTGCATTGATATGCAAAAGTGGGGTTGCATTGATATGCAAAAGTGGGGATGCATTGATATACAAAGGTGGGGCTGTGTTCATATACACAGTGAGGATGCAATGATCTCTTGTACCATGTCTTCAGTCTCTGACCATCCCTTGTACCACGTCTGCAGTCTCTGACCACCTCTTGTACCACCTCTGCAGTCTCTGACCATCCCTTGTACCACGTCTGCAGTCTCTGACCATCCCTTGTACCACGTCTGCAGTCTCTGACCATCCCTTGTACCACGTCTGCAGTCTCTCACCATCCCTTGTACCACGTCTGCAGTTTCTGACCATGTCTTGTACCACGTCTGCAGTTTCTGACCATCTCTTGTACCACGTCTGCAGTCTCTGACCATCCCTTGTACCATGTCTGCAGTCTCTCACCATCCCTTGTACCACGTCTGCAGTTTCTGACCATGTCTTGTACCACGTCTGCAGTTTCTGACCATCTCTTGTACCACGTCTGCAGTCTCTGACCATCTCTTGTACCATGTCTGCAGTTTCTGACCATCTCTTGTACCATGTCTGCAGTCTCTGACCATTTCCTTGTACCACGTCTGCAGTCTCTGACCATCTCCTGTACCACGTCTGCAGTCTCTGACCATCTCCTTGTACCACGTCTGCAGTCTCTGACCATCTCCTCTACCACGTCTGCAGTCTCTGACCATCCCTTGTACCATGCCTGCAGTCTCTGACAATCCCTTGTACCACTTCTGCAGTCTCTCACCATCTCCTGTACCATGTCTGCAGTCTCTCACCATCTCTTGTACCACGTCTGCAGTCTCTGACCATCTCTTGTACCACGTCTGCAGTCTCTGACCATCTCTTGTACCACGTCTGCAGTCTCTGACCATCTCTTGTACCATGTCTGCAGTCTCTGACCATCTCTTGTACCATATCTGCAATCTTTGACCATCTCTTGTACCATGTCTGCAGTCTCTGACCATCTCTTGCACCATGTCTGCAGTCTCTGACCATTTCCTTGTACCACGTCTGCAGTCTCTGACCATCTCCTGTACCATGTCTGCAGTCTCTGACCATCTCTTGTACCATGTCTGCAGTCTCTGACAATCGTCTACAAACCATGGGATAGATTTATGGCATTCATATTTAAATATTTTTTACTAGTAATGGCGGGGATCATTGATTTTTTAGCAGTACTGCAACATTGCAGCGGACACATCGGACACCTAATTGAGTTCTGTAAGCAACACCTTATTTTCTGTCAGTGCCCCCCCCGAGACTAGACTCTGGATCCGCCCTTGAAAGAGGGGCAGAGGGACATTGCTCCAAATTAGGGATAGTCCCTCGAAACCAGGAACAGTTGGGAGCAATGCCACACTAAGTCAGAAAGTTTTCTCCTGGAAGGATCAACCGCTGAAACCCCCCAAAAAAATAAAAAGCCTAAAAATGAAAACGAATGCAGCTTAGTACTGGTAAACTGAAATGTGATAATATTTTGCTTCTGAGTTCAGCTATGTTGTAATAAACGGAAGTGCAAGCTTCGGAAACACATTAGCTTCAATTGTGATGTTTGTTTAATACGGCTTTACTTTAAAATAAATCATAGTCGTAAAAATCACATTTATATGAACATGTCAATATTCAGCATGTCTTGTGTTAGGCTATTTATATGATTCAAAGTGTCTTGTGATTTACTTACAGATGAAAGGTTATTGTATATCGTATCCTGCCAATATTTGGTATTTAAATTGGCTTTGATTAGTTACAGAGATATTTATTCTATATTTCATAGGTTTTTACGCTGGAGTTTCCTGCATGATTATCCTTTACGGACATCATTTATCCATGGAAAACGAGTAACAAAGGAATATAAATGTTTTTCTTCCCTCCAGTCTAGATCTGCCGGAAATGTGCTAAAGGCTTCAAAAATATGAATTAAACATGACAGAACACATGTCAACATTTGCTCATCAGTGCAGGAATCAGACGTTATGCTTACAGCTTTCAAGCTCCAGATTCTAAGAACATAAAAGTATATATTTAATTATTCATCAAAAAAAGCACAGAAAATAATCTCAGAAAATTAAATTAGTAAATTACAATTTAATTAAGGTAATAAAATAGGACATTTTTGTTCATTACAGATAAAGCTGTACAGCAGTTAAACAGTAAGCTATGGTTATTATTCTATACTTCAGCTTTCTCAACCTTTTTACCATGGAGGAAACTTTGAAATAATTTTCAGGCCTCAGGGAACCCCCAAAAATCAGTGATCAGTAAGTTGTACATATAATAAATAAAAGAATAAGGGAATACCTAGAGCATTTGATGGACAGAGCAGATCATTCTTAGCACCTCTACTCATACAAAACAATTTATAATTATCATCATGACATTGAATAAATTATAGCAATGGACAGAAAATGAATACTAAACGTTCCCTTTACATTGGTGGCCAGTGGAGAAATGTCCCCTTACACCAGCGGACAATGTAATGTATCTACATCTGGACACTGGGCAGTGTAGTGGTCCCTTACATAAATAATTAAACATGACAGAACACATGTCAACATCAGCGATTTTTTTCGGTACTGCGACATTATGGCGGACACTTTTGACACATTTTTGGGACCATTGGCATTTTTATAGCGATCAGTGCTATAAAAATGCATTGGATTACTATAAAAATGCCACTGGCAGGGAAGGGGTTAACACTAGGGGATGGGGAAGGAGTTAAGTATGTTCCCTGGGTGTGTTTTAATTGTAGGGTGGGTGGACTCACTAGGGGAAATGACTGATCGCTGTTCATACATTGACAGGACCGGGAGCTGTGTGTTTACACAGGACCGGGAGCTGTGTGTTTACGCGTGCGCCCCTTTTGGCTGCTGGGCGAGGTGACGTATAGCTACGTGCTCTCGTCCAGCAGAGCCGACCTGCCGCCGTATAACTGCGGCGGCTGGTCGGCAAGCAGTTAAGTTAACCACATCAATGGGGCACAATCAACTGGGCACTTTCGCCCCCTTCCTTCTCTGCTACACTGTACCCAAATGAAATGTTTATCATTTTGTTCACACAAATAGAGCTTTCTTTTGGTGGGCTTTACAGTATTTACCACTCCGTTTTCAATTTTTTTCGAGATAAGCAAAAAAAGAGCAGAAATTTGGAAAAAATATATATTTTCTTCTTTCTATTTTAAAGAAATCCAATAAAATCAAATTTTGACATAAATTTAAGCCAAGATGTATTCTGCTACATGTTTTTGGTAAAAAAAAAAAAAAATCCTGTTAAGTGTATAATAATTGGCTTGTGTGATAACGGATAGATGTACGCAGATGATCATGTACAGATATGTGCAGGTGATCATGTACATATGTGTGAAGATGATCATTGGGACATGTGATTTTACTCTTAGGCCGCGTACACACGAGGAGACATGTCCGCTAAAAATGGTCCACAGACCAGTTTCAGCGGACATGTTCGATCGTGTGTACGGCCTATCGGACAGGTTTCCAGAGGACAAAAGTTTCTAAACATGCTTAGAAACTTGTCCGCTGGAAACCTGTCCGTCAGACATGTCAGATGGTTATGACGCCCTACCATCGGACCGAAATCCCGTGCATTCGTCGAATTGATTCAACGCATGCGTGGAAGCATTGAACGTCCTTGTTTGAGCACGTCGGTGTGTTATACGTCACCGCTTTCTCTGTCCGCGGGGATTTTGGTCTGATGGTGTGTACACACATCAGACCAAAAAATCCCCTCAGACATGTCCGATGAAAACGGTCCGTCGGACCTGTCTCATCGGACATGTCTCCTGGTGTGTACACGGCCTTACATACAGTACAGACCAAAAGTTTGGACACACCTTCTTATTCAAAGAGTTTTCTTTATTTTCATGACTATGAAAATTGTAGATTCACACTGAAGGCATCAAAACTATGAATTAACACATGTGGAATTATATACATAACAAAAAAGTTTGAAACAACTGAAAATATGTAATATTCTAGGTTCTTCGAAGTAGCGACCTTTTGCTTTGATTACTGCTTTGCACACTCTTGGCATTCTCTTGATGAGCTTCAAGAGGTAGTCACCTGAAATGGTCTTCCAACAATCTGAGTTCCCACAGATGCTTAGCACTTGTTGGCCTGTGACTGCGGAGGTCATACACAGCCCGGAGGTGTGTTTGGGGTCATTGTCCTGTTAAAAAATAAATGATGGTCCAACTAAACGCAAACCGGATGGAATAGCATGCCGCTGCAAAATGCTGTGGTAGCCATGCTGGTTCAGTATGCCTTCAATTTTGAATAAATCCCCAACAGTGTCACCAGCAAAGCACCCCCACACCATCACACCTCAACTTGAGTCACCCCCCACTCCTCAACTTGCGGCGGCAGCACCCCCCCCCCACCGTGTTCTCTGCTCCAGGGGGCCCATGCCTGAAGCTGTGTAAGGGGCCCCAAAATTCCTGATGGCGGCCCCGAGTGTGCAGATACAGTACAAAGGGCAAAGAGCTTAGAGTGTTAGTTAAAGCTTACCTATGCTGCATAGACTGTATTAAAAAAAGATTAAAAAAAAGCTGGTGCATAGATGGTGCAGATTTGTTTCCTGCACCACCAATGCTAACAGGAGAATCCCTCCTGCCGAGTAATTCTCTGCTCCCGGCCGGGTGGTGGGGACAGACAAAAGAAGCTATCCTTGATGAGAGAAGACAGTAATTAATGTTAGCAACTATAACAGACCCTTGTGATAATCGCAAGCAAATCCAGCAGGCTGGTTGTACTCAAGTTGATCTATCGATCAACCTGGTACATTCAGCCTGGCCATTAATGGTTTGAATCTCGTCCAGTTCCTGCTGAACTGACCAGGATTTGAACCGTGTATGTCTGGCCTAAGGGTGTGCTCGCCATAATTCCTGGAGAGCGCTGATTGGGAGTCGATCGGCTGCTGGTTTAACAGCATGCTTTTCCAACTGAAGCCAGGAAAACAGCCGGCTTCTGTGGAACCTGCTTCCATACACAAGGGCTAAATGTCGCCCGGTTTTTATTGAACCGCCCCATCTCGCCCAACATTCAGCCCATGTGTACCAGGCTTTAAAGTGAGTTTTATAAATGTCTCTCTAATATAAACAGTAGACCAGATTATATTTTGTGATAAACTGCTAGGAAAATGAAGCTGTTATGAAAATATGTTGAAGTAAACTATGTTTAAATAAATACATTTTTGGAAGAATTAAAAAAAAAAAAAAATATGTTGAAGTATTTCAGTGTGAATAAAGTAACATGAGATATCTCTACTCTTACAATATTTGAGCTAGTCATAAGGGAAATTCTTTCTTAAGCCCCATACACACGATCTGACTTTTTTACAACAAACTTAAAAATTAGCAGGTTTTCAAAAAAATCTGACTGTGTGTATGCTTCATCAGACAAACATTTTTCGGTTTTCATCAGACAAAAGTTTGCTTTGCAAACGGACAAATTTTCGGCAACAAAAGTCCTACGGTGCAAAGTCCTATCGTGTGTACAGAAATCCATCGGACTTTAGTCCAAAGTACATACACGCATGCCCAGAACCAATGTTAAAATCAACCAACAATAGAAGAAGTTGAGAATATGTGGTAAGTAACCCTGCTCTGCCAGAAAATAATGTAGCTGCTAACATGGCTAATTAAAAAAAAATTAAAAATAAAATATGTGATGTGTAAGTGTAAAGCTAAAACAATAAAATAACTAAATAATTATATCAAAAAATGACATAAACAGTGATCACTCACTGTATATAAACAGTATATAAATAGTACATAGTGATCTCTCACAGTGACAAAACCAATATAAGAAAATTTGAGTCCATATATAAATAAATAGTGACCACAAGTATGTAGTCCACCACGTATCACACAGATATCTTGAACCCAGACTTGGAAGTGATGCTAGAGATAAACGTGACTTATGGTGTATAACGTGTTGACCCTCCACCAATAGGGTCACTAAGGCGGCGTACACACGACCGAGGTTCTCGCTGGAAACCAGCGAGAACCTCGCTGGAAGCTGCATTCCAGCGAGGACCTCGGCCGTGTGTACGCTCTCGGCGTGCATCCCGTCGGGAATCCCGTCAAGCAGAAATAGAGAGCACGCTCTCTATTTGCTCGACGGCCCGCCTGGATGAATGGCTGGTTGCCATTCCCGACGGGCGGGTCGCCGATTTCGACGGCCGGCAGAGAACCTCGATGGGCGGAACGATGTGTTCTGCCTGTCGAGGTTCTCTGCCATGTGTACGCGGCCTTATGAGTCAAACAAACAAGAAAGCTGGTATGAACAACAGGAGCGTCCTTAGACACAATAAATCGATCACCCGATCATCAACAAAGGCGCATTCAACCAAATGTAAGATCAGTAACGACAGTTGCACACAACTTACCCTCAGTGTAGTTCAATGATGAAAGGATATTGAGAAGCAACAAAGCGTAATCTCGTTTGGAATAGTAAAATTTAATAAGCAGTTGCACTTACATGAAATTGAAGAATGTAGCACGTATATGTATACAAATGAGGTGGCAGTGTCCTCCTGACGCGTTACGTGTTAGTACACGTCGTCTAGAAGAAGTTGAACAAAGGGCAGAAAAGAGCAGAAAAATCATGTGATTTTGAGAAAGTTTACATAAAAAGTCCTGCCATGTGTATGCTATGGGTGTTCACGGCCAACTCCCTTTGGACAAAAATCCACAGAAAAGTTTGTTTGAAGTCCGATTGTGTGTATGAGGCTTAAGATAGTTGTCTTTGGAATAAGTGTCCCCATCAGAAAATGTGGATTTTATTCCCAACCACAGGCAGCTTCATTATTTAATAAGACACAGAAGGTGAATCAAACATAATTTTAACGTCAGAAAATTGCTGTACAGAGCTTTTTTATGTGTAAGAAGACAATGACTTCCCTGATCCCTGTCTCTTCAAAGCTCAAACACTGACTGAGGGAACATGGAGGGTCTAGATGGGACTGAACTAACTAGCACTAAACAGGAAGAGAGGGCAGAGGGAGATACCAAATCACATAGGTAAACAAGTTGTAGTGGACCCAAACTGGCAAAAGTGGGGCCATAGCCAAGAAAAAATGGTCACTGAGCTGGGAATAAAATCAAAATCTTCCCAGAGGCGATTCAGTTTGCATGTGCCGCGCTATATAAGTTTTCATTCATTCATTCATTCACTTATTCCTAAAACAACTATCTAAGAAAGACTTTCCCTTATTTTCCTAATAGGATACAAACAGCAAAGTGGACAGAAGTTTATCCATTTATTTAAAAAAAATAAACTTTTAGAAATATTTTAACCCCCTCCCACCAGCCTATTGTAATATGATGGCTGAGCAGGAGTACAGTTATCTATCATATGGCGTTCTCCCAGGATCGCGCCCTGCACGCCCCATGGGCCACGCTATGACGCAACCTGTCACTGTACTGGCCCGCTGCTGGTACCATGTGATTGCTGTGGCCAATCACAGAAGATACCATGACAATTTTACACAATGAAAGGCTTTGGTTCATACCTTTAATTGTGCACTATTGTGATGAGCTCAGTGGTTAAAGAAGAAGAAGAAAATGGATGGGCCGGAAAGTCACTTCCGCTAATGCACATGCGCGGTGTATACTCTAACAGCGATACCGGAAGTGCGAGTGTAAATGCGTTCCACCTGCTACTTCCGGTTCGCCTGAAGAACCCACCACCGCACAATGCATCAGCATAGGCGCGCAGCGACTATGGCTGTCCCACACAACCACCCGAAAAGTGAAATTAGTGGTGGGTGGAGGGAAGGAAGCAGCAGATTAGTAGTCCAGTGTTATTCTTGCTACATTCGCTGGCCATCTCTATTGCCAGATGAGTGCTGGCACATAGGTTCCTAAAGCATTTACACCCGCACTTCTGGTATTGCGGTAAGAATATACGCCGTGTGCGTGTGTGCATGCGCATGAGCGGAAGTGACGTTCCGGCCCATCCAGTAGTGAGAGCTAGAACGCATAAACTTCCTGGTTCAATGATGGTGTGCGTTTCATCGCACGCATATGGAGAGAGAGAGGGGTCTGTGGAGGGACAATTCCGGTCACAGATTCATTGTTTTGGAAGAGGAGCCACTACTGTCCGGTAAGGTGATGCTGCATGTGCATTTGCCATATTTACTGGTCTGCTTTTTGTCCTGGGTTTAGCTTCCTTTCTCTGTATATATACAGGTGTGTGTACATATACATTTACTATACCAAGGCTCATATAGCAAATAGGGCTGGCCCCTGGGACACATACACACATTTCCTCTAATGGTGGGATTCCCCAGCCACACCCCCTAGGATAGGAGTGGCCAAGGTGGAGAGGGGTGGGTTTGGCCAATTGGGGTTGGCCTATGTTTGGGCTCCTTCGCACATGTTCACTTGTATATATATTTGAGGGCTCTTCCATGAGGGAGCAACTACGGACCACCAAGGCTCTGATGAAGGAGGTTCGCCTCTGAAACGCGTCAACCTTATTGCCGGCTTGTCTGATCCGTGCTGTCACCGTGTTTGTTTGCCGATGCTGTGTACCAGTTTTATTGTCTGATAAGCGCTGTCCATAACTCTTTTTGTGAGTATGATCATTGTTTTAATTTATTTATTAAAATCCTTTCAAACGGTAATACACTAGGTCGATGCACCCTCCGTTTTCTTTTCTTTTTTTAGTTTGAATTCCCTTGATTCTGAGGAGGGCTGCAAGATCTTAGACTTTGCCTTGAAACTGGATTACGTTGCCCTATAGCAGGAAAAAACAGAGAGCAGGAGATTTTTTTGTGTGCTAGAGCTCAGTGATTAGTCACAGTGATCACAAGGTACAGACATGGCCAATCACAGCCCATCTATACCATGTGATTAGCTGTGGCCAATCACAGCTAATCACAATAGTAAACACTGAATGAATAGTTTTCATTCATTAAAAAATGGTTGCTTATAACTGTAACATTCACAGTTATTAAAAGCAAAACCTGATCACCTCCCAAGAGTAGTAGAGTGGTACTAATGTAACACTGTATTGCTCTGGTCATTGTGTGTAAAAAAAAAAAGTCCATACATAGCAAAAGATGGGGGACAGAAGCAGGTAGGCTCGGTGACAGAAATATTTTTTTTTATTATTGCAGTGCCCCCTGAGATTTAGGGTGCCCTAAGTGCTTCCTCTTAATCAACACAGGTATCTGCTATTATATAACAGTAGCCTTTTACCAAAAATAAAATGAGTGTGTATCTTTTATTAGGTCCAGGTATTTATGGGATAAGGACATGGTAAAATAAGTAATGCCTATTTCAAATACATTTCCATTAAGTATGTCAGTATTGTGATTTGATGAGAAATCAAAGTGTATGAACCCTGTTGGGTTTTTACTACTGCTGGAATGTTTTGTGTTCTTTTTTTCCTATGCTGGTGATAACAGTTTTACCAAACAGGAAGTTGGAGAAAATCCTCAGTGAGCCCAGACAGAAATAAAATATCTAACAGGAGTTACAGCCTTCTCTTACTCTACTAAAGAAAGACATTTTATTTCCTGTGAAAAAATAAAAAGTTTTGGCTTGACATACACTTTAAAGGAAGATGTACTGTTAATGTACCAGAGAGATATCACTCTATATAATGATCTGTGAGTTATTGTATTGCTACTGAGTATACATAAATTCACTGTGCTGTAAAAGTCACTGCAGGAGAATGACAGCAAATGTACTGTAAAGTCTCTGTTGTGCCTACTACATATACACTTGATGTAAGCTGGATGTGTAAAATGGGTAAAACAATTTTTTTTCTACACCGGCAGCGGCATGTAATTAAAGTTGTATTTAAAGAGGAGAACTGAACTCTGAAATTTATATGCAAAAAAGTAGACAAAGAGCAAATAAAAAAGTCACCACTTTCTGTTCAGAACCAGGACCAGGCTCTGAGGCCAATGGTTATAGCAGTGGAAAGGCTTGTACAGAAAGCAGCAGGATAAATACCGTGGTGGAAGAATTCCCTTGGGCTTTGTACATAAAATGTGCACTTCCAGTGTCTCAACTCACACAAAGCACCAAACAATTCCTTTGTGTTTAAAAGCACGTTTGTATCAAGCTCTTTGGTACAAGAAATGTGAAGTACTTCATGGCACCAGGTAGAGTCAGAAAACAATGCTGCTTCCAACTGGAATCTCAAGCTTCTGCCCAGAGCACAAAAACTCAGTTTCTTTTATTCATTGGAAACAAAAGAATCAATCACAAAGCAGGAAGTGATGGCCCCAACAGCCAATCACTTCCCTAATGCAAAATCCCATGACAGGAAATGACAAACAGAAAAGGGGAGGGCACTCAAAGAAATGCAGGGGGAGGAGGTGCCCATACCCCATCTTAGCCAGCATGGAGCCCATTCAGACATTGTTCAAAGTAAAACAATATCTAAATTAAGGTCATTCTACTTGTTCTTACAGGCTTGAGACAATCTCTAAATTAAGCTTCTGCCCAGAGCACAAAAACTCAGTTTATTTTATTCATTGGAAACAAAAGAATCACAAAGCAGGAAGTGATGGCCCCAACAGCCAATCACTTCCCTAATGCAAAATCCCATGACAGGAAATGACAAACAGAAAAGGGGAGGGCACTCGAAGAAATGCAGGGGGAGGAGGTGCCCATACCCCATCTTAGCCAGCATGGAGCCCATTCAGACATTGTTCAAAGTAAAACAATATCTAAATTAAGGTCATTCTACTTGTTCTTACAGGCTTGAGACAATCTCTAAATTAAGCTTCTGCCCAGAGCACAAAAACTCAGTTTATTTTATTCATTGGAAACAAAAGAATCACAAAGCAGGAAGTGATGGCCCCAACAGCCAATCACTTCCCTAATGCAAAATCCCATGACAGGAAATGACAAACAGAAAAGGGGAGGGCACTCAAAGAAATGCAGGGGGAGGAGGTGCCCATACCCCATCTTAGCCAGCATGGAGCCCATTCAGACATTGTTCAAAGTAAAACAATATCTAAATTAAGGTCATTCTACTTGTTATTACAGGCTTGAGACAATCTGTGCAGATTGTCTCAAGCCTGTAAGAACAAGTAGAATGACCTTAATTTAGATATTGTTTTACTTTGAACAATGTCTGAATGGGCTCCATGCTGGCTAAGATGGGGCATGGGCAACTCCTCCCCCTGCATTTCTTTGAGTGCCCTCCCCTTTTCTGTTTGTCATTTCCTGTCATGGGATTTTGCATTAGGGAAGTGATTGGCTGTTGGGGCCATCACTTCCTGCTTTGTGATTCTTTTGTCTTTGGCAGTGTCCCCAATCTTTTGGGGACACTGCCACTGCTGTTATCAATATACAGTACAAGTACACCGACAAGGCAGATATCAATGTCCTCTCAAACACATATGTATCTATAAAGGGATAACGAAGTCCGCAAGAGAGATATAATAGGTTTCTCTCATCATGCAGACTTCGCTTCTCTAATGTGTATAGTCATTGGAAAGCAAGCAGTCCAGCGCATTGCGCTTGATATCTATAAACCAATAAATGCCCACACACACAGAGAACACGTTTCAATCCCATAAGAAGGTTTTCATACTGACCGTTTTTACCGCTTGTCTCGATTCAACCCAAGTGCGCTCTGCTAGAGCAATCCTCGATTAAACATCAGACACAGGGAGACAGATGACAATCTATAAAACACACATCCTAGAAAAGAAAGTCCACATATATAAAAATGTTCACAACAATACACAAGCAGATTCCTCTGGCAGATGAAACAGGTTCACCCAAGGAGCGGGGTCTAAGCACCAGAGTTCCTGATGGTGGAGATGGCTTTGGATGCATGCTAGTCCCAGTTTGTGGTCCTCATAACCACCCCCTCAAGAGGTTACCCAGGTGCAGTAACACATGTAGAAGGTAGGGATCAAGCAAAAGCAAAGTCAGTAAGCAAGTCAAAGGTCAGTAACAAGTGGTTTCAGGTTGATATCAAGCTGAAGTGTAGTTGATGAACAAATCAAAGGTTAGAGCAGCAACAAACGGTACTGAAGATGCAGATAACAAGGAGGAGCAAGGTATTGGCTAGGGAAGAGCACAATAATCTGGCAAACAGGAAGTGCAAAGGCATGACTTAAGTAGAAAGTTTATGGGAGGAAGAAAGAGTTCCACCAGAAACAAGATAGAAAGTACATTTGTCCAAGTGATTACGCAGGGAACTGTTTAGCATTTCAGGTGACTCAGCAAGAAGAGCTACTGCCAGATGCAGTAGAGGTCCAGGGCTCAGATCCTGGTCCTGCCACTGCTTTCCCTGCAGCTGATCTTGCCCCCATTGCTGACTTATCGTGCCTTGTTTTGCACTGTGCCTCTATATGGAGACTGTATTTCTGCATGTCTAAACTTCCCGCAAGGAGAACAGTAAGACAGTAGTGTCATCACCAAATCTTCTAATATTATCAGTCAGAGGCAGTAGCGTCTTGCCTCTCATAGCAGGAATAGGAGTTATTTCTCCAGAAGAATTCAAGATAGCAAGTATATTTTTCAAAAAACTTCTTAGGCACAACCCTTCTCTTCTATTCCCTATAATGTAGCAAATCTCCAATGTTTTAGTTCATGTTCACTTTAACCGCATCAATACCAGGCTTTTATACCACCTCCATACCGGGCCTATTCTGACACTTCTCTCCTACATGTAATAATCATCATTCTTTTGCTAGAAAATTACACAGTACCCCCAAACATTATATATGTTTTTTTTAGCAGACACCCTAGGGAATAAAATGGCGGTCATTCCAAAGTTTTACCTTGCACGGTATTTACGCAATTATTTTTCAAACGCCTTTTTTTTGTAAAAAAATTGTTTTATGAATTAAAAAAATAACAAAACAGTAAAGTTAGCCCAATTTTTTTGTATTATGTGAAAGATTATGTTACACCGAGTAAATAGATACCCAACATGTCACGCTTTAATTATGCGCACACTCATGGAATGGCGCCAAACTTCGGTACTTAAAAATCTCCATAGGCAACGCTTTATTTATTTTTTACAGGTTACAGTTTAGATTTACAGAGGAGATCTAGTGCTAGATTAGTTGCTGGCACTCTAACGCACGCGGCGATACCTCACTTATGTGGTTTAAACGGCGTTTACATATGTCGGCGGGACTTGCGTGTGCGTTCGCTTCTGCACGCGAGCTATCGGGGACAGGGGCGTTTTAATTTTTTTTTTATCTTTTATTAATTTTTTTGACTTATTTTTTATTTATTTTTCCACTTTTTTTAATTTTTTTTTCCACTTTTATTCCTATTACAAGGAATGTAAACATCCCTTGTAATAGGAAATGTGTGTGACAGGTCCTCTTTATGGAGAGATGTGGGGTCAATAAGACCTCACATCTCTCCTCCAGGCTGGAAACCATGAGATCGGTGAAAAAAAATTCACCGATCTCATGAATGGGGGCTTACAGCCGCAATTGCGGCTTTGTTTACTTACGGGGACCCGGGCGTGACGTCATCAGATCGCGCCCGGGTCCTCCGACGGTCATAGAGATGACTGGTGACCATCTGGTCACCAGTCATCTCTATGCTTCCTGCCGCCGCCGACGATTCGTTCTCCGGGCCCCCGAAGGCACAGGTAAGCCCGGAGAAGCACCGGATGGCAGGGGGAGGGGGGGATGTCGCCGCTATGATCGTTCTTACATTGTGCAGAATCGTCGGCTGAAGAAGAGGATATCTGGATGATGCCTCTGGCTGCAGGCATCATCCAGATATTCGCCTGCAATGCGCAGGCCGTCAATTGATGGCCACTTAGGATGGTAAATCCCATCCCAGGCCATCAATTTTCTATGGCTGGGTATTGAAGTGGTTAAATAGTTAGTTTACCTTACCAGAAAACTGCCTATGTTGGAAAGGCAATTTGTAGATAAAAACAAGCTGTGCAGCTTTGACCACATTTGGACAATGAATTTGCTATACTGTATGTGTGTATTATCCATTCTATTGAAGCCTGATTGATAAACTTCTAGAGATGACAGCATTCTGCCAACCTTGTTACTCGGACATTGCTAAGACACTTCCAGCTGGTACTGCCCACCCCAATCATCACCGGAGCAAGCTCTCTAACCATCATACATGTGTGGTCTACTGTCTCCTCAACTATGCTACTGTAACAAGGGAGAGAGTATGCGTGTGAGGGAGTTTGAATTGACTGGGGGTGTCTTAGAAATGTTCTAGCAACAAAGCAGGACAGGATGATGGAGGTTTTCAGCATGGCTTCAGGAGGTATGTAAATTGTCAACACCTATAGCAAGAGCTTTATTTAACTCTGGTGAAAGTTGGACATTTTGTTTTCATTTACAGACGACCCTTACCTCCATAGGCAGTGATTTGGTAAAGGTGAACTCATCGTCTAGAAGTAAAGGTAAACTTCAGCCTGTATAACCATCGTCAGTATAGCATCCAGTGGTATCTAGCTCAATATATCTCTGCCTAATCTAGCGCAATATATCTCTGTCCACACACTATACATGGCCACTATGTAAACAGTCTTACAGTATATAGTGTGGGGCATGGCCAAAGGCCAATAGGGCCAATTGGCCTTAGGCCAATTATGGCTCTCGCAGCAAAGCGCGCTGTGATTGACCAAAGCATGCAGGTAAGGTGCATGCTTTGGCCAATCATCAGACGTCAATGCACTGTGATCTCGCAGTGCATTATGGGGCATTCCGCAGCGCTCGAATTTGCCGCGAATGCCCCATATGTTCGATTCGTTTGCGAGAAAATGAACACCCGATGTTCAAGTCAAATTTGTTCGACTCAAACCGCGGGATCATCCCTAGTAGGAAGACCCAGCTCTAGTCCCTGCACGCAAGGTTGGCTTCATAGGATGCTGCAAGAAAAAGGATTCACCCTCAAGCAGGAAACTTGGGGCAGTGGTCATTGGACCAGTTTAAACAGGAACATAGTCAAGGATTAAAAAAAAAAAAAAAGAAAGAAACTGCCTACTCAGTAAGTGAATAAATAAGATACTAGCAAAGTGTGTAATTATGAGGGTTTAGTATCACTTTAAGTTACAGTATGAAAGATGTAAACTTTCAGAACTTGTTAGGCTCGTTCCTCAGACATTATACAAGACTCTACTACTGCTAAAATTAAGAATAGTCCTCCAGGGCAGTGACATGGTAAACCCTAGCTTTCATAAATGTAATCTAAGCAGCAACACTCTTTTAAGAAGATTCAAACCATGTGAATAAAAGGTGACCACTGACCATTGTAAGCAATTGGCAGTTAAAGTGCTATAAACAAAAAAGTATTTGATCCCTTCCTGATTCTTTTATTCCAGTTTTTTGCATATAATTCAGATCATCAAACAAATTTGTATATTATACAAAGATAACAAAATGTTGTTTTTAAATGAGGATTTAATTTATTAAGGGAAAAAAGCTGTCCAAACCTGCCTGTCCCTATGTGCAAAAGTAATTGCCCCTAAACCTAATAACTGGTTGTGCCACCCTTGGTGGCAACAACTGCAATCAAGCATTTGAGAATACTGGCAATGAGTCTTTCACACCTCTGTGGAGGAAATTTGCCCCCTCTTCTTTGCAGAATTCATGGTTCCATCAATTATGGCAAGTTGCCCAGGTCCTAAAGCTGCAAAGCAGCCCCAGACCATCACACTACCACCACCATGTTTGATGGTTGGTAAGATGTTATTTTTATGAAATACTGGGCTATATTTACTGAACTATTAAGTTCCCTAAAGTGGAACTTCGGCTCATCGGAACCCTCCCCCCCTCCGGTGTCACATTTGACACCTTTCAGGGGGGAAGGGGTGCAGATACCTGTCAAAGACAGGAATTTTTACCCACTTCTGGGAGTCCTCACTGCGGGGATTCTGCGGGTAGTGCATCACTTCCCGCCCCACCCGTTGTTTTCCGGAAAACACTTGGCTCCCAGAACACAGCGGTAACCAGGCAGGACGGCGCTGCGAGACTTGCTTTAACTAAGTGAGGCCTGAAGTTCTTTAGATGTTGTTCTGGGTTATTTAATGACATCCTGGATGAGTTGTTGTTGTGCTCTTGGTAGGGTGATCACTCCTGTAAGTTTCACCACTGTTCCAAGCTTTCTTCATTTGTGAATAATGGATCTACATGGTTCCCTGGAGTCCCAAAGCCTTATGCCGCATGCACACGATCATTTTTCGGGTTGTATAAAACGAAGGGCCAGATCCACAGAGCCAGTACACCGGTGTATCTACTGATACACCAGCATACTTTCAAATTACCCATGTTGTATCATTAGTTTGAATCCTCAAACCATGATACGACGGCTTCGGGCTTCGATCCGACAGGTTTTACGTCTTCGTACGCCTTCGGATCGTAGGTGCAATATTTCTGCGCCCGCTGGGTGGAGTTTGCGTAGTTTTTCACGTTGGGTATGCAAATTAGCTTTTTACGGCGATCCACGAAGGTACGAGCAGCTGTCGCATTCTCTTACGTCGTCGCTAGTCGGCTTTTTACGGCGTATAGTTAAAGCTGCTATTATCCGGTCTATAGTTAGACTTGCCATGTTAAGTATGGCCATCGTTCCCGCTTTGAAATTTCAATTTTTTTTTATTTTTTGCGTAAGTCGTCCGTGAATAGGAATGTACGTAATTTACGCTAGTAAAAAAAAAAAACGTTTTGACGTAATTTCGCGCAATGCACGGCGGGAAATTTCTGAACGGAGCATGCACAGTTCGATCGCCGCGGGGACGCGCTTCATTTAAATGATTCACGCCCCCTACCCGCCGATTTGAATTCCGCCGCCAGAAATACACTATGCCTCCCTAACTTACAGCGCAAAATCTTCCAGGATTCGACTTAGAGCCAGGTAAGATACGGCGGCGTAGTGTATCTCTGATACATTGCGCCGGGGCAATTGTATGTGGATCTGGCCCTAAGTTTTAAAAAAATGTAATTTAAAACGATCGTGTGTGGGCTTCAGAGTATTTTTCGGGTTCTGAAAAATTGGTAAATTTCCCCTTTATAGTGCCGTCGTACGTGCTGTACGTCACCGCGCTTTGCTAGAGCATTTTTATTTACGATCGTGTTTAGGCAAGGCCGTTTTAATGATGAAGTTGAAAAAAACTTTGTTTTTTTAGAGCCTGAAAAACAATGTTTTTTACAACCTGAAAAATGATCGTGTGTACGTGGCATTAGATATGGCTTTGTAACCCTTTCCAGACTGATACATGTCAATTACTTTGTTCCTCATTTATTTGAATTTCTTTAGATCGTGGCATGTTGCGTTGCCTTTTGAGATCCTTTTGCTCTACTTTGTTAGACAGATTCTATTTAACCACTTCAGCTTCGGAAAGGTTTTACCCACTTCCTGACCAGGCCATTTTTGCTATATGGCATTTTGTCGCTTTATCTGACAATGGTGCTTTACCCAAATTAAATTGATGTCCTTTTTTCCCCACAAATAGAGCTTTCTTTTGGTAGTATTTGATCACCTCTCTTTTTATTTTTTGCGCTATAAACAAAAAAGGCTGACAATTTTGAAAGAAAAAAATGTACTTTCTGCTATAATACATATCCCAAAAAAAATTTGAAAAACAAATTTCTTTATCAGTTTAGGCCAATATCTATTCTTCTACATATTTGTAATAAAAAAAAATCCCAGTAAGTGTATATTGATTTGTTTGCCAAAAATTATATCGTCTACAAACTATGGGATATATTTAGGGACTTTAATGGTGGTGATCTGCGATTTTTAGCAGGACTGCAACATTGTGGCAGAGAAATCTGACACTGAGTGACACTTTTTGGGGACCAGTGACAATAATACAGTGATCAGTGCTATAAAAATGCACTGATTACTGAATAAATGACACTGGCAGGGAAGGGGTTAACACCAGGGGCGATCAAAGGGTTACATGTTTCCTAGGGAGATGCTTACCAACTGTATGGGGCAGTGTCACACTGAAGGAAAAGAGACATCTGTGATTCAGCTGAGATGAATCACAAGATCTCTCGTTCCCTTCCTGACAGATCTGCTTTTTGTCTTGTTTACACAGGCAAATGGCTGATCCATCTCTCCTATGAATGATCTGTGGGTTGCGTTGTCCAGTCACAGCAGGAGTGATGTGCCCCTAAATCCACATGCACAAAATCACGCGCAGGTACGTGATTTTCCACAGCCGCAGTAAATGTACGTGGGGTGGTCCACAAGCGGTTAAGTGACTTCTTGATTCAACAGGACTGGCAGTACCTGTAATCAGGCCTGGGTGTGGCAAATGAAACTCAACTCGGCTAATGGGTTTCATTTACTAAAAGAACAACGCCCTTTCAGTAAGCTTAGTAAATAGAATGAAGTGGCGTTAACTTTAAATAGTCAATCAGGTGCCAGAAAAATCCTGTTTTTTGTTTGTTTGTTTCAATTTCCCCCACACATGAATGGGTTTTAAAGTGAACACAGGTTCACCTTATTTGCTAACATACACCTGACAAATTTATCTCTCACTTCACTTGGTGAACAGCCTCTATTCCTTTAGTAAATTAATCCCACTGTGAGGAATACTGTTTTTTTTTTTATATAATCTTTATTTTGAAATAAAAAAAAAAAACATACATACGGTCAGCCAACATGGCTCATAAAGGGAGGACAAAGACATTATATGACACAACAGATCGTGTACCGGGTACATGCATTAGGGGTAATAACAATCCATGGGTGCACCTACACAGCCGGGGGAATGATTAACAACATATTAGAGCCATGTTATAAGTTTGTTACCTGGTACACCTCTGCGGAAGACAAACACCTCCATGTAACCTTAGAAATCAGAATATACCACTGGGTATTTTCCAGCATTTTACTGAACACCTTGATTATGGAAGGCAGAGAACATGCAAAATGAAATATTATGTCATGCAATTTTGTCATAGTTAAAATTCAAGCGTTCTTATTTTTCACTGTGATCTACTTCCAGTTAGCCTTAATTGTTTTCTGGGAGATGTTATTTGAGTTTATTTGAAACCCCTGCCATGATGTGCTTTCAGCATTACATTGTAATTATCCATGCTGGTTATTAAAACAGATTTACATTTATTGTAATTGGGTAAACAACAGATGCAAAAATAGTCATATATGTTGTTATATTTTAGATTTTCAATGTGCTATTTAAGCTGATTCCTTTTGTAGCAATACCCCATAGATGTAAAAATTTAACATACATTTTCATTTTTTTCTGGCTACCTTTTTCACAGGGTTTTTTTTTTTTTCACATTGTAGGGAAAGATGCCACAGCTTGGGCGGTGGCTTTCCATTCCGTTTGGCCTTGATCCTCTCTGTTACGGTTCCACTCAGCCTGTTTACGCTCACCCACTATCAGGCTGCGTACTTACCGAGGCCGAGATGCCGAGGGTGGCCCACCGTTGCGACCCAGCGCAGACTGTCCCCTGGAGTTGGGACAGGGGAGGCAAGCCCAGGGAGGCACCGGTGCCAGTGAGGTCCGGGTTGGTAGCCTTGATCCTGGTGAAGACTGGAACTGGAGCTGGGCAGGTAACAGAAGCTGTACTGAGTAACTGTAGAGCAGGTAGCTTTAAGAAGTACTGAGCAGCTGTGGAGCAGGTAACTGGAGGGGTGCTGAGCAGATCAGACTGAAGACAGGTCCGGAGAGCAAGCCAAGGTTTAGGGGTTGGAGAGATCAACAAGTCCAAAGCCAAGCCAGAGGTCAGGGAGTATAGAAGACAGCGTATCCAGGAACAAGAGCCAAGGTCAATTTCAGGGTGAGAGGAGAGTCATACGGAAGTCCGGGTCAAAGGTTCAGGTAATCGGCAGAGAGTCCAAGCACAAAATGAAGACAAACCAGCAACCCGCCATGAGTCAGGGGCTGGTTTAAATAGCCTGGTCAGGCCTCCGATTGGTTCCGGGAAGGTGCGCGCTCATGCGCGCGCCCGTGTGCACGTTGCGTCGCCAGACCGCACATGCGCGCGCCTTTCCCGCACGGGTACGCGTCGGAGCGCGGCTCTATTGCGCATGTGCGGGGATCGGAAGACAGGCCTGGATCCCTGACACCCCCCCGCCTTCTGCCCTATGTGGGGCCACTTGTGTGCGACTTCTCGTAGGCCTGGGGGTGGCCCCTTCACCCCACAGTCCGGCCCTTTTTTCTGTCTGGCCCCCCCCCCTTTTTTTCTGGGGGTTCCTCGGGAGTTCCCCTGCTGACGGCGGCGTTTGCCCGCAGTTGATCACCGGTTCCAAACTGTGACATTCAACTCAGTAATTAATATTTATATATTTGTATTTAATTTTACATCTGTAATATTGACTGTATGTACAATTATACAGCTATGTTGTTTTGTTTGTGTTTTCTAACAAGCTTCACTATTGTATATATATAATTTTTTTTCTTTTTTTTTAGAACCTATGCTTGCAAACCTATTTCCCCTGAAGATGACCCACACCAGCCAAGGGTCGAAACGCGTCGGGGTCTTTGCGCATACGTTTATTTATATACTATTTTATTGATATCTACTTATTGTATTTATATGTTTGTAATGACGTTTCTAAGTGTGCGGTTCAATGTTGATTCAGATGGTTTTTCCATTATGCAATTTATTTGCTTTTGAATACATTTAATATTTTTCTACTTTTTTATTTAATTATTTCTTAACTGCAGCTCAAAACCACTAGGGGTACTTTTCCTTTTTTTCAATATTTCAATCAGGGGTGTGCAGCACTCCAATCCACAACATGTATCGCCTTTTCTTTGCTTGAGTTTATTTGAAACTCCTGCCATGATGTGCTTTCAGCATTACATTGTAATTATCCATGGTGGTTAAAACAGATTTACATTTATTGTAATTGGGTAAACAACAGATGCAAAAATAGTCATATATGTTATATTTTAGATTTTCAATGTGCTATTTAAGCTGATTCCTTTTGTAGCAATACCCCATAGATGTAGAAATTTAACATACATTTTTTTCTGGCTACTTTGGTACACAACCGCATTCTGGTATCTAATGTGCCTCTAAGTGCAGAAGTATAAAACTTTTAATATCCCCTAAAGGGGTTAAAAACACTTACAAGATGGTGGATGAAACAGGCAAATCTTGATGGTAAAGCTTCCACGAGATAACAGCCAACTTGTGCTGTGGATGTTCAGGGGACACAATAGTGCTGGAGCCTGGGGATAATGTCAGAGGAAGCAAGACAAAAACCAGCATGGAACACAAACAGGAAGTGGACAGGAAGTGTGTCATAGAGGCGGGCCCCTGAACATCCACAGCAAAGGTTAGCTGTTATCTCGTGGACTTCTCTGGAAGCTTTACCATCACAGACTGGGACTGCCCTGCCACTGGAACATCTTCTGGACGCACTTACCTGCTACATGTCTGTTTCATCCACCATCTTGTAAGTGTTTTAACCCCTTTAGGGGATATTAAAAGTTTTATACTTCTGCACTTAGAGGCGCCTTGTTTGTTTTTCTGTTTCCATTAGAGATTGCTTGTCTCCCTGAGTGCTGTCTTAAGTATGTGAAGACCCTCTTCAACACAGACTATCTTTCAGGATTCAAATGCTTGGAGCGCCCTGGATATACAAATGTTTCTGGTATCTAATGTGATATGCTGATCTTTAGCTGTATTCACAAAAAACTCCAGCCAAGAAGAGAAAAAAAAGAACAACCTGGTATCTCTGCATTCTGGACTACGGATTTGGATGTGATCTCCTAGATCGGTCAATGTGGATGAAATTTTGTATTATTGAGCATAGAAAAAAAGGAAGAAAGAAAACTGAGGAAGAAGGAAGTGCCAAACAGGGAAAGCAAAAGGTGAGAGGGAAAGAGAAAAAAGAGGTGCGATTGGAGAGGGACTACACAATTTAAAGGAAAGAGAAGGACTAAATATAAGTGTTTCCCCTTGTCCTCCCTCTTCCCAGGGCCAGTTCAATTGTGAATGTAAAAAAAAAATTCCATGGAGTGCTGCTTAAAGTGGAGCTTCACCCAAATGGGGACGCTCAGTTTGTCTGCCTCCTTCCCCTCTCTGCTGACAAATTTTTCACCTTTTGGACGGAGGGGTTACCTGGTTTTGACAGCCACAGCAAACTCAGCCGGAGGTTCGGCCCCCCTCCTTCTTCCCCTGCAGCCGGCCCAATCAGAAAGTTTAGCGCACTTCGCGCATGCACATTGGGGGAATTGGCTGTGGAGGCTTCACTTTCGGTTTGCCTTAGTGAAGATGCCGATGGCAGCACCTGATAGCCGATTAAAAAATTGGCTCTGGTGAAGATACCACTGGATTCCTGGACAGGTAAAAGTCCTAATATAAAAAGTCAACAGCTACATTGTTTTTAGCTACTGACTTTTATATATTTTTTCTGCAGGAGCCTGAAGCTTCTAAGATTGATTTTCATTTATTTCAGTAAAACCAGATGGAGGGAAATTTGCCTTCTCTACACTTCAGTGTGGACATTAGTTAATGAGATTAACAGCATAGAAGACCTATCAATAGCAACATGCCAATGGAGACCAGTGCAGTGCAGAACCTTTCCATTTCATGTGGTATGCATGACCTTGCTGCGCCGTCACTGGTCTCCGCTCTCTCCTGGAAACAGTGTTTCCCAGAAGACAGTGGGGGGTGACGTGAATGGGCTGGACTCCCACGGGAGTCAAAACCCGGAAGTGGGTGCAAATATCTGTCTTAGGCAGGTATCTGCACCCCCCCTCCCCCCTGAAAAGTGCCAAATGTGACACCGGAGGGGGGAGGGATCCAAAAAGCGGAGGTTCACTTTTTGTGTTAAACCTCCGTTTTAAGGATCAATACCCAAATCGTATTCAGCAGTTGCTAGAATTTATTGCTTAAAGAAGGGCCTTTAGGAGACAGAGTTTTTATTTTTATTTAATAGATTAGCTGTATGTATACATTTTAGGGCTGTTACTGATCAAAATGTTTGTGTTCGATTAATCGTTTTTTATTTTAATCGATTAATCGACTAATTTCGATTAATTATAACGCACATACAGATCCAACTACTTTTAGCTGATCTCCTTGCAGGCTGATTCCCAGTGCAGCTGCCAACAGCAGGATACAAAAAAACACACAAAAGCAGCGCTCGATGGGAATAGCATTAAAACTTTTATAATCTTCAAGTAGGTAACAAAATAAATATTGCACTGGAGATAAAATCGATGTAGCTACATAAACTGTAAAAATGGTGCGAGTAATACCAAACGGTACCAAAAGCAGTCATAAAAATATGTAGCCAATTATGATACTGGTATAAAAATGTGTACAACGATACCACTGCTGAATCCAGATGAGGAGAGGTTACTATCAGTCCGTCGGCTGTTCCATGAAGGGAACTATCACAACTCCAAGTGGATGGTTGTAAAATCCCAGGTTAATAAAAGGAAGTGATAGAGGGAAATGTAACAGCTACTATGTGGCAGATAGTAAGGTCCGCCACCATGCAGATATGAAGGCACAGCTAAGGAGCCCTTCAGATGGATACGGCAAGCCCCGCTGGTGTCCGTGATGTTACCGGATCTCCGACGGAAGGCCCAGAAGCCGGCGGAGAGGCGAGTACCAATCAAAATAATTTTAATCGATCAAAAATATTTTGATCGATCAAAAAAATTAAAGATTAATCGATGAATTAAAAGTTAATTTGCACAGCCCTGATACATTTGCATAATTTTATTTAGAGAATACATTTTGGCAAATTAAATTTTCTTGTCTGTACAAATCTGGTTACATGCCTAAAAGTATATAGAGCTGTTCAATATAAACTATATAAATTTTCTTTAGATGCTATCACAAATTATATAATATTGTCTAAATTGCTTATTGCTTCTCTTTTTTGTATGTAGAGCTGTTTAGTACCGTGTTTCCCTGAAAATAAGACCCACTCCGAAAATAAGACCTATTGTTATTTTCCAGGAGAGCTGCAATATAAGCCCTACCCCGGAAATAAGCCCTAGTTTAAAATGCTTGTAAAATCCTATAATCCACTTTATTTCTGGATTATATAATGTACAATGTGTGTGTTTCTGTAATATACAGGCCCCTTCCCCCCCCTGCAGTGCTCGGAGCGAGGAAAAGAGCGGGGAAGAGAGCAAAGATATAATGAAGATATTTGGCACATTTATATTACAGAAACACACACATTGTACATTATATACTACTTTAATAGAGCGGATTATATGATTTTACAAGCATTTTAACTTTGTTCACGCTAAGGATTCCTGACAGGCAGAGAGAGAGGGAGAAAAGACGTCACATTACATGGTAAGTCCTACCCTGAATAAAAGCCTTAGGCCTCGTACACACGACCGAGGAACTCGTTGTTTCAGACACATGGTTTTCCTCGACGAGTTCCTTGTTAGGCTTGTCGAGGAACTCGACAGGCTTTCTTTGCGTACACATGGTAAAGACCTAATCTCCTCGTTTTCAAACGCGGTGATGTTCAACACGTCCGACGGCACTATAAAGGGGAAGTACGATTCCTTTGGCGCCACCCTTGGGGCTGCTTTTGCTAATCTCATGTTGCTGCGTGTTAGTAAAAGTTTGGTGAGTGAAGATTCCGCTTTTCAGTCTTCGTACTTTCAGATCGATTTCTGCCGTTCAGTTTGTGCTTGTGGGTTCGTATCTTGACTTTCAGGACGTGTTTTTAGGTCGTATTTATTTTACAGTGCGTTCCTGTCCACTCGTTTGTCCACTCGTTTGTGTTTGTCAGGTCGTTCTTCAAAGGACTGTTCTTCAGTGCGTTCTGTTTAGTGCGTTCTGATTAGATGTTCATTTCTAGCCATGTTGCAGGCACCTTCTCGTCGTCGGAGAGTTTGTGCTGTGCAGTCGATTTGTGTGATGGTCTGCTTGTTTTAGACCTAGACAAGTCCATGAACAGGGTGAGGAGGCGTTCATGGACCAAGAATTGGTTGCTCCGTAGGAACCAATTCTCTCATATGCCTCTGCTGCGGGAGATTCAGGAAAATAATCCTGATGACTACAGGAATTTCCTGAGGATCTCTGACCTCGTATTTTAGCACCTGTTAGCTTTGGTGTCGCCATATATTACCAGGCAGGACACCGTTATGCAGGAAGCTAACAGTGCTGAGCAGAGGCTAGTTGCTACCTTACGTTATCTGGCAACTGGGCAAAGCCTTCAGGACTTAAAGTTCACGACAGGCATCTCCCCCCAGGCTCTGGGCCGTATCTTTCCTGATACCTGCTCTGCCATTATCCAGGTTCTGCAGGACGACTATATGAGGGTAAGTTTTCTCCTTTAATATCACATTTAATGTATTTAATGTATGCTAATGTATTGTATTTATTTCCTCCTTCCCTAATTACCATGATTGTAATATGCTGTGAATGTCCCCTTTGCCCCCATGCATGCTGTAAGCTCTTATTGCCCCTTATTTGGCCTACATGCATATTTCCCTTCACTTACCTCCCCAGCATGCTATCCTAGGCCCAAACACACCTAGCCTAGTCACTTCCCTAAGTGTATTGTGTAATATCCATTGTAAAGCTTTATCCCCCCTCTAAAATGTGTTGTAAAGTCTAGGTTCACCATTTCTTTTATTTTTTTGTTGAACTCCCAAACTCATCTAGCCCCCCCCCCCCCCCCCTCTAAAATGTGTTGTAAAGTCTAGGTTCACCATTTTGTTTTATTTTTTGTTGAACTCCCAAACTCATCTAGCCCCCCCCCCCTCTAAAATGTGTTGTAAAGTCTAGGTTCACCATTTTTTTTAACCCCCAAACTCATCTAGCCCCCCCCCCTCCTAATTTGGTCAATGGTCCATCAGAGGGGGTGATGAATGTGCTAATTGTGCCTTATATTTTTTGTGTAAAATGCTCTTTCAAATTTTTTTTGGAATGATAATTATGTCTTTGTATAACCTGCTTGCAATGTTATGTGGAGATTTTTTTTTGTTTTGATTCCACAGCTTCGGTCCACGCCACAGGAATGGCAGACTGTGGCATCGGAGTTTGCGATGCGGTGGAACTTCCCCAAATGCGGTGGAGCCATCGATGGAAAGCACGTCCGCATCGTGCCACCACCCCGTTCTGGTTCCCAGTTTTTCAACTACAAGGGGTTCAATAGTATTATGCTGATGGCGGTGGTGTCAGCACAGTACGAATTCCTCTATGTGGATGTGGGGAAGAACGGCCGGATGTCAGATGGGGGAGCGTTCAGGCTCAAGAGCGATGATCTAGCATTGCCACCGGATGCTGAGAATGTGGAAGGACTCCCCTTCGTCCTATTGGCTGATGAAGCCTTTGGCCTGGGACCCCATCTCATGAGGCCATTCCCCTTTAGGACTCTCACCCCAGAGAGGAGGGTGTTCAATTACCGGCTGGCCAGAGCCCGAAGAGTTGTGGAGAACGCCTTTGGGATAATGGACAGACGGTTCCGCCTGTTTCTTACATCGTTACCTATGGCGGAGTACAAATGGAACTACATCATATTTGCATGCTGCATTTTGCACAACTTTTTACGGAGACAGTCTCCGATCTATATGGTCAAGCTGGATTCACCAATGCTGAACTCTCATTGCCGGGTCTTGAACCTGCCCGTACTGGCTTGCCCCCCAAAGTGCCCGTGCAGTCCGGGATCAATATGTGGACTATTTCATGGGTAGGGGGGCCATTCCTTCACAAGCTAATCTGTAATACTTTTGTTTCAAAACCAACAAAAAATCTGTTTACAAACCATTTTTGATGTCTCGCTTGTGTTTATTTTAGCTGTCTCCTAATTTGTTCTAGTGTACTACATGTAGTGTGAAGTGTATTTTCATTCTCAACTAACAACTATTTCCCAGGTAACACCAAAAGTAAACTCATCTAAAGTTCTAGGTTTATTTAGAAAAACAAGACACACTTTCTTGTTGGTTTGACCCAAACTTTACTTGGTGCATATTCACACACATGTTTTTTTTTAGTTGCCATAAACTGGCATTTGTATTTTTTTTAACAAAACTAAAAAAAAATCTTATATAGCACAAAATGTAACAATGTGAACCTCTAGGCAATAACGTAGATTTTTTCGATATCGAACAACAGTCTCTATCTGCCCATATTACAATGGGGTGTTGGCACCCCTGGACAAGCCAAAATTTGAGCATGCACACAGTCTTTTTAGAATCAACATCTGCTATCTGTCATCATGGGTGATCAATGAACCCCTTCTTCCTTTCACCTACTTGAGTAGCAAGGAAGGGGTTGCACCCACAAAACACGGACATAGATATCCCGAGATGGCAGATAGTACATGTTGACACTAAAAAGACTGTGTGCATGCTCAAATTTTGGCTTGTCCAGGGGTGCCAACACCCCATTGTAATATGGGCAGATAGAGAATGTTGTTCGATATCGAAAAAATCTACTTTATTGCCTAGAGGTTCACATTGTTACATTGTTACATGGATCATGTTTCTCGATGAAAACCAGTCCGACGAGGAACACGACTAGGAAAAAGAGAACTTGCTCTCTTTTTTCATCATCGAGTTCCTCAACAGTTTTCTCGATAAAAAGCATACATACGACCGGTTGTGTGTACGCGGCCTCACTGTGTCTTTTGTTGCAAAAATTAATATAAGACACAGGCTTATTTAGCTTTTCTTTAGCCATTGCCACAAAACTCTACATTAAAGTGACCACATATGTAGTACATGCAGTCTGCATTGCTTATTCCTTCTCTTTATGGTATGTAAGGAGTCACCTTGCCTTGCCTTGCATAATGAAAATGCCAGGGGTTACCCAATGATGTGGACGGGTGACCCTGCCCCCTCTTACGTGTCATGGGGGTTTCGTGTAGAGTGAAGACTGGAGCATCGCTGGAGAATGGATCACAAGCGGGACATCGAGAATGGATTACAACACTGGACAGACTAGATTATACGTCAGACAGGAGGCTCATATCTTATGCATTAATCTTTCTTTATTAATGCTCATAGCAGATAGTGCAAAATCACTTTAACGTAGTAAATAAAAAGAAAAAACTGTATGAACTACATATCCCAGCAGTCCTTGGTCCTTAGCCACTCCCCTCCTAATCTCTATATATGGACTGTCCTCCTTTGGTTCTTCCTCTTTCTTTCTGCTCATGGCATGAGATAAGTATTGTTTAATTCTCTTTAATTGCAATAACTTTACTGTATACTTTATTGTAATTTATTATACTGTAAATATTGTTTAAATGATTGTATCTCACTTTCTTCTGCGACCGGAATACTGCGGTTATCCCGCTATTCCGGTCCATTTTTCCCTATGCCTGTGAATATTTCAGTTATTCTCCTCACATAACAGTCTATCTTCCTCCCTCCCCCCCCCTCGCACACACCGCGCTTCGCGGGCTTTTTGCAAGAAGGTCGCGTTTTTCGACGCAACATCTCAAACTGAGTGACGCGTTCACTTTCGACGCTACATCTCAAGTTGTAATCTTGCTAGGGCGGACTTCACCCACACTGCTCATCTCAGCTGCTAGCCTATAAGGGCTCTAGGGGCCGTAGTCTCGCGAGACTTCGCCCCTGGAGTGTAATTTCCTCCCAGGCTCTCCTCCCACCGCAAACCAATCTTCCTGTGGTCGGAGGTAAGAGCCTGAGTGAGTGAGCTAGTTAGATTCCCCTTTTCTAGTTAGTCAGCTACAGATTCCTAGGAATTTATTCCTTCCTCTCATTTATACAGCTGGCTAGCAATCCTTTGTGGGTACACAACATGACAGACGAGGGCTCTCTCCCCACCCTTGATGAGGAGCTGACACTAGCACCAGCTCAAACCTTTAATGCTGCTCAACTCCAAGAGCTCATTAGCAGATCTATTCAAGCAGCATTAGCTGCAACTGCCGCCCCCTCCGGAGCTCACCAAGCCCTGGCCCCCCCTGAACCCGTAACTAAGGGTAAATCCTCTCAGAAGAGGAAACATATTGGGACGGCCTATGACTCCCCGGCAGGGGAAGTAAAAAATGTGCATAGAGCAGCTCCCCACACGGACTGCCACCCCACGCGTCCTTCAGACTCCTCTCAACCCCTGGGCCTCAGGGAGTCATCTAAGAGGCATGGTTCCGCCAAACGGACCAAACTGACTCATACATAATCGAGTCAGACGAGGCATCGGAGTTTGCGATGCGGTGGAACTTCCCCAAATGCGGTGGAGCCATCGATGGAAAGCACGTCCGCATCGTGCCACCACCCCGTTCTGGTTCCCAGTTTTTCAACTACAAGGGGTTCAATAGTATTATGCTGATGGCGGTGGTGTCAGCACAGTACGAATTCCTCTATGTGGATGTGGGGAAGAACGGCCGGATGTCAGATGGGGGAGCGTTCAGGCTCAAGAGCGATGATCTAGCATTGCCACCGGATGCTGAGAATGTGGAAGGACTCCCCTTCGTCCTATTGGCTGATGAAGCCTTTGGCCTGGGACCCCATCTCATGAGGCCATTCCCCTTTAGGACTCTCACCCCAGAGAGGAGGGTGTTCAATTACCGGCTGGCCAGAGCCCGAAGAGTTGTGGAGAACGCCTTTGGGATAATGGACAGACGGTTCCGCCTGTTTCTTACATCGTTACCTATGGCGGAGTACAAATGGAACTACATCATATTTGCATGCTGCATTTTGCACAACTTTTTACGGAGACAGTCTCCGATCTATATGGTCAAGGTTGGGCCGGAAGCTGGATTCACCAATGCTGAACTCTCATTGCCGGGTCTTGAACCTGCCCGTACTGGCTTGCCCCCCAAAGTGCCCGTGCAGTCCGGGATCAATATGTGGACTATTTCATGGGTAGGGGGGCCATTCCTTCACAAGCTAATCTGTAATACTTTTGTTTCAAAACCAACAAAAAATCTGTTTACAAACCATTTTTGATGTCTCGCTTGTGTTTATTTTGGCTGTCTCCTAATTTGTTCTAGTGTACTACATGTAGTGTGAAGTGTATTTTCATTCTCAACTAACAACTATTTCCCAGGTAACACCAAAAGTAAACTCATCTAAAGTTCTAGGTTTATTTAGAAAAACAAGACACACTTTCTTGTTGGTTTGACCCAAACTTTACTTGGTGCATATTCACACACATGTTTTTTTTTAGTTGCCATAAACTGGCATTTGTATTTTTTTTAACAAAACTAAAAAAAAATCTTATATAGCACAAAATGTAACAATGTGAACCTCTAGGCAATAACGTAGATTTTTTCGATATCGAACAACAGTCTCTATCTGCCCATATTACAATGGGGTGTTGGCACCCCTGGACAAGCCAAAATTTGAGCATGCACACAGTCTTTTTAGAATCAACATCTGCTATCTGTCATCATGGGTGATCAATGAACCCCTTCTTCCTTTCACCTACTTGAGTAGCAAGGAAGGGGTTGCACCCACAAAACACGGACATAGATATCCCGAGATGGCAGATAGTACATGTTGACACTAAAAAGACTGTGTGCATGCTCAAATTTTGGCTTGTCCAGGGGTGCCAACACCCCATTGTAATATGGGCAGATAGAGAATGTTGTTCGATATCGAAAAAATCTACTTTATTGCCTAGAGGTTCACATTGTTACATTGTTACATGGATCATGTTTCTCGATGAAAACCAGTCCGACGAGGAACACGACTAGGAAAAAGAGAACTTGCTCTCTTTTTTCATCATCGAGTTCCTCAACAGTTTTCTCGATAAAAAGCATACATACGACCGGTTGTGTGTACGCGGCCTCACTGTGTCTTTTGTTGCAAAAATTAATATAAGACACAGGCTTATTTAGCTTTTCTTTAGCCATTGCCACAAAACTCTACATTAAAGTGACCACATATGTAGTACATGCAGTCTGCATTGCTTATTCCTTCTCTTTATGGTATGTAAGGAGTCACCTTGCCTTGCCTTGCATAATGAAAATGCCAGGGGTTACCCAATGATGTGGACGGGTGACCCTGCCCCCTCTTACGTGTCATGGGGGTTTCGTGTAGAGTGAAGACTGGAGCATCGCTGGAGAATGGATCACAAGCGGGACATCGAGAATGGATTACAACACTGGACAGACTAGATTATACGTCAGACAGGAGGCTCATATCTTATGCATTAATCTTTCTTTATTAATGCTCATAGCAGATAGTGCAAAATCACTTTAACGTAGTAAATAAAAAGAAAAAACTGTATGAACTACATATCCCAGCAGTCCTTGGTCCTTAGCCACTCCCCTAATAATCTCTATATATGGACTGTCCTCCTTTGGTTCTTCCTCTTTCTTTCTGCTCATGGCATGAGATAAGTATTGTTTAATTCTCTTTAATTGCAATAACTTTACTGTATACTTTATTGTAATTTATTATACTGTAAATATTGTTTAAATGATTGTATCTCACTTTCTTCTGCGGCCGGAATACTGCGGTAATCCCGCTATTCCGGTCCATTTTTCCCTATGCCTGTGAATATTTCAGTTATTCTCCTCACATAACAGTCTATCTTCCTCCCTCCCCCCCCCCCCTCGCACACACCGCGCTTCGCGGGCTTTTTGCAAGAAGGTCGCGTTTTTCGACGCAACATCTCAAACTGAGTGACGCTTTCACTTTCGACGCTACATCTCAAGTTGTAATCTTGCTAGGGCGGACTTCACCCACACTGCTCATCTCAGCTGCTAGCCTATAAGGGCTCTAGGGGCCGTAGTCTCGCGAGACTTCGCCCCTGGAGTGTAATTTCCTCCCAGGCTCTCCTCCCACCGCAAACCAATCTTCCTGTGGTCGGAGGTAAGAGCCTGAGTGAGTGAGCTAGTTAGATTCCCCTTTTCTAGTTAGTCAGCTACAGATTCCTAGGAATTTATTCCTTCCTCTCATTTATACAGCTGGCTAGCAATCCTTTGTGGGTACACAACATGACAGACGAGGGCTCTCTCCCCACCCTTGATGAGGAGCTGACACTAGCACCAGCTCAAACCTTTAATGCTGCTCAACTCCAAGAGCTCATTAGCAGATCTATTCAAGCAGCATTAGCTGCAACTGCCGCCCCCTCCGGAGCTCACCAAGCCCTGGCCCCCCCTGAACCCGTAACTAAGGGTAAATCCTCTCAGAAGAGGAAACATATTGGGACGGCCTATGACTCCCCGGCAGGGGAAGTAAAAAATGTGCATAGAGCAGCTCCCCACACGGACTGCCACCCCACGCGTCCTTCAGACTCCTCTCAACCCCTGGGCCTCAGGGAGTCATCTAAGAGGCATGGTTCCGCCAAACGGACCAAACTGACTCATACATAATCGAGTCAGACGAGGACTCGTCCGCTGAGACGGATGGGTCCGAAGTCTCAGAGTCTGAGTATGACGAAGTAGAGGATGCGGGGGCATCGGCGCTCCTACAGGACGCCAACCCTGACAATCAGGGCAATGACATTGTGGACGCCCTGGGCGAACCATTGTTCAACCCGGACGCCATATCACACCCCCGTTCTGGGGATTGGGCTCCTTTACCCCACGTAGCACAGTACGTGGAGCTTTGGGCCCGCAGACCATTGGACAGACCCAACCGTAATAAGTTGAGAGCGGAATGTCCTCGCCCTCAGATTCCAATGAAAACAGTCATGACACCAGAGATAGATCCCATTCTATCAAAATATTTGCAAAATCTGGGAAGTTCCCCAAAAAGGGGATAGACCGATCTTTTAAGTCCATACAAGATCGTGTGCTGGATCTTTTTGGACCACTGACAAAGATCCTGAATATGGCAGAACAAGCTGCAACCACTGGCCAGACGGTCGATCTAACCCAACTACGTGGGTGGGCCCAAAGGGCCATACCGCCTGCTCTGTCGAGCGCAGACGCTCTATCCTGATGCGGCTAGACCCGCAATTAGCCCACTTAGCAGAGACCGAACCAGGTCCCGCAGCAGAAGGGATGCTTTTTGGTGAATCCTTAGTAAAGGATATTAATAAGTTTGTAGGACTGTTTAACAGCCTTGACAAAGCACAAACCTCTCTCAAAAGGTCAGGTGCTGGTAGTGTTTTTCCCCGGGCCGGCAGAAATAGGGGCCATTCTGCCGGCCGCAATAACAATGGTAGACCGTTTCAGAGAGCGATTACCTAACCTCACTCTGATAGACAACGAGCTCCAGGAACTGATATCCAAGCACGCGGTGATCGGGGTCGACCCTTTTTCCCCGGGGTTTATCAGCAATCTTTTCTTAGTCAAGAAGAAAGGGGGAGGCTATCGCCCCGTCATAAACCTTCGGGAATTAAATCAGTATGTCACCTATCGGCATTTCAAGATGGAGGGCATCCACTGCCTTCGAGACCTCCTACAACCGGGAGATTGGTTAGTGAAGGTGGACCTGAAGGACGCCTACCTCACCGTCCCCATGCATCGGGACTCCCAACACCTTCTCCGTTTCTTGTGGTGGGGACGCACTTGGCAATTCACCTGCCTTCCATTCAGTCTGTCATCCGCCCCATGGTGTTTCACAAAAATCTTGAAACCAGCCATGGCATCGCTGAGGAGCAGGGGAGTACGTCTGATCGTTTATCTAGACGACATCCTTATACTTGCTTACTCCAAGGATCAGGCGTATCACCACTCGGCCTGGACGATCAACCTATTACAGGGGAAAGGTTTCCTGATCAATCAAGAAAAATCAGTTCTTATTCCAACTCAAGAGATAGAATTCCTCGGTTTTTTGGTGGACACCAATCAAGCTGTCCTCCGCCTACCCAGCGCGAAATTGGCCCTGATCCGCAAAGAGATCAGGGCAGTACTCCGCAAGGGGTACTTATCTCTAAGCATACTAGCCCGTCTGGTAGGTCTTCTGGCGGCCTCCATTCAAGCCATATTTCCGGCCCCTCTTCATTACAGGGCCCTCCAGAGATTAAAAATTATGCACTTACGACAGGGTCTCCGCTACACAGACGAGATACCTCTCTCTTCGGAAGCCCAAGTCGAACTACGATGGTGGCTCCGGCACGCCGTGGAGTGGAATGGCAGAACTATCTTCAATTCATACCCAGACATCATCATAGAGTCGGACGCGAGCCGCCGAGGCTGGGGTGCTCGTTTAGGGGGGACCTCGACGGGAGGGACCTGGTCCAGAGAAGAATCTCTCTTACACATTAACGCACTAGAACTCTCAGCAGCGCTATTCGCCATTCAGAGCTTCTTAGCGGAGAAATCCAACTGTTGCGTTTTATTGCGCATGGACAATATTGTGGCGGTGCAATACATCAACCGCCTGGGTGGCACCAGATCCAAGATCCTAGCAGACATTACCACAGAGATTTGGCACTACTGTCTGTCTCGCAACATCATCCCTACGGCGGAGTACATTCCGGGTACCTCCAACACTGTCGCAGATTGGAACTCCCGTTACCTTATCAACTCCAGCGATTGGCGTTTGGACCAATCAGTCTTTGCCCAACTGAACCTACTCTGGGGCCCCCTGGGAATAGACCTATTCGCCTCACGTCTCAATCACCAGCTACCCCGTTTCTTCAGCTGGAGACCATACCCGGGGTCCTTGGCGGTAGACACTTTCCGCCACTCTTGGACGGGGGAAACGCATTATGCGTTTCCCCCATTCTCGATGATCCCCAAGGTCCTACTACAGATTGCGAATCAGGAAGCGACGGTGGTGCTGATCACCCCATGGTGGCCGACTCAACCATGGTTTCCTCTCCTGCTGGAGTTAACCATGGACCGTCCCAGACTTCTGCCCCCGTTTCCGCACATCCTCTCCCACCTGACCAAGGGCATTCACCCCATGGTAGAGGAAGGCACGCTGACACTCCTGGCATGGTTGGTCTCGGGGTGCCAGACGTACACGACGGACTTTCAAACTCAGCTAGAGATCTCCTCACCGTGGCCTGGGCCCCCGGGACTCGATCGGCATATCGATCAGCCTGGGGCCTCTGGGTACGTTGGTGTGAACAACGGCAAGCTGATCCCGTACGTGCCCCTATTTCCGTCATAGCGAACTACCTAGCGGACTCCTTCGGATCTGGCAAGTCGTACAGTTCTATCAATATTTATAGATCAGCCATATCAGCCTATCGCTACCCCGTGGACTCTCTGCCGATTGGCAAACATCCCCTGATATGCAGATTGTTACGAGGCATCAGGTTCAAACGACCTCCTCGCCCTAAATACCAATCCACCTGGGACGTCTCCAGGGTCCTCGAAATGTTCTCCAGCTGGGAGGACAACGATAATCTATCTCTCAAACTACTGTCTTTTAAACTTACGGTACTACTGTGCCTCATCTCCATCAAACGTGTTTCAGACGTTAGGGCCTTAGACATTTCCAGACGTCAGTTTTCTCCTCAAGGGGTTAAGTTCTCGGTAGTCCGCAGGACAAAAACAGGCCTACAATCGGTGTTTTACCCCTATTTTCCTGCACACCCACGACTCTGCGTGGTTAGATGCCTACGGGCCTACGAAGCACGCACTACCGACCTGCGAACCCCGGGATTTTTCCAACTTCTAATATCCTACGTACGTCCACACCACCCGGTCACTCCTGCCACTTTGGCACGATGGGTTAGATCAGCCATGGCAATGGCGGGTATAGACGTCACCCTGTTTGGAGCACATTCCTCCAGAGGGGCTATGGCTACCAAGGTGGTTGTGACTGGAGGCTCTCTTACTGACCTACTAATGGCGGCCGACTGGTCTTCTGAGACCGTTTTTCGTTTCTTCTATTTAAGACCGGAGGAACATGTCGCCATGTCTGTCTTACGATAATCAGATCTCTGAATGTCTTGGTTTTTTGGATGCAATAATAATATAGATGTTGTGTTAAGCTTTGAACTTGCATAAGATATGAGCCTCCTGTCTGACGTATAATTCGAGATTTTCCTAGCTTGTGACGGAAAATATTGATTATATGAAGACAGGAGGCGAGTATCTTCCCTCCCTTCCCAACCCTTTCATGATTTTCCGTATTATTTCAGGCTATTGATACCATTCGTGACCAGAATATGCAAACAACCTACTAATCGGGTGACGTTCCCCTACTTCTGGAGGACCTGTTGGTCAGAATTACTCAGTTGGTTATCCCACGTTGGGAACCGTTGCTGTTACCACGGAACTTCCGGACAGGAAACTGTGAGGCCGGCTGGCCGAAGAGTTCACATATAACGACGAAGTTCAAGTTCGGATCCGGGTGTCCATACCTCAAGATCCACATAAAGAAAGAGGAAGAACCAAAGGAGGACAGTCCATATATAGAGATTAGGAGGGGAGTGGCTAAGGACTAAGGACTGCTGGGATATGTAGTTCATACAGTTTTTTCTTTTTATTTACTACGTTAAAGTGATTTTGCACTATCTGCTATGAGCATTAATAAAGAAAGATTAATGCATAAGATACTCGCCTCCTGTCTTCATATAATCAATATTTTCCGTCACAAGCTAGGAAAATCTCAAATTATATTGCTGGAATGTTTTTTTTATTTTTTTATTTGATTTTTAATAAAGAACTTATCCTAACTGTGTCTGGGTGTTTTTTTTTTAAAAATTACACTTTTTTTGTGAAATAGTAAGGAAACAATGTACCCCGTTACCAATTCACATAGGGGGTGCCGGAATCTGGGGGTCCCCTTTGTTAAAGGGGCTTCCAGATTCCGATAAGCCCCCCGCCCGCAGACCCCCACAACCACCGGGCAAGGGTTGTGGGGATGAGGCCCTGGTCCCCATCAACATGGGGACATCCTCCTCATGTAAGGGCATGTGGCCTGGTACGGTTCAGGAGGCAGGGCGCTCTTTCATCCCCCCTCTTTTCCTGTGGCCTGCCAGGTTGCATGCTCGGATAAGGATCTGGTATGGATTTTTGGGGGGAACCTACGCCATTTTTTTTTATTTTGGTGCGGGTTCCCCTTAAAATCCATACCAGACCTGATGGGCCTGATATGAAATTTGGGGGGGACCCCTATGAGTAGTTTTAAATTACTTTTTTTTTCTTTAGAAATGACATTTTGTGCAGGGACAGTTCTAAACATGGGAAACATGTGCTACTTAACAGGCATACTATACACACCCCCCAGGTCCGAAATTGAAAAGAATATTTCACTTTTTTTTTTGTTTCACTTTAAGCATTATTAAAATCACTGCTCCCGAAAAACGTCATTTTTTTTTTTTGCATTGATACATGTCCCCTGGGGCAGGGCCCAGGTCCCCAAACACTTTTTATGACAATAACTTGTTTATTAACCTTAAAATGATTTGATTTTTCATGTTCCTGTCCCATAGACTTTAACAATGTTTACATGTTCGAACAAATTTTTTGCCTGTTCACATGTTCTGGTGCGAACCGAACCGGGAGGTGTTTGGCTCATCCCTAATGTAGACCTGCCAATATATACATTTTCTTTGGATGCTGCTACAAAATAATAAAATAGTGTTACTACATAAGTAGTACATGCCGTCTACATTGCTTTTTCCAGCTATTTTTTTTCCATCTTGTTTTTACTTCTGCTGGAGATGACTGACAGTTTTCAAAGATTGTATTCTTACTATATAATAAGCTATGTTTATAGGGAAAAAATACTTGTATAGATCACAATGTCTAGACAGTGCACTTTAATTTGACATACATGATAACAGATTGTGCAGAACAAACATTACAAAATTAGTTTCTAATTACAATGCACACCATGATTTGTGAAAAATGAAAATAATCATCATATTAGCTCAAGAACATATATTACAATGTACAACCTCATCAGAGATAGACGTGTCCTGAACTATAAAACACAAAGGAGATGAAAATAAATAGATTAAATTGCTTGTGTGGCCATAGTAACAGACACAGATAGGGAATGAAATTACTCGTTCTAATAACATAAATGAGATGTTCCAAGAGCTAGGCAAGAGCAATGACATGTTCACAGTTTGATGATCATTTGTAATCCATGTTCATATATTAATAGTTGTAATGTGTTTTGATTTGTAGTTGTGACTGGCGGCTCTCGCGTGCAATGCATGGGAGTGATATTATTTGGCTCTGGCCAGTCACAGAGCTAGAGTCTGCGGGCCCAGAAAGAAAAGAGGCGAGGATGGATGCGGCCACCAGCAGGAACATCGCAGACATCGTGGGCATTGTTTGCAGTTAAAGGGTCACTAAAGGATTTTTTTTTAGCTAAATAGCTTCCTTTACTTTACTGCAGTCCTGGTTTCATGTCCTCATTGTTCGTTTTTGCTATGATGTTGCTGTAATTCTTCTCTGTTCTGGACACTTCCTGGTTGTCTGTTTCCTAAAGAAAAAAGTCATGGGAGCTTTCTCTCTGTGGTCACTAATAAAGGAGGTGTGATTACTGTGTGTCTAAAACCCCTCAGAACCAATCAGTTTCGTTTTAGAAACCATCACTGCCCTGTATCGATGCTTACCTAGTCCATTATGTATTTACTTTGCAGGGGAATAAAGAGGAAGTAAAATCAATCAGGATTTACTTCCTCTGTAAAGCTGAGGTCCACACAAAAAGTGAACCTCCGCTTTTCGGAACCCTCCCCCCCTCCGGTGTCACATTTGGCACCCACTTCTAGGAATAGACTCCCGTGGGAGTCACCCCCCTGCGCAAAATCCCCCGCTGTGTTCTGGGAAACACACTGGTCCCTGGAGACATCGGGGACCAGTGACCGGGCGCCACACGAGTTCTCGGTCTCAGCAGCCGGCATCGCGGGCGCGCTGGACAGGTAAGTGTCCATTTTTTAAAAGTCAGCAGCTCCAGCTTTTGTAGCTGCTGGCTTTAAAAAAAAAAAAAATTGGGTGGACCTCCGCTTTAAGAACAGTAGTAATACTGCAGAGGTGCATTGCCGACGGTATTAACCCTTTAATACCGCAGAGACGCATTGCCGGTGGTATTAACCCTTTAATATTTGATTTCAATGGGAAGGAGTGGTGTAGGAGCGGTAAACACACCGCTCAATTACCGCTCCAAAGATGCGACTAGCAGGAACCTTCGGGCTTTCACACTGAAGACTGCAGGGCATGAGTTCTTCAGGCTATATAGCAGCACTATTTTTTAGCGCTAAATCACCTGAAAAACATGTCGCTGTGAAAGGGGCCTAAAAAAAGCTGATCCAAAAACCACAATGAAATTAAAAAAGGTTGGGCCGGCATTATTTAGAAGTACATCAAATAAACATGCTGCTTTGTTTTATTTGCATCATTATACAACTGTTACTAGTAAAATGTCCTTAGTATTTAGAAGATTTTGCATATTTTTTTGTAAAATTGTCATTATGTATTTTTCTTAGTTTAATGTTTTTCTTTTAAATGACAGTTTTTTGCATAACACTTGTAGGTGTCACCGCATTTCAACTGTTTATACAAAATTAGGCTCATGCAAAAGAGAAGCAAACATCTGACTGCAATCACCAACCTCCAGCAATAATTAGAATGTGCATTTTGTAAAAGCCATTTGATTAACAAAAAGCAAAGATTAAGTTGACAAAAACAAATACAAAAAAAGACAGAATTGCCATCCTTAATTAAAGGCAGAACTCCAGAGCAGGTGAAGTGCACATATTTGAAGTGTACCAATTTTATGGCCAATAGGTAAAGAGGTGGACACATCCCTGGGAAACATATACATTGCAATTTTTTTCTATTTGGCCAGTAACAATGATTTTTTTTTTTTTTAAGCACTGACACTTACAAAGGAAAAATGATTTTAAAGTGGTATTCCGGGGACAAAAATAAAAATAAAAGCCAGCAGCTACACATACTGCAGCTGCTGGCTTTTAATAAATGGACACTTACCTGTCCTGGAGACCCTTGATGTCAGTACTGCAGTGGATGTTTCCCTCAGCTGTCAAGTGCTGCCGCTGCCATTGTGGGTAAGGGTACCCGGCAGTGTAGCCTTTCGGCTTCACGCCAGGAACCCTAATGCGCAGGTGTGAGGCCCCGCTCCTCTCTCCTATTGGCCTGGCGGCCAGGGGAGGATGAGTTCAGAGCGCCGTGGTGACGTCACGGGCCACTGGTATCCTGTCCGTCCCCCCCGAAAGGTGTCAATTGTGGCACCGAAGGTGGGGGATCAAATGAGTGTAAGTTCCACTTTAGGGTGGAACTCCGCTTTAAGTTGCTGGCAAAGGGCATTTCCTATCTGGCTTCTCCTAAAAAAAATTAAAAGTTACCCAGATCCCTCCAAAGGTCACCCCTTGGACATTTCACTGCTGGTTTATTTTAAAGAAATGTATATTGTGGGGGACCTTTGGAGGGGTTTATTTGTTGTTGTTATTTTTTTTTAAGAATCCGGCAACTAAATGTTATTTGCTGGCAATTTAAACTGTATCAATACGTTTTCTTTGTAAATGCCACTTTTGCTGTAGCACATCCTACAGCATGAATGAAAAAAAAAATGTATACCCTGTGAATTTTGTATAGATTTTAAGGGGGTGACCCACAAAAAAAAATGTGATCCAGGAATTTTATACTAGACCCTTAAAGTCGTTGTAAAGGTAAAACTTTAAAAACAAAATAACAAACATGGTATACATGACCTTCTCTGTGCAATGGTTTTGCACAGAGCAGCCCAGATCATTCTATTCTCAGGTCCCCCCGCTGCTACTCCTGGCTCCTTTCCCTTGGTGAGTGTCCCCATAGAAAGCCACTAGGCACTCATACAGGTTCTGTCCCAAGTCACGGTCTGTGTGTCCATTACAACACAAAGCACTAGGCACTCATACAGGTTGTGTCCCAAGTCACACTCTGTGTGTCCATTACAACACAAAGCACTAGGCACTCATACAGGTTCTGTCCCAAGTCACGCTCTGTGTGTCCATTACAACACAGAGCACAGCTCAGCCATGCCCTCTGCTCCCTCCTTATTAGCTGTGTTTACACAGTGTTGTGTTAGGGAAGCAAATAAATCACTTCCCTAACACTTACAGCCAATCATTTATTCGGTTCTGGTTACCTTGTCACCTGATTGGCTGAAGCGACAGGCGCTGTGATTTGATGTCTATCAGGCATCCAATCATAGCAGAGAAGCACTAGGACAGGACAGGACAATAGGACAGGAGAAGACATAGAGGACTCGGAGCATGGAGGACAGCGCCGAGACATTTAATGTGCTCACTGGCAGCAATTGATGGGGCACACTGGCAGCAATTGATGGGGCACACTGGCGGCAATTGATGGGGCACACTGGCGGCAATATATGGGGCACACTGGCAGTAATTGATGGGGAACACTGGCAGAAATTGATAGAGCAAACTGGCAGCAATTGTGGAGACACAGGCAGCAATTGATGGGGCACACTGGCAGCAATTGATGGGACACACTGGCAGCAATTGATGGGGCACACTGGCAGCAATTGATGGGCACAGTGGTGGCAATTTATGGGGCACACTGTCGGCAATATATGGGGCACACTGGCAGTAATTGATGGGGCACACTGGCAGCAATTGATAGAGAAAACTGGCAGCAATTGTGGGGACACTGGCAGCTATTGATGGGTACAGTAGCTGCATTTGATGGCACAGTGGCGGCAATTTATGGGTACAGTGGCTACGATTGATGGGGTTTTTTTCAGTTTGTTTGCGCCCCCCAAAAATTGTGAGCACCAGCCGCCACTGGATATGCTCATCACACATAGAGCAATTGGAACCATAATCCCAGTTCTGCAAGTGAAAAACAAGTGTACGCCAATCCACCTTTACTGTGTTATTTATACTATTTTTTTAACCAAAAATATGTAGAAGAATACACATTGGCCTAAACTGATGAAGAAATGTGTTTAGTTTTTTTGTTTTTTATATTTATTATAGCAAAAAGTAAAAAAAAATATTTTTTTCAAAATTGTCTGTCTTTTTTTGTTTATAGCGCAAAAAAATAAAAACCTCAAAGGTGATCAAATACCACCAAAAAAAAGCTCTATTTGTGGGGAAAAAAGTTTTGTTTGTGTACAATGATGAATGACTGCGCAATTGTCAGTTAAAGTGACGCAGTGCCGTATTGCCAAAAATGACCTGGTCATTAAGGGAGTAAATCCTTCCGGGGTTGAAGTGGTTAATACAGTTTAGGAATAATAAAAATGATAAAAGCATGCAGAATATTTTCTTTTATTTAGATGTATCTTACCCATTCCAAACATTTTTGTGACAGCATCAGCTTTGTGAATGGCACTGCATACTGGCCAGCCAGGCTTGGAGTCCAAATGTATTTGCAAATGAAAAAAAAAAGAAATTCACAGTCTTCCAGCAGAAAAAGACAGATGTAATGTCATTCTTGGCTGCCTGGCAATATTTCCTTTTATTTGTGATTAGAAAAACAGCCTGCCAAAACAAATGCTTCTAGACGATAAATCTAACAATACATTTCAGGCCCTTTTTATGACGAGATAAATGAACGTAACTGCAGAAAAGGCTTTTTGCTTGAATGTTTCAAGAACGCTAATGCGGCTTAAATAATATACTATGAATCTAAAACTATATATTTAATGGGAGGGCAAAGTCATTATTTTCAGAAAATGAAAGGAGCTAATCAATGGTGATCATGACACAAACTCTCCTTCCTATTTCCATGACAACATCGCTAGAAATATTTACTATTTCTGAATATATTGCCAAGTAAAGCAGCCAGGCACAGAGAGATAAAATACATTTTCATAAAAAAAGTGAAACTCCTTAATGGGAAGGAGGAGGTGGGGGGTTCAGCTTACCCAAATGTCTGTGGTATCTGTTTTTGGATTGCCAACAAATTGTTGTTTTTCATGTCCGGCTCAGAATTTGTACTAATAAAGTGTGTTCCATGTACACTCACCTGCCACTTCATTAGGTACATCTGTTCAATTGCTTGGTCAGTGCCGATCCTGACCTCTCTGGGGCCCTAAGCACAATTCTGCTAAGGGGCCCTCTATCTGACCCGTGATACCGTGAGCTATGTAAATCATTTGCCATGGCCACACAATCACACCTAACACTTCAGTGCTCCCAATACAATCCTCCCTCCTTTAAACAAAACAATCAAAGAATAAGTACAACAATATAGAACAGAATGAGGTTCAAACAAACAATATTTATTGAATATAGTATTTTCTATAATATTAAAGCGGAGGTGACAGTGTGACAGTGGCAACAATGGCATGGCACAGTGGTGACAATTGATGGCATGGCACAGTGGTGACAATTTTTTACACACATAACATTCAGTTTTTTTTTAACACGCATAACATTTCAGTTTCTTTTTACACACATAACATTCAGGTTTTTTTTTCCCCCCACATAACATTGTTTTTTTTACACACATTCACCTCCTAGTCCTACCGTTTTCAAAAGGCACTGTGCCGCGGACAGGGAAAATGAAATCTGACAGTCACCACCGCTGTGCCGCTCTCCTCTCCTCAGAGTGACTGACTCCACATCCCCCCTCAAGGAGGAGGGAGCTTCAGCACATAGCCGCTTGCGGCGGACTATAGCTCCCATGAGCATTAGCGGCGGCCGTACTGAAGTCACCTGACGTTGGTCTGACTCACTGACTACTGCTGTATTGTTAAGAATTAGCGCCACAGGCGGATATTTAGACAGCCGCGGCGGCGGCCATTGTTTTGGTTAGGAACGGATCGCCGATGCAAATAGAAAATCCATGCTTCCCAGAGGGGCCCTGAGTAAATCCGGGGGCCCTACGCAGCTTACGTAGTCTGCGTATAGGGCGGATCGGCCTTGTGCTTGGTAACACAAATTGCTAATCGGCCAATCACGTGGCAGCAACTCAATGCATTTAGGCATCTAGACGCGTGAAGCCGACTTGCTGAACTTCAAACCGAGTATCAGGCCTCGTACACATGACCGAGGAACTCGTCGTAAATTAAACATCGTTTTCCTTGACGAGTTTCTTGTTAGGCTTGTCGAGAATCTTGACAAGCTTTCTTTGCGTACACACTATCAAGACAAAACACGTACGACGGCACTATAAAGGGGAAGTTTGATTCCACTGGCGCCACCCTTCTGAGCATGTGCGGGTTTCTAAGCATACACACGAACATGTTTCTCGTTGAAAACCAGCACGACGAGGAAATTGAGACTCCTGACGAGGAAAAAGAAACTTGTTCTCTTTTTTTCTCATCGAGTTCCACATCAGTTTTCTCGATGAAAAACATACAAATGACCGTTTTCCTTGGCAAAAAAAACTCTGCCACCAAGTTTCTTGATGGATTCTGTCGAGGAAAACGTTGTGTGTACGAGGCCTCAAAATAGGGAAGACAGGGGATTTACCATATTTTTCGCTCCATAAGACGCACCTACGTTTTAGAGGAGGAAAATAAGATTTTATTTTTTTAAACCACTTCAGACTCCACCAACCAACACGAGACTTGCTCACATTTTATTTGCTTGTCACGTCTTGTGGTTTCCCCCCCTTTTTTCCCCCTTTTTTTTTTCATGAAAAACGTCTTGTCATTTACACTTATTGCTTTTAAAACTTACATATATATATGAAAGCCATCAATCCCAGCATCCTCCCTCCCGCCCCTCAAACCCCCACCCACCCCATAACCACCAGGCCCTTTTCTTTTTGTAACCTCAATTCTATCTTGTTTTCTTATTTTCTTATGCTCTTATGCTCATGCTCCCATCATTTCTGCAAATTTCAATGTCTGCTTAAATTCTATCCAATGTATCAAGATCTCATTGTGTTCTTCTAACCCCACTGTATCACTGAGCCTTAAATATTCCATGTTTTGAATATCATTTATTTTGTTGCACCAGTCTCTCATAGAGGGGCTTTCCCTATCTTGCCAATGTCTGGCTATTAAGCTCTTCGCAGCATTTAACAAGTGGGGGAGCAATGTTTTCTGATATCGCTTTGATGTTATACTACTCCCATGGTGTAAACATCCCCATGGGTCATCTGTAACCTCTATATCGGTTATTTCAGTTATTACTTGTCTGGTCTTGCTCCAGTAATTTTTTATTCTCGGGCATAACCACCATATGTGTGCCATATTTTCAACTTCTTTACATCCGCGCCAGCAAAGTACTGATGTTTCTTTATTATATTTATGTGCCTTATCTGGTGTTATATACCAGCGGGACACGCATTTATAGTTTAACTCTGTTATTTTACTATTTACTGACATGGTATGTACTCTCTTCAATATTTTTTTTAGCTCTAATTCCTTCAACTGTGACCCCAGTTCTTCCTCCCATTTTATAATGTATGGCGGTATCTCCAAACCCTTTGCATCCTTCAGGATTTTGTAAATCTTAGGCCCTGTACACACGAGGAGACATGTCCGATGAGACAGGTCCGACGGACCGTTTTCATCGGACATGTCTGAAGGGATCTTTTGGTCTGATGTGTGTAGAAACTTTTGTCTGCTGGAAACCTGTCCGCTAGGCCGTTCACACGATCGAACATGTCCGCTGAAACTGGTCTGCGGACCAGTTTCAGCTGATATGTCTCCTCGTGTGTAAGCGGCCTTAGAGGTCACTTCTTTCCCTCCTTTTTCCTCACTGAGTTTCTCTAGGGGTCGTAACTTCTCTGTCGATCTGATAGGCTGGGGGAGTGCCTCGAAGAAGTGCTTTAGCTGGGCATACCGCCATTCATTTATCTCTACCACTTCCCCTTTATTTTTTAGTTCCTGGTATGTACTTAATTTATCTCGCATCATGACATCTTTCAATTGTGCATTTTCTTTTGTGATCCATTTTCCAAATAGCTTATTTATACCTAGTGTGAAATATTTTGAATCTGTTAATGGAATTAATGGGGAATTAAAATCCCATTTTTCATTGTTGTGTATTTTATCCCAAATTTTAATTGCATTCCGTGTGATACAATGCGAGTCCCTACTTAATTCTCTATATTGTTCTGGAATCCATATGATACTCCCCAGTGATTCCCCACTCATTTGATATTCCATGTTTATCCATCTCTTTTGTTTAGTATTTCTAATCCAATATATAACTTGTGAGAGAATAATTGCGTTATAATAGTTTCTAATATCTGAAAAAATATTCTGAACCAAATGGTGTACTAAAACATTTACCAACGCCCATGAAATGCAGCCTGACCTGTGCCAATGAAATGCAGCGTTACCAGTGCCATAAAATGACACCTGAGCTGTGCCAAAGAAATGCAGCCTTATCAGTCCATATATGCAACCTCACCAGTCCCATAGATGCAGCCTCACCAGTCCTATAAATGCAGCCTTACCAGTCCCATAGATGCAGCCTCACCAGTTCCATAGATGCAATATCACCGGTCCCATAGATGCAGTCTCACCAGTCCCATAGATGCAGCCTGACCTGATGTCATGACATCAGCCTGACAGAAGACAGAGCAACCAAGCGGGCCGGAGCCATACTCCATTCAACTGCTAGGGCTGCTCTGTCTTCTGTCTGAGTGACAGGCCCAGCGGGAGATCGCCCGACAATCGCAGGGGCTTGGGATGTCTGTCCCCCACTCTCCTGCCTCTCTGCTGCCAGTACCAACACGGCAGCAGAAGGGGGGATGGTGCCTGGTCAATATTTGCTCCATAAGACGTAGAGACATTTTCCTACATCTTTAAAATACGGTAAGTGACTTTGAACGTGGTATGGTTGAGTATTTCAAAACTGTTGATCTACTGTGATTTTCACACAACCATCTCTAGGGTTTACAGAGAATGGAAAAAGAGAAAATATCCAGTGAGCGACAGTTGTGTAGATGAAAATGTCTTGTTGATGTCAGAGGAGAATGGGCAGACTGATTCAAGATTATAGAAAGGCAACAATAACTCAACAATAACTAAAATAACCACTTGTTACAACCAAGGTATGCAGAATTTCATCTCTGAAAGCCCAACACATCGAACCTTGGAGCAGATGGGTGACAGCAGCAGAAGACCACACCAGGTGCCACTCCTGTCAGCTAAGAACAGGTAACTGAGACTACAATTTACACGGGCTCACCAAAATTGGACAATAGAAGATTGGGAAATCATTACCTGGTCTGATGAGTCTCCATTTCAGCTGCGACATTCAAATGGTAGAGTCAGAATTTGGTGTAAACATGAAAGCATGGATCCATCCTGCCTTGTATTAACAGTTCATACCTTTGGCATGTGGTGGAACAGAGATTTGCATCATGCATGTGAAGCCGAAAAATCTGCAACAACTGCGTGATGTATCATGTCACTATGGATCAAAATCTCTGAGGAACATTTCCAATACGTTGTTGAATCTATGTCATGATGAAAAATAAAGGCAGTTCTAAAAGCAAAAGGGGGTCCAACCCGGTACTAGCAAGGTGTGCCTAATAAAGTGGCCGGTGAGTTGAGGCGTTAGCATTCTGTAAAACTCTGACTTTTATTTAACCCCAGTAGAGTATAGTAAGCACTGAACATCCAGCACTGAGAGTTACAATTCTATCTGAAACATAGTTCTCGCAGTGCGTCACTCACTTGGCATTTGCCCATCTTAAATCTTGAATACTGCATTTTGTTACGGAACGCAAGGCATTCTATGATTGGAGGAGAGGAGATTGGGACTTTAATCTGCACCTCCTCTATTCACACATCACTATGCATTCTGTGAAAAGAATACAAGACATTTTCTCAATAAAATCAACTGTTAACCAGCCAGGATGCACAGTTTTGCCAGCTGTGCTTACAGTAAATCTGCCACAAACCTGAGGAACTTAAAGTATTGAAACTATGATGTGAAAATACACAACAGATCTGAAGATATAGGCAGGTACATTTATATACCATAAATATAAAAAAGAAAAAACACTGCGCTACCATAAATATAAAAGTGAAAATTGTGATAACAAAAATTGTATAGTTGTAGCGCCCCCTTATTGGTGGGGTGCTACACTAAAGTTAGTGGGGAATGGGAGAGTTAAGTTACTCCCATTCACAAATCGCCTCAATTTGGGCTGCTGCCATTTGGAACTGCCTTGTAGGTCGGTCTGCATGTCAGGGGGGTATTATTACCCCTGTGTGACAATAGACGCTAAAGGGGGTTCTGACAGACCCACCTTCTCCCAGCAGCCAATCAGAGAAGCGGTTGCTTTTCTCGACGTGCTGGCGGGAGGGCATATCTGGGGCAGTCGCCTGCGTGAGTTGTGCTATGCGGGGCCCGAGTTCCAGGTGCGGCATCCACCTTCAGGGTGCGCGCATCAATGGGCCCCGCCATTGAGGCCCGCCTGGCCGAGGTTGCGTACCAAGCGGAAACCTCATTCTGATGCAGAGAGGGGCCCCAGCGACTTGCTGGGTCCCAGATCCTAAGCCGTGAGCTGAACGGTTTCGGAATCGGCTCGGGAGAACCCAGAGGCAGAGGTTGTCCGCGAGGCCCAGACGAACCACCGGGGATCCGGTCACCACACCACATGGCAGGTACATTTCAGCTGTCAGTTGGTGACCTTGAAATTGGACTTACTGGGAGGATTCATTGGTTCTAACCTTTGACAAATCTAAGAGAATTTACTAGGCCTGTGGCAGAGGCCCTGTTTCCTCCCAGTGACATTGTTTGAAAGTGGCACCTTCGGCTGCCAGGCTCAAGTTAATCGCCTGTCCGGGGGCACTTTACCCACTCTGGCAAGAGTGGCGACGTTGAACTTGACTGTGCTGAGAGCAGGCTTGCTCTCTCTCTGATATCCAAGGCCTGATACTACAGTTCTCTCTTTGCTCATCAACCTTTTCTCTATCGTGTGCCATGTTGATGTTGGCCAGGTTGGGCCTTGGAATAAAGCATTGAAAACTCAAGTTGACGTCTGGACACTTGCTCTTTAACCACCTTCACTAATATTATTCTTAGACAAGACTCATTGGTAACCTAACATGCTGGTCCCAAACTAATCAGCAGCTCCATCGGGGGTGAGCGCTACATAGTAATAATGATTAGTCCTCACAGCGCAAGTACAAATACACATGTAAAATATTTCTATGCATCTCAAAACAGTACAGCGTACAACTACACTGTAAACTCCCAATTGTCAAATGCAAAAAGCAAACCTTAAAGCAGAGGTTCACCCTAAATCAACTATCTACCAATAGATCCAGCATACTGCTGACACGTGCAGTATGCTGGGGTTTTTTTTTTTTTTCTGTACTTATCGTTTAATTCAGGCTTCGAGCGGGGATTCCTGCGGGGAATAGGCGTTCCTAAGTTGATTGACGTGCTAGTAAAGAGCGTCATGCCTTCTGAAATTAGCCGAAGTAACATGTCAGCAGTATGCTGGATCTAATGGCAGATAGTTGATTTTCAGGGTGGACCTCCGCTTTAATGAATAAACAAAGAATAGTTTCTGGTGACAAAGTGACTCAATGAAATGTATATTAATAGTCAAAATACCATAATGTCCAAAATGTGAAACAACAAAGTGTTACCAGTGAGCCCCCCACCTCAACACAGCCTCGTACCAAAAAGACAGACCCCTAGTTAAGTCTCATACACGCAGACAGACTTCAAACAAACTTTTCTGCGGATTTTTGTTTAAAGGGCATTGGCCGCGAACTTGGTATGCATACACACGGCAGGACTTTTTCAGCAAGCTTTCCCCAAATCACATGTTTTTTCAGTTCTTTTCTGCTCCTTACCGCCACCCTTTGGTCAACTACTGTTATTGTTGGTTGATTTTAACATTGGTTCTGAGCATACGTGTTTGTACTTTGAACAAAAGTCCAATGGACTTCTGTACACACGATTGCATTTTGCAGATTTGCACTTCTGTCCATTTAACATGGTTACCTATGGAACACGTTCTGTAGTGCAAATCTGCAAAATGCAAAAAGCACTAAAACTGTGTAGGTGTGAATTCGGCCTTATAGGAGGTCTGAGAAGGGATGAAGCTGCGTGGGTCTAGAATAATGGATCCTCTGTCACAGGGACACATTCTGCGATTCTCCAGCTTACTTCACAATTAAGCCCAGCAAAGATATAAGGCTCCGATTGTGTAGTACCGATGTTTTATTAACAATTGTCGCTCTATTTTTGTTTATATCGCAAAAAAAAAAAAACGCATTGGCGATCAAATAGCACCAAAAGAAAGCTCTATTTGTGGGAAAAAAAGGACGCCAATTTTGTTTGGGAGCCACGTCGCATGACCGCGCAATTGTCAGTTAAAACAACGCAGTGCCGAATCGCAAAAACTGGCCAGGTCCTTTAGCTGCCTAAAGGTCCGGGCCTTAAGTGGTTAAGAAATATATATATGGCAGTGAGTACTGCACATAGATAGCTCCATACAGAATGTGGTCAGTTATAGATATTAATGAAGGTGAAGAGCCACAAGGTAAATGTGCCACCCAAAACAAACCAGCAATTGGCAATTGGCAAAAGGCAATTGTTTATTATATGTAGTGCTTTATCAAATTAAATGCCATTCGTTTGGGGTTTACATCTACAAGAAGAGGCATACGAGTCATTATCTATTACAAAACACCTGTTAACTACAAACATTTAATATTAATTTTCATTAACTTTCTACAAAAGACCCTATGCACAGCAAAACCTACATTGCTAGTAAATTAAATAGAAATGTGCCAAACTAAAAGGAATTGGTCGGCACTGTATTAAAGTCTGCTTCAACATGTCAAAGTTTCAGAATTCTAAAGTGTTTACCATGATTATTATTCTTTGTCTGTTCTTGGAAATGGCAATCAGGATGCAGAAATAGGATGTCAGAAAATTATGCATCCTTAATTTTGTTTGATAATCGTGTATTTTTACCATTACCCTTGCAACAGTCTACATTCTGAATGACAAGTCATTTCTGAAACAATGCATAATTACCACATAAAGCACTTTTTGCCTAATGCACATTAGTAAGTTAGCAAAAAAAAAATATGATTATTATGCTCTGTACACACGATCGGTTCGTCTGATGAAAACGAACCGATGGACCGTATTCACCGATTGAACCGATCGTGTGTGGGCCCCCATCAGTTTTTTTTCCCATCGATGAAAAAAATAGAACCTGTTTTACATTTTTCTTATGGTTAAAAAACGATAGAAAAAAACAATCGTCTGTGGGGAAATCCATCGGTCAAAAATCCACGCATGCTCAGAATCAAGTCGACGCATGTTGGGAAGCATTAAACTTAATTTTTCTCAGCACTTTGTTGTGTTTTACGTCACCGCTAGGGATGAGCCGAACACCCCTGGGTTCGGTTCGTACCAGAACCTGCGAACAGACCAAAAGTTTGTGTGAACTTTAGAACCCTGTTAAAGTCTATGGGACTAATTTTAAAGGCTAATATGCAAGTTATTGTCCTAAAAAGTGTTTGGGGACCTGGGTCCTGCCCCAGGGGACATGCATCAATGCAAAAAAAGTTTTAAAAAACGTCAGTTTTTTCAGGAGCAGTGATTTTAATAATGCTTAAAGTGAAACAATAAAATTGAAATATTCCTTTAAATTTCGTTTTTAGGGGGGTGTATAGTATGCCTGTAAATTAGCGCTTGTTTCCTGTGCTTAGAACTGTCCCTGCACAAAATGTAATTTCTGAAGGAAAAAAGTCATTTAAAATCACTCACCTTAAGGTCTGGTATGGATATTAAGGGGAACCCTGCGTCAAAAAAAAATGAATTGGGGTTCCCCCCAAATATCCATTCCAGACCCTTAAGGTCTGGTATGGATTTTAAGGGGAACTCCACCCCAATTTTTTTTTTAAATGCCGTAGACCCCCACACATTTTTTTTCTTATGAATGACTTTTCTCTGTATTGCCGGGAGCCGACAATTCATTATAGCCGCGAGTGATTTTAAATCCTTTTTTTTCGTTCAGAAATTAAACTTTGTACAGAGACAGTTCTAAGCATGGGAAACAAGCGCTACTTTACAGGCATACTATACACCCCCCCTAGGTACGAAATTTAAAGGAATATTTCACTTTTATTGTTTCACTTAAAGGAATTATTAAAATCACTGCTGCCCAAAAAACTGCAGTTTTTAAAACTTTTTTTTGCATTGATACATGTCCCCTGGGGCAAGATCCAGGTCCCCAAACACTTTTTATTACAATAACTTGCATATAAGCCTTTAAAATTAGCACTTTAGATTTCAAACGTTCGAGTCCCATAGACTTTAACAGGGTTCTAAAGTTCACACGAACTTGCCGCGAACACCCCAAATAGTTCGCTGTTCGGCAAACAGGCAATGTTCGAGTCGAACATGAGTTCGACTCAAACTCAAAGCTCATCCCTAGTCACCGCGTTGGACACGATCGGATTTTTAACCGATGGTGTGTAGGCAAGACTGATGAAAGTCAGCTTCATCGGATATCTGATGAAAAAATCCATCGGTCCGTTTTCATCAGACGAACCGATCGTGTGTACAGGGCATTAGGCATTTATTGTTAAAAAGTGTCTAAAGTGAACCATTGGTTCTCCTGACGGGATTCCTAGCAAGCTTTGCTTGCCAAGCCGTGCATACTGCAACTGCCGTTCTTTTGAATGGCAAGAACGCAGTGATGTCATCGACTACGACGAGCCGCCGCCCATCACATTCGCTGCCGTCGCCTCCATCTTGCTACACCCCACACTATGCCTTGTATGCTACCGCGCATTCGTCCAAGGCTTATCGAGCACGTGCGGGTTTACCTTCGGACAGGTAAGACGACCGGTTTTCTCAGCAGGAAACACTCTGCCGGGAATCCCGACAAGAAAATAGAGAGCCAGGTTCTCTATTTTCCCGTCAGGATTCCCGGCCAAATGCTCTCATGACAGTTTTCCTGCCAGGAAAACTGGTCGTGTGTACGAGGCTTGACTATTAAAGTTCCTAACTTTAGGGAAATGTTCTTCCATTTTATGCTGATTTTCCCTGTTTTTCAATGAGGACAAGGACAGTGATAAAATCCTGGAAGAAAATATCTGAGAGGCATTGGAGATTCTATGCTTATTCAAACAGACACAAGAAGTTTTCAGAAAAACTCGATATCTTTGGTAAGACAGCTCCAGAAATAATCAGGCTTCCCTCAAAAGGTTGACAGCAAGTGACTCAGATTCACAAATAGGCCACAAATCATAAAGTTAAGAGTCTAGAAATGATGTATTAATTCCCATATTTCAGGGGAAACAACAACTCTCTTCATCATGGATTGAAGCAAGGGAATGTAGACATGAAGGACACAAACTTCAAATTAAAACCAGAATGTCTTCTACCGACCATGATGTAAGTCCACATGTTCTTATTTCTTTGCTTCAAGTCTTGATGAGGGGAGTTGTTGTTTCCCCTGACACACATTGACATGTTTTTAATGATCAAATTGTGAACTTCTAAAAGTTTTGTGGACTCTTTCACTCCTTGATTTTGCGCTCCTAAAGCGTGCAGGGGGCGTGAGCACGTGCCTCTGGCAGTCGGCTAGTGGTTAAAAAAAATAAACCCTGTTTTATATAATGTGGAATCTCTTTTATCCAATATCCAGGAAAAAAAATCAACTGCATGCAATGAGCTTTAGTTTTAAAAATGTCTATCTATCCATGTGAGGTCTGCTCATACAGATGGATCTGATAGCGTATGTGCAGGTGGGAAAAAAAACAGAGAAGGTCGTAAGAAAATCTCACTCATATCTTGTCCCTTTACTTGTCCCCTTTAACATATCTGCTCTGCTTTAAAAATAAAAACAAAAATCTTAGAGCCCTTTCACACGTACGGACAAACGGTCCGTTATTTAAAAGTCAGTTTACGGACTTGTAATGCATCCCTATGGGATCGCGTACGTTAGCGGATGATGCATCCGCAAAGATCCGCGTCCGCAAAGATCCGTTTTTTCGGACGGAAGAAAACCCTATTTTTCTCCCGTCCCCATAGGGGAGAGCGGAGGAAAGACAGGGCGGTCTCTGCACAGTGTGGGGGGACCACCCTGTCCGCCGACAGCTCAGCGGGGATTTACGGATTATCCCCGCTGAGCCGGCGGACACACACGGGGCGGATCAAAAACGGTCAGCTCCGTGTGAAAGGACCCTTACTTTTTATCCAAGCTGATGTCCAAGCTGTTTTTTCTGAATGTCTTTGCAAAATACTATCTTGGGCAATTTGGCTAGCTTAACCACTTAAGACCCGGACCAATACGCTGGTAAATGACCCAAGGTGTTTTTGCGATTCGGCACTGCGTCGCTTTAACAGACAATTGCACGGTCGTGCGACGTGGCTCCCAAACAAAATTTGCGTCCTTTTCTTCCCACAAATAGAGCTTTCTTTTGGTGGTATTTGATCACCTCTGCGATTTTTATTTTTTGCGCTATATACAAAAATAGAGCGACATTTTTGAAAAAAAAACACTATTTTTTACTTTTTGTTAAAAAAAAATCAAATAAACTAAATTTTAGTCAAACATTTAGGCCAAAATTTATTTAGCCACATGTCTTTAGTAAAAAAAAAAAATCGCAATAAAAAAAAATAGCTACCTAGCGGGAACAGCGACACTAATACAGCGATCAGAAAAATGATCGCTTAGTGACGCTGGCAATAGGGAGTGAAAGGGTTAACTAGGGCGGTGATCAGGGGGTTAAAACTTTATTAGGGGGGGTGGGGGGGCTATCCTGAACCTAACACTAACTGTTTTTTACAGTGCCTGTCACACTGACACTAAATGCAGTGATTAAATCACTGCATTCAGTAACACTGTGACAGGGGGGTGGGGGGGGCGATCACAAGGGGTTAATATGCCTATGTGAGTGTGTGTCAGTGTTGTGTTGGTGCACACTTACTTGGCATGTCTTCTCTCATCAGCAGCGCTGGGAAACAGCGCTGCGATGAGAGAATACATCATTTCCTCCTTCCTGTGTAAACACAGGAGGAGGAAGTGACAGGCTGGGAGCGCGCTCCCATTGGCTGGGAGCGATCGCGGGGGGGGCGGAAAACACGGACATCCGCCCGCAGATCCCGGATCGCTCCCAGAGGTAGGGAGACCCCCGCACGCCGCGGAGGGGGTCCCGATGGGACCCCCGAACCGCACTCAGGCGGGGACGTAAATTTACGCCCTTGTGCCTGTACGAGCCATGTTGTGAAAGAGTCCACAAAACTTTTAGAAGTTCACAATTTGATCATTAAAAACATGTGCGTGCGGGGGTCCTTAAGTGGTTAATATTGTGTGGTCCTGAAATCTTTTTGTTTGTTTGTTGAATATGAACTATGAAGACTTATACAACTTTATACAACTCTGAGTCTGTACTGTAACATCAAAAAGGAAAAAGGACCCAGTGAATATTTACCTTTAAAGGGGTTGTAAAGGTTTGTTTTTTATTTTCTAAATAGGTTCCTTTAAGCTAGTGCATTGTTGGTTCACTTACCTTTTCCTTCGATTTTCCTTATTTCCCTCTAAATGTTTTTTTTCTTTGTTTTCTTTGTCTGAATTTCTTACTTCCTGTTCCTCCTCAGTAAGCTGTTCTGGCTGACTAACCACCGTTCGGATGATGGGGACAAGCTTACTGAGGAGAAACAGGAAATGAGAAATTTAGACAAAGAAAAAAAACATTCAGAATGGAAATCGAAAGAAAAGGTAAGTGAACCAACAATGCACTAGCTTAAAGTGGATGTCACAATGTACAGTATAAGATTTCCTATCATCTGTGCCCAGTCTTGCCACATAGAGTTAATCCAGCTCTGATCAATCCTCTTTTATTGTTCAGTGAAAAATAACAGAATTCCAGATAAAAACCTGTCTAAATAAAAAGTCAGTTTCTCTCTTCTTGCTTTGAGTGACAGGTTATTTACATATCTAGCTTGGACATGTTTATCATATGTTATGTTTATCATAACATGAGGTGATTCACAGTATAAAAAGTGAGAAATCCACCCCTCCCCCACATAACACATCCTGGTAATATACAATGAACTTTGGATCACCTCATATTATGATAAACATAACATAACATATGATAAACATGTCCAAGCTAGATATGTAAATAACCTGTCACTCAAAGCAAGAAGAGAGAAACTGACTTTTTATTTAGACAGGTTTTTATCTGGAATTCTGTTATTTTTCACTGAACAATAAAAGAGGATTGATCAGAGCTGGATTAACTCTGTGTGGCAAGACTGGGGACAAATGATAGAAAATCTTATACTCTACATTGTGACATAAAAAAAATGTTTTGGGTTTACATCCACTTGGGTTGTAAAGGAACAATTTTTTTTTTCATAATAAGCATCCTTTATCTGCAGACATTCTTCTTTTCACTTCCTCATTGTTCGTTTTTGCTCAGAAGTTGCTCTATTTCTTCTCTGTTCTGTTCACTTCCTGCTTGTCTGATTGTTACTTACCACCGTGAAGGGAGGCTTTACTGCAGTGGTCAGTGATGTGCTCGCCCCTCCTGGGAACTACATCTGTGCGGCAGGACGCTCTTTACGTGTTAGAGACTTCAAGGAGGTGTATATTACTGGGTGTGCCGCAAAGCATACTGGGAAATGTAGTTCTTACATGAATGAGCGACACAAACCAGAAAGTGAATGAGAGAACAGAAACTAGAATGCCGGGGGTGATATAGATGAAGGAATTTAATAGGTATTTACTCATTTTTTTTACAGAATCATTACACTATTCTGTCTGTCTACCTTGCAGACATCCATTTTAGGCAAAAAAAAATGTTCCTTTACAACTCCTTTAAAGGAACCTACGGTATATAGAAAATAAAAAACAAACCTTTACAACCCCTTTAACAAAGGCTGGTACCTACCTATTTATCTTCTGTGCAAGATGTCTTGCCAAGTAATGAGAGGTTTAGACAATCTATTTTGTCTGATACTAATGCAAATATCAAAATGAATGAGGTATGTATTACATTTTCAAGCTCCAACAAGCTTTTTCAAGGTAGTTTCAGGCTTTTATAGGTAGGCTGTTATAGGTAGTTGTATAAATTGTTAATAACTGTTTCTGATGCTTTTTATCCTTCGTAAATCTGTTCGTAATTGAAAGAGTTCTCCAAAAAAAAAAGACTATCTTTTGATTTATATTGTTTAAAGTATTTGTTAACCGAGAGTTTGGAGTTCTGAAAGTTCTGAGAATTCAAGGTTTTGAAGTATTTCTGTTTGTCTTTTGGTTGAACTTAATAAATATACACCTTTTTTAACTTAATTAATTGTGGATATTATATGTTCACAATTTTATATAAATGAATTGTCTTGTACTAAACTTATACTGCTGAGACTTTTCTTTTCTCTTATTCTTTTCTTCTCTGCTCATTCATTGTTACATCCTGCAATTCTATTGCTTCTGTCATAGTCAAGAATATAGTTGGGTAAAGAGGAAACCAATGGAATGTCAAGGATTCAGGATCTACGATAAAGGAAAAGTTTAATATGGTAGCCGTCCAGCAGGGTTTATTGAGGCTCCATCGTTTTTAAAAAATAATTATAAAAAGGGATAAATGCAAAAAAATAAAAACACTTATGCCTCGTACACACGGCCAGACTTTCAGAGAAACAAAGTCAGACTTTTTTTCTCGGAAAGTCCGGCCATGTGTTGCCTCCTTTGGACTTTGTTGGAAGTCCAACGGACCTTAGGCGCCGTACACACGGCCGAGGTTCTCGCTGAAAATCAGCGAGAACCTCGCTGGAATGCACATTCCAGCGAGGACCTCGGCCGTGTGTACAGTCTCGGCGAGCTTCCCGTCGGGAAGCCCGTCGAGCCGAAAATGAGAGCACGCTCTCTATTTCCTCGACGGCCCGCCTGGAAGAATGGCTGGTTGCCATTCCCGACGGGCGGGTCGCCGAATTCGACGGCCGGGAGAGAACCTCGACGGGCGGAACGATGTGTTCTGCCCGTCGAGGTTCTCTGCCGTGTGCACGGCGCCTCAGATAGAGAACCTGTTCTCTATCTTTCCATTGGACTTCCGACGGACTCGCGGCGGACATTTGTATGGTCAAAAGTCCACCTGTGTGTACAAGGCATTAGGGTATCAACCATATAATGTATTAATATATATGTGTATATCTATTAAAAAAAATATTCAAAGTAAACACTTTAGGGTTCATTTCTTAAACTGGAGAGTGCAATATCTGGTGCAGCTGTGCATGGTAGTCAATCAGCTTCTAAGGGCCCTTTCACATGAGGCGGATCAGTATTCATCCACCTCCGTGTGTCCGTTTGCTTAGCAGGGATCGCTCCGTAAATGACAGGGCGGTCTCCGCACACTGTGCAGAGACCGCCCTGTTTTTTCTCAACTCTCCCCTATGGGGAGCGGATGAACACGGACCATGTTGATCCGATCCGTTCTGCAGATGGAAGAAAAAATAGTGTTTTCTTCCGTCTGCAAAAGCGGATGTTTGCGGAGGCTGAAGATTACGGGTGTCAGCGGATGAACATCCGCTGACACCCGCTATCCCATAGGGATACATGTATGTCCGTATTTTATCTGAAAGCGGATGGATGAAATACGAACATACGGTCCGCACGTCTGAAGGTGCCCTAACTTCCGCCTGTTCAATTAAGCTTTGAGGGGAAAAAAATGGAAGCTGATCGGTTTCTATGCAGAGCTGCACCAGATTTTGCACCCTCCAATTTTAGCAAATGAACTCCTTGTCTTACTATCTTGTCTTGTCTTACTATTCACACATCATTAACAGTTGTGTTCAGCTTGTTCCTGGAATGGGGTTGGATGTTCGTGCCTGTCTCACTAAACTCTCAATCAACAGTATGTCTTAGCTGCGATAAGGTAAGATGCAATTAGCATTTGATTGGTAATTAGGGATGAGCGAAATTGATTTTAATGAAAATGTGGAGATTTTTGTTCATCCTGTGTCTGATTAGGGATATTTCCCTCCACTTACTGTTCTGTAGACTCAATGAGAAGAGACTGGAAATACTGTTGTAAATCATAGAAACAAATGTCCCCATTGGAAGGTTCTCCTCTATACCTGTTCTGATGGCATCTCTACATTTTGGATTTACCCTCACTTTCTGTAATTGGGCATTGGTGACCAGCACAGTTAAAAAGAGTAAGGGCCAGATTCTCATAGAAATTTGCTTGCATATCGTAAGCCATTTACACTACCCTGCCGCATCGTACTAGAGCAAGTGCCGTATTCTCTAACCATTTGCTCCGTAGTTTGCGTTGGCGTAGCGAAAATGGCCCAGCGTAAGCCCGCGTAATTGAAATGGGGCGGCTTGTATTTAAATTAAGCGCGCCCCCGCGTCGAACGAACTGCGCATGCGCCGGCCGGGGAAAAAGCCCAGTGCGCATGCTCCAGCTCACGTCGGAAAGCGTAGTTGAAACCGACGTCAAAACTACGTGATCGTCACTTACGCAATGCCCTATTCACGAACGAGTTAGTAAAACGACGTAAGCGACGGAAAAAGCCGACGCTGACCCGACGCCATACTTAACATGGCATCCGACGGCACCCGACGGCATCCGACGGAACTTCGTAAGGTTACTCCTCATAGAAGCAGGGGTAACCTTACGCGACGAAAACGACGTACGCGACGACGGGGCGGCGTAAAAGCGATCGGGAATCGCCGTACTAGCCTCATTTGCATATGCAAATGAAAAAACAACGTAAAGGCCACCTAGTGGCCGGAGTTGTCATTACAACTACGATCCGCAAGTGTAATGGTATTACACTTGTCGTATGTTGAAGCGTATCTATGCCAAATTGATGCTAAGCATCACTCGCATAGATACGAGGCAAATAAAACGGCGATACGACGGGGTATCTGAGATACTCCGTCGTATCGCCGCTGAGAATCTGGCCCTAAGTGCGGAAGCATCCATTTCTCTTGAAAATGCTTGGTGACAGCGAAACATAGCCGGTGACGTTATAATGTCAGCTATACTTAGATAGTGTGGCACCATTTTTGCTTGTGTTGCTCTGTACTCATTCGCCTGTAAAAGCCTGTGCTTTTCTGAAATAAACATGTGTGACAGTTTTACTCTATGCTGGCTTCTTTGGCTTTCTTTGAGGTTCTGTGATCCATTAACCCCCAAGTGTTTGATTGCCTGGAACGGCAGAGGAATACATTGACTCACAGGAGAGGCTCCTAAAGGCAAAATACACATTGAGCACTTTTTGATCTCCTAGAGATCAACATCTTTTGGCAAGAGGAAGAGTGTTTGTGTGGTGTAGGAACTAATCCCTGCTCATCTAGTCTTAAAGTTTGGCTCTACCTCATGGACTTAAAGTGATTGTAAAGTCTCGTTTTTTTCTCTAAAAATAACAAACATGTCATACTTTCTTGCTCTGTTGCAGTGGTTTTGCACAGGGCAGCCTGGATCCTCCTCTTCTCTGGTCCCTCTTTGGCTCTCCTGCCCCCCCTATCTACTGTTAAATGCCCCCACAGCAAGCAGCTTGCTATGGGGATACCCAAACCATACCGCAGCTCTCTCTGTTCATTCAGACACAGAACCCCAGTTCGGCCTGCCCTTCTCTCTCTCCTGATTGGCTAACTGACTTTGATTAACAGCATAGAATGCCTTAAAATAAAAAACCTTCTAATTTCACAACCCATGTGATCCAATTCCTGTCCAAATTGCAGACCTATCCTTTCCTAGTGTGATGTGTTGAGGTGGATGGTTTGATTTAAATTATAATTTTGTGTAACAGGTAAAGAAATCAAAAGCTGAAACAAGGTAATTGCTGCAGAGTTTGTAACAATTTCAGATGTAGCCAACAGACAGCTAGCTTGACAGTCAGAGTCGGTTCACACTGGGGCGACTTGGGATCAGTCCCAAGTCGCGCTGTCCAGAAAAGCAATGTAAGTGAATGGGAGTGGTGTTAATACACACTACTCATGTCGCTCCGACTTCAGAAGAGGTTCCTGTACTACTTCAATCAGACTTCTAGGCGATTTGTACCCATTGATTTCAATGGAAGTCGCTTCCAAGTCTGATCACTATTTTAATTGAAGCTACTTCCCAGCAAGATAACATACATTTCTCAGGCAAACCCCTCCCTCCCCTTCCCTCTCCCAGAGCTGATTGTTGTTTTATTGGCCACTGGAATGTCTCCTGACCTGAAAAGGACTTCAAGTCGTGTTGTAAATCGCCCCAGATCGCCCTGTGGTTCATGCTCAAGTCGTGTTGAAGTTGCTTCTGAAAGTCGTGCTGGAAGTCGTGTCACCCCAGTGTGTACCGACTCTCACTTTCAAACATTTGTTTTTACTTTTAAAAGGGAAAACGTGATATGTTTCCTGATAATGTGTACAAAACTGGAGAAGAAAAGGGCAATGAACAACAAATTTGCTTTCAAATGTATTGTTTCCAAAAGCTCTTTTACACTCACAATGCTCACTTTACAACACTTACATATTTTAAAGCTGGACTCCATCCTTATCTTCAGTATTGCACAGTTGTATAGGCTCCTCACATGTACTTAAATTACTTACTTTAATTTCTATGCACACTGTGAGCTTCTCACTGTGTGCATTAGACACTATAACAAGTCATGCAGAACCCACCTAATTTCTTGGCTGGAGGACATCCAGCATCATTTATATCTTTCCAACCCAGCCTGGCTAGTGACAGGTAATTTTGTTTTGTATTGGTTCACACAGCATCCGATACATGCCTTGCCGTTTTCTATGTTTTCCTTGTCAAAATATTTTATTGTAGAGTTTAAAGAGTATTAGACAAGTAACATAGAATAAATATTATACAATCAAGGGAAAGAAGCTCATTTTCACTTATTCAAAGACAAAATAATATATAGAAAAAGCCGCTCGGTTGTTATCCTGGAGGAGCGCGAGAGGACATCCCCCCACCCCTCCGCCACTCTTCCCGGTCCTCCTGTACCACCGGGAGACCCAATCCACGATGCACCGCCTCCGGTGCCTAGAGAGAGACTGAGGCCGTGAAACTTGGTCGGAGAGCTTTTTTGCAGAGGAAACCAGTCGTGTGTATGCTTTTCATCGAGAAACCTCGTCGAGCGTGTCGCCGATTTCGACAGCCGGCAGAGAACCTCGACGGGCGGAACGATGTGTTCTGCCCGTCGAGGTTCTCTGCCGTGTGTACACGGCCTCACAGTATCCCTCAGGAGAGGAGACCATAGACCCTTCAAATGCACGGATTTTGTATATAAATTAAAAGTGAGGGGCCTTTTGTGTTGAGAAAGCATGGCCAGAAATCTGTCATTTTTGTCCCACTGTTAAAAATAAAAGTAAATCTAGCCTCATGCTGTGTTCCATGTGTAACTGCAGGTCTCCCCCTTAGCAGACAGTTACTGTTTAAGAGGTGTGTCCGTGTGTGTGTGTGCATGTTTGTGTGTGTATTTATATGTGTATGTATGTGTGTATTTATATGTGTATGTGTGTGTGTATTTATATGTGTGTGTGTGTGTGTTTACATGTGTGTGTGTGTTTACATGTGTATGTATGCATGTGTGTATTTATATGTGTATGTATGTGTGTGTATTTATATGTGTATATATATGTGTATGTATGTGTGTGTATTTATATGTGTGTGTGTGTATTTATATGTGTATATTTATATGTGTGTGTGTGTATTTATATGTGTATATTTATGTGTGCATGTGTGTGTATTTATATGTGTATGTATGTGTGTGTGTGTGTGTACATGTGTTTACATACGTGGGTATACACACGTTACTTTTAAACCTGACTCCCTTTTTCTGTACAATCAGAACTAAGTTTTTTAAAGGCGGGTTCATAAAACCAACAAGAAAATATCATTCCTCTGAAAAGCAATCCAGGCTCAAATTGCTTTTCAGAGGCAGTTGACAGGCAGTGAAGAGGCAATACATTTTCCTGTGACTGGTAAAATGTTGAGAAATACTGATCTCTCAGATTTCCTCCTGCAGCCGCTTAAAGCCTGGAAGGGGCTAGGGTGAGACTGAAGGCGGGGCCATGGGAGGGGCTGAAAGGGGCCCCGTCAGGTAGGCTGTACGGGGCCCCATGATTTCTATCAGCAGCCCTGTCTGTGACTGTATGTATTTTAATGGACTTTAATAAAGGTGTTACATCAGAGAGTGGCTGACCAGCCATCTCTTGTTCTTTGATGTTACTTGCAGAGCCAGCACCTGTGCTTTCATTAGCAGGGGAGTTGTTATCATGGGGTAATTGCCTGGAGCGGTGTATACTCAACGTATATGTTTAATGCCTCTAAAGACCTGTACACATGGGCAGAATGTCGGGAGACATTTGCTGGTACAAAAAATACCAGCCGGCATTCTGCCCATGTGTATGTCGGTCTGTCCGGCTTCTGTTGGACGTGCATGCTGTAAAACCAGCAGTCGACTGACTCTAGATCAGCGCTCCCAGCCAATGGCAGAGAGCGCTGATCATAGTGTTCTGGCTGGGGGGCCTCCCCCTTTCAAAATATAACTGTTCAGCGGGAGGAGATCACTGGACTAACTGTAGTTTGTACCAGGCTTTAAGAAGCTATATCCAGGGCCGATCCTCCCTATAGGCTCACTATGCAAGCCACTTAGGGCCCGGTAAAGCTGCGGAGGGCTCCCCAACTTACTACTACTTCGGAAGACCCCCCCCCTTAACCCCCCCCCCCCACCTGCTTCTTTAATGTGACATGTCATTTTGCTTAGGGCCCCAGGGAGGTCAGGATCGGCACTGGCTATATCCATCACTATGCTGGCCCCTCCCACCAGTCGTGATCTGCCTGCATTGCATAAGGAAGAACAGAGACTCAGTGATGATGTCTAAAATAAGGCAAAGTAATAAAAAAGGAAATATTTTATTTAAAAAATGTATTAGTGTGTTTATGAGGGGGGAAGATGTAGCAGGAAAGGCGCAATATAGGTAAAGTAAACTTTAGGGTTCAAAAGCAATTTTTAACTAAAAGACCCAGAAAATGGCACATTGACATTGTAGGTCACAGCATAAAAAGCTTACTCGAGGTTTACATGGGCCTTTTGCTGAGACCCCAGCTCGGTAATCTTCCCCATCTGAGACTGCAAGCTAAGATTTTCATATCTTGAAAACTGATACTGAATTTCTACATAGATATCTGAGATATCCTCAAAAGCCATAGAATTTATAGAACAAATGTGTACAGGATGATCCCAAATCTGCATTGTTTGCAAGAAGCGATATTTGAACATGTCTTTTTAGTTTTAGAAAATCATAACAGGGTGATAATGAAAATGTCAAAGTAATTCTATTTAGCACTGAATTACAAAATGGCTTAATAATTATATTTGCTTTTTAACAAAAGTGAAGTTTTCCTTAATCAGATACAATTTCAGGGCTAGTACGCTTCCATCTTTTTGGTAATTAGCTTTATATAAACAAACTCTAAAAAAAAAAAAAACATTTTCCAAAATGCCCATCTGCTTGGATTTAAAGTATTGGAAAATGGTGTTGCTTTACCAACGGTTGAAAATATTCCTCAAATAGTCAATAATACATCTGGAGTAGGTAATCTTGAGTTTAGCATTTTCCAGCAAATGGCAGAAGGCCACTAATAAAAATGTCCATTATGTATGCAGTGGAATATAGACGCATTTTTAAGCATTTGGTGCTGCAGCCTAATGGAATGTTCCTAATCAATTCTGCAGAAGGTCAGTGTGCAATTCAGTTTTAGCATTTAACGTCTGCCAAATATTTTGGCATATTTCTAAAGCAGCAGTCAAATTTTAGGACAAAATGTGATGTATATCGTTAAAGAATATATTTAAACTGTATGTAACTTCTAAAGAAGAACATTTTCTTTGACATCAATTCCAAAAACAAATCAAGTTACCATTTAAAAGTAATTTAATATGGCAGTTTCACTTGCTTTTATCATTTTTGTACCTGTTGTGCAAAACTCTGTCTGTCTTTTTTTCATAAAACTGAATCGTTGCTTTTTATATGACAGTAATAGAGATTATTTTTTCAGCTGGCATATTAGATAACGAGTGCAGGGACCTCAGCTCTGAAAATTACTATTAAATACTTACCGTAATTTTCCTTTCCTGATAGACTCCATGGCAGCAGTTTGGGTTGACTCCACCCTTGCTCCTACCCCATAGGACTCTTATACATTTTGAGGCTGATCCAGACCACAGATTCCGTAATTAACTTACTTATGAAACTAGGAGGGAAGGAATGCTGCCAAAAAGCCTATTAGGAAAATCACAGCAAGCATTTGATGGTCTTTCCTGACTGATTCCATGGCAGCATATGTTTGGGGAAGTGCCACCTTCCACCAGTATCAAACAAACATCCTACTCAACAGACCGTTGTGACACCCATCCCAGGTAGTCAAACAGGCATACGTCATACCTCGTCATGCCATAGTGTGATTTCCTGACTCCTCGAGGCTACAGGAACTGCCTCTCTCTCCAACTGAGCGGCTGGAAACCCCGCAACACACCCACGACATTGCCATGATGACAGCCCGATGACAGCCCGGAGATCTATGTACAGATGAGCCCTTATCTTTTATTCTGAGCTTCTTCTCTTTTTGATCCACGTTGCTGATCGTTGGTAAACATTGTGTATATCATGCTGGGGACCACCTCTCACCAGAGAACATACTCCTATTTGATATCTGTGCCTGTTTGACTACCTGTGATGGGTGCCACTACCAGTGATGGGTGAGTAGGATGTTTTCTTGATACCTGGTGGAAGATGGCACTTACCTCACCCAGCAACTAAGAGTTTTTCACCTTTTTTACTTGAACTGGAGATTCATTTTGGTGGTGGTTTATTGACATTAATTGGATTTAAGTTATTACATTTCTTCATTAATGGACAATTAATGTTTATCAGTTATATTTCACATATTAATTGTAAAGCGTGGTATGGAATAATTTATTCGTTTCTTAGGGGTACAATGTATCCCATACTCATTCACATGGGGGGCGGGATCTGGGGGCCCCTTTGTCAAAGGGGGCTTTCAGATTCTGATAACCCCCATAACCACCAACTAGGGTTGTCTAGAAGAGGCCCTTTTCTCCATTGACATGGCGACAAGGTGCTTTTGGGTGGGGGGGCACGCCCTGATACGCATTGTCATGACTATAGCCTAAAACATCTTTAACATCCTATCGTCCTGCCACACTCCGCTTGTCCTGAACCTTTGAGCTGTCAGCCCAGCCTCCAGCCTAGCCTCGATTCTGGTTTGCTTGAGCCAATTGCCATCCTTTGGCTCCAAGTCTCGTTTTGAACTACACTTCCTGGTGTCGTCTGATGTCACGCCCGGGAAGCCCTGGTTCGCATCTCAATGCCGGTCGGGTGATTCACTGGCTGATTTACCAGGCATCTATCAGTCCCACTTGGCTTCCTCTCCATCACCCATCTGGACGAAGTCTCCCCTCGCTTCCACCGCAGGCAGAGTACAGAGGATCCTTGAGGTTTTTATCTACTGCAGCATACCATCTTGTCATTTGGCGTGCTGCACGCCGGTAAAGGTACCATCATATTGCAAAGCAAGCTGAGTGGCATTGCACCATCTATGTACCAAAGGATTGTTTTGTTTTTACCAAAATATATTTTTATGGCAATAATAAATTCACTCTTGAATTATATGATTGCCTTGTAAACCTTGTCCACAATAGACTTGACCCCTTTTTACAGTGCTTTCCATATGGTTGTTTTGTTTGCATATGGGTGGGTGGGGGCAGAGTCCCCCCTATCCCAAAACACCCACACTCCCATGTCGAGGACATGTGGCCTGGTATGGTCCAGAAGTAAGGGGCCACTCGCTTGTCCCTCCCCTTTCCTGACCTACCAGGCTGCATGCTCAGATAAGGGTCTGGTTTGGATTTTGGGGGACCCGACATTGGGTTTTTTTTTTCTTCTTTTTTTGGCATGGGGTTCCCCTCAATATCTATACCAGACTGAAGGATCTGGTATGGTCTTGGGGGGTTCCATGCCATATATTTGTTTTTAATTTTGGCGTGGGTTCCCCTTCAAGACCCTCAGAGCACACGTTGCATGCCTCAAGTTGGATCAGTTAAAATGATTATCCGACTTGGATGCGACTTACATTTAAATCAATGGGCTGAAATCATCCCCAAGTCTGACCAAAGTAGTGCAGGGATCATTTTCAAAGTCAGACCAACACAAGTTGAACCAATTAAGACAGCTCTCATTGGGAACCATTGCTTTTGACATGTCATGCGACTTGTGCTTTGGAAGTGGGAGCGCATGTCAGACCAGTGTGGACTGGCCATTAGAGAAGTTTTCTTAATGACTAAGGCCCCTTTCACATTGTGGCAGGAGCCGCTCTGGTGGTATAGCGGCGCTAAAAATGGCGGCGCTATACCGTCGTATTTGCCGCGATTTGCGGCCGCTAGCCGCGCGGTATTAACCCCCCCTAGTGGCCGTGAAAGGGTTAATACCACCCGCAATGCGCCCCTATAGAGGTGGTATTGCCGCGGTTTCCCTGTGTTTTCAATGTGAAGGAGCGGTATATAAGCCGCTCCTCTCACCGCTCCAAAGATGCTGCTGACAGGAGATTTTTTTCTCTCCTGCCTCGGGCTTTCACATTGAGGATGCAGTGAATGAGTTTTTCAGGCGGTATTACAGCGCTATTTTTAGCGCTGTACCCCCTGAAAAACTCCTCAATGTGAAAGGGGCCTTAGTCTTTAGTCAAACTGAACTGAAAGTGATCTGGAGCTGGTAAGAAAGTCCAGAGTAAGTGGTAAATGCCACTTAGGGTCTCTTGGTTCTCCCTGGAGTCTAAGGCCACGTACACACTATCAGACTGGTCCAATGAAACTGGTCCGACGGACCGTTTTCATCGGACCAGGCTGAAGTGATCTGATGGTCTGATGTGTGTACACACCATCGGACCAAAAATCCGATCAGACCAGAATGCGGTGACGTAGAACACACCGACGTGCTGAAAAAAGGAAGTTCAATGCTTCCAAGCATGCATCGACTTGATTCTGAGCATGTGTAGGTTTTTGGTCCGATGCTTTGGCGTACTAACCATCAAATCTTTTCTTTTCGTCCGACGACAACGGTCCGATGGGCCGTACACACCATCGAATTGGTCCGATGAAATTGGTCTTCAGACCAGTTTCATCGGACCGGTCTGATCGTGTGTACGCGGCCTAAGATGCAGTACCCATTAAGGAACTGGGAAAGTAAGGGGTAGGTCACCAGCAAGACATTGGGAATATAGCATACAAATGGTGTAGCACTTAGATCTGTGTATCCTTTCCTTTAAACAATTTCAAATAATGTATGTCCACATAAAATCAATAAATTTTTCTTTAACATGTGAAATAGTCTCTTCACAAATCCAAATATTATGGTGCTTATTATCATGCAAGCGGTGTAGTGTTCACATCCACCTCTTGTGCTACCACCACCAGCTGTGCCCTCACTTTAGCTCCATTATCTTACACTGTCATGTACAGTCATAAAAGACTTGTATTGTTTCAATAGACCTCTGGAACTTTGGGCCACTGTACTGGAGGTGAGAAGAATTTCTACTGTGCCCACTACAAAAGGGTTCTTATAATTGTCTGTGAAATATGAGTATATTTCACAAGCAATGCTTCTGGACAGGGAATCTCCACTGCTGATCAAATTTAATACAGGGACTTGAGAGATCATGGTCCCCATTATCTTCAGACATCGAGATACTGACAGGTGCAGGATAACCCAGCACCTATGCTCTATTAGCAGAAATAATTTATTCTGAAGTGTTATGAATTGGGCTCCCAGTTACACAAGAATTGTGTAAGGGTGTGGCATTATGAAAGGTGAGGTGATTGATGGACTCTGGGGATGAGCCGAACACCCCCACATTTGGTTTTCACCAGAACGTTTGAACAGACCCCCCGTTCGCACAAACATTTAGAACCCCATTGAAGTCTATGGGACTCGAAATTTTGAATTCAAAAGTGCTAATTTTAAAGCCCAATATTCAAGTTATTGTTGGAAAACGTCTTTGAGAACCCGAGTCTTGCCCCAGGGAACATGTATCAATGGAAAATAACGTTTTAAAAACGGTTGTTTTTTCTGGAGCAGCGATTTTAATGATGCTTAAAGTGAAAAAAAAAATGAAAAATTCCTTTAAATATCGTACCTGCTGGGTGTCTATAGTAGTGGCACGTGTTTAGAAATGTCCCTGCACAACATGAGATTACTCTCAGAAAAAATAAATTTAATACTGCTTGCGGCTTTAATGTAATGTTTGGTCCCTGCAATATGGATACAAATCATTGAAAAAAATAGCATGAGTTTCCCCGCCAACACTCCCCCCAGGTCATAACAAGACCCAGTGCCAATCCTGACCTCCCTGGGGCCCTAAGCAAAATGACATGGCACATTAAAAATAAGAAGCGGGAGATGCTGACGACAGTGACATGTCACATTAAAGAAAGTTGAGAAGCGGGGGGAGGGGGTGTTCTGCTGTCGTAAATGACTCAGCCAGCAAATTTAGAAGTGGGGTGAGGGGGCAAAAATGACTTCTCACCAGGCGGGGCCTCTAGTAATTTGAGGGCCCTTTGCAGCTTTGCGGGGCCCTAAGCGGCTTGCATAGTAAGCCTATAGCGAGGATTGGCCCTGACAAGACCCTTTGGCCCTATATACTTTGAACAGCAGTATACAGGCAGTGCAAACAAGACAAGGACTGTAGGTTTGTTAAGTAGAATCTGAAATATGTCATACTGTAATTGGAGCGCAACAAAGAGCCACATGCAAAGTATTGCATCAAAAATTGTTATTAGCAACAAGTTACCAACTGTACGGGACAGGAGCCACACCACAGCCCCTGTTAAAACAATTCCTAGATGTGAGGTAACAACAATCTCTTTTACATCCAGAGCGCCCTGTATGGACTGAGCCATAACTGTGGAGGTGAGCTGCATCCATTTTGCTACACTCTCAGCCCTCTAGCAGCCTCCTCCCCCCTCCATCTCTATACCTGCACTCAAACCCCATTGTCATTTCTGTTTCACCCTGTCAGCACAACAAGTGACCTAGACAGTACTATTTAATAACTAACCTAAGAGGGGAGAGGAAGAAGGGGAAAGAAAAAAAGGAAAAAAAAGGGAAAAAGACTCTGGGGTATCTGCAAATACAGCAGCTCATATGTGAGGTAATTTCCACTGGAGATAACCACATACTGCAGATCCCTACCAGGGGGGATATCACTAGTCTCTGTCGAATCTCCTCAGGACACTCTTCCACACTGAGAACCCCTGACTAGCCCTCACACCTGGCTAGATTAAGGTGACAACATAAAGGATTAATATCATCTGATATTTTATCTTTCATCAATAGACTTTACACAACAGGATTCATTCCTTGTCTGAGGCCTCCCCAGCAATTCAATCTGAGTGGATACAATACACAGAGACAGGAAACTAGTGGTTTCCTCAGCATCGCTCCTCAAGACCCTCAGTCCATAATCCCCCCCCCTGTCAGAGTACATTACAGCCTCTCAGATTAAGTCTACCACCTGAAGAAATATACACCACATAATTTTAAGGCTGCAATCTTAAGAGGAAAACTTTCATTCAACAATATCTTACTTAATCTGCTATAATCGCAAGTCATTTACTATAATTCATTTCAGGGATACTTTTTAAGGTGGCGACTTAGGGAAGACCCACCACTCACCGTCGGGTGTCTGATGACAAAAATTTTTGAAGATCTTAGATCCCCCCCCATCTACAGTAATGACACCCACTTATTATATTAAACGGGGACTCCACCTATAACAGATTTTGTCAGTTTTCACAGTTTGGCTACAAGCCCTGGTACCCAGGTATGAACTGAGCACTAAAATATCATGCTCCTCCCAATGGTTGATTCAGGATACTTAATAAATCACCGTCGGGTGTCTGATGACAAAATTTTTTGAAGATCTTAGATCCCCCCCCATCTACAGTAATGACACCCACTTATTATATTAAACGGGGACTCCACCTATAACAGATTTTGTCAGTTTTCACAGTTTGACTACAAGCCCTGGTACCCAGGTATGAACTGAGCACTAAAATATCATGCTCCTCCCAATGGTTGATTCAGGATACTTAATAAATCTGCCGACCCTAATATTCACTTAGCTTTGACTCATGTGGGTGCAAATAGTCTGCTACACAATCAACACATGAAGGGAAAGCGAAACAAGAAGAACAAGAATACTATTAAAACTTTAGCCGTCGAGGAATCTCTTAAAAACATGGACTCCAAACTCCAGACACATACGCTGGAAATTACTGAAAATTCTATGTCTGTCAAACAAATCTCATCTCACCTGTTAGCCATCTCACCACCCCCTTCATCAGACTCTATATCACATACAGCGCTATACTCGTCTGTTGTTAAAGAAGGAATAATATCCACAATGTCGGGTCAATTAACCCCTTCTGAGGCCCCTTCTCAAAACCCTATCTACATCCATTCTAATACTGAACGCTCCCCTGAAGCCCCCTTCAATGTTACTGACTTATTCAACAGGATATCGGAAATGCTAGATAGGGGCCTCGCCCAGAACGCTGAAAGAATCACTAAGGACATCAGGGCCGACTTCCAAAGCCTTGGAAACAGGATTGAATCCATAGAACGGAAACTGGATCTTAATGTCTCTAGAATCGAACAAAATACTGACCACATACAACACCTGCAAGAACAACTGGAGGCGGCCCAGGCCAGAATAGATGATTTGGAGAACAGATCAAGTAGGGATAATTTCAGGCTCAGGGGGCTACCTGAGTCCATCACAGATGTACACTCAGCTATACAGGACATCATAAAACTCCTGATCCCATCCATGCCTATTCACAAAATGGAATTAGACAGAGCACATAGATCCCTAGGCCCACCAAGAAAAAACGGCTTACCGAGAGATGTGATAGTAAAGCCTCACTATTACTCCACCAAAGACGAGGTGATGAAAAAATCTCGACAACAAGAAAACCTTCAATATCAAGGTGCAACGATTCAAATATTTTCAGACATATCTCCCTACACCATTCAGAAGAGGAGAGCGATGAAACCACTACTTTCTGCCCTCATGAAAAAAGACATTAAATACAAATGGGCCTTCCCATTCGCCTTAAAATTCAACTATAACGGCAGACTCCACGTAGTACACAACTTTCAAGAAGGTGAAAGACTATTACTAGACCTGAAAATTATTTCACATGAACCAGCCATGGACACTTTACCACCGCAACAAACCTCAGCTAAAAGAAATACACCCAATAGTCCAACCTCAAATCCCTGGAATAGAGTCAAACACAGGAAAGTCTAAAATAACTCTACTAAACATCAACTGAAATGATTTAATCTTAGCTCCGGTGGTGTCCATCCCCCATTCATATAAGTTGTTGTGTATTTTTTTTTTTTTTTCTTTTTTTTTTTCTTCCCCAATAGGCCTTCTTTTAATATGAATTGTGTCTCAATTCTTGATCAAATTACTTATAAGGTTTTCTGGTAGAGTAAGAGTTAATATTTACTGGCTCACTTATATAATTTATTTATTTACTCTTGTGGTTTTTCAATATCTACTTACCCATATGGTTCTACAATTATTTTTTTTTCCTATGGTATTAAAAAATTATTTTATTTTATTTATTTATTTTTTTGGGGGGGAAGGTACTATCTCTTCAATTGTTATTTTTGAGGGATCAACCCTTTGTTTTTCAAAATTTAATTCATGAACTTTTTGATTGTCGCTGACAGCTGGCGGTGAGGCCCTGAGCCTCAACCTACTTCTTGGAGCGACACTTTGTCGCCCTGACAAGTAGGAAGTTAGTCCTCTAAATGGACTACTCTAATAAATTCTGTTTGATTGAAGGAAGGAGCAAACTTCCCTTCCTTCAATCTGGGTCATGGTTTGACCTTTTGCAATACTACATCTTGCTTTGTTGTTACCATTTTTGCCTTTATTTCCATGTATCTATTCTCCCCTTCTTTTCCCCCTTTACCTTCCCACCCTCCCTCCCGGCCTACCTGCCATCACAGGTGTCTTCTGAGCTATGGACTCAGTCTGCAAGACACGATCTGTCCATAACACTCTTTACGACCCATGGCTGGCTCAAATAACACTACTAAACCCCTGCGTGTTGTGACACACAACACCCAGGGGTTGAACTCTCCTATTAAAAGACGAAAAGCCCTCCAGGCATACAAGGCGCTTCATGTAGATATAGTGCTCCTGCAGGAGACACACTTCCCAAGGCGGTACTCCCCCTCATTCCTACACTCCCACTTCCCAGTATTCTATTTATCCAACGCGGAAAACAAGACGAAAGGAGTGGCTATCTTGTTATCCAAATTTTGTAATTTTAATTTACTAAAGGAATATGGATACCTGGAAGGCAGATTTATTTTGGTAAAAGGAACTCTTGACGAGAAGCTATACACGTTTGTCTCCTATTACGCCCCCAATAGGGGACAGAAGAAGTTTTTCTCTCAGATGCTTGAGGTCCTCCATCCTCTTATGGAGGGCATCATTATCATGGGAGGAGACTCCAACCTGGCTTTCGATTCGGGCTTAGATAAATCCAAACCAAATAATAATAAACTCATAAGGCCAACCAAAATTAGCACACAAGTAGCTCGCATGCTTCATCAATCCCGATTGACCGATATTTGGAGAGAATTAAATCCGAAAACGAAAGATTACACCCACTATTCTAATCCTCACAAATCGTACTCCCGCATAGACCATATATTAATATCCAACCATCATGTCCCAGCAGCCTCTAAATCCACTATAAAGGATGTCCCTTGGTCAGACCACTCCATGGTTCTATTAACCTTGAGAAAAGAGGACACAACTCATAAAATGTCTCACTGGACACTTAACCAGTCGATCTTAAAAGATCCCACTCTCATGGCAGAAATTGAACAATCCATAAAGGAATATTTTGAAATTAACGATACTAAAGATATATCCCCCGAAACCTTATGGGCTGCCCATAAAGCTACAGTTAGGGGAAAAATAATACAAATTTCAGCCAAAATTAGAAGACAAAAGAAATTTACCATAGAGAAATTGGAAGAGACCTACTCAGAGTTACGTAGAAAACATAAATTAGACCCTCTCAGTGTTTCCACCCACGATCTTGACGTTGCTAGATCGGCCTTAAACCTAGCTCTGACAGCAAAATCAGAAAATGATCTAAAATGGACAGGTGCCAGGTTCTACCATTTAAAGGATAAAATAGGTCCAATGCTAGCACGCAAACTATCTCCCAGATTTAAATCGAGAACCATCCCTAAGATAAAAATGGCAGATGGTACCCTTACCCTAAATCCTCGGCGGGCGATGGGGGCCTTCCACGACTTCTATTCCAAGCTCTACGCTAAGGATAGTAACTTTTCTTCGGACAAAATAGGTGAATATTTGAACAGCCTGAATCTTCCCAGGTTGACAAAAGTTCACAAGGAGTTGATGGAGGCACCCATTTCAGCTGAGGAAGTTATGTCAGTGATCAAAAACTTAAAATTAAACACAGCTCCTGGCCCTGATGGATTCTCAGGGTCTTACTACAAAACATTTCCTATCATTCTATCACCCTACCTAGCACGATTTTACAATCATTTGACTGAGGGCTCCCCTATAGATAAACAACTTAATTTGGCCTATATTTCGTTGATACCGAAACCCGATAAAGATCATAGCCTAGTAGAGAACTATAGACCGATATCCCTCATTAATAACGACCTAAAAATACTTACTAAAATAATAGCTAATAGGATGTCTGCCTTCTTAGGTCAATACATATCCAAAGATCAAGTAGGTTTTATCACAGGGAGACAAGGCCCGGACCAGATCAGGAGAGCTATTGATCTTATCTCTTTAATGTACTCGGGGTGGCCTGGAAGCACTAGACAAAGAGGTATGCTTCTCTCACTTGATCTCCAGAAAGCCTTTGATTCAGTATCTTGGCCATTTTTGTTTTCTGTTTTGAATCGTTGGGGGTTTGGTTCTAAATTTTTAGGAATCATCTCCGCTCTCTATTCCTCCCCTGAAGCTAAAATCCGGTTACAAGGCATATTCTCGGAATCTATAAATATCCAAAGAGGCACAAGACAGGGCTGCCCTCTATCTCCTCTGATATTCGCTATAGTTATTGAATCTCTGGCCATAGCCATCCGAGATAACGCGAATATCAGGGGAGTTCATTGTAATAAAAAAGAACACAAATGCGCATTATTCGCAGATGATTTGCTACTCTTCGTGACCTCTCCCATCTCCTCCCTTCCGGAAATGTTCTCCCTGCTAGACGAGTTCTCTAAAGTCTCGGGTCTCACGGTAAACATGCCTAAATCTAGGGCCCTTAATATTTCTCTTTCAGAACCCACAGTGTCCCTCTTGAGAAACAAATATATTTTCAAATGGGACTCTACGTCTACTAACTATTTAGGTATCAACCTGACCCCAAATTTCCAGAATTTATACTTAGCCAATTACCCTCCTATGTATAGGAAACACGAGAAGGACCTCACCGAATGGGGAGCGCAGAAAATAGGCTGGATCGGCAGAATTAATTCTACCAAGATGACTCTCCTCCCGAAACTTCTATATCTTTTTCGATCCCTTCCGATCCCGATAATAAAAAGCCATCTAAAATCCTTTCAAGGTAAAATCACCAATTTTATCTGGAACAAAAAGGGACCCCGTCTTCCCTCTCGTAGTCTGTTTAACTTACCTGAACAGGGAGGTCTAGGAGTGCCAAACTTGTTATGGTATTATCAATCCGCGAGGTTAGCGCAATTATCGGAGGTTTACCTTGGAAATGATCGCCCAGATTGGATAGAAATAGAAGAACAGGCTTCCCCATTATCCACAATCGAAGAACTCATGTGGCGCGCTCCTAAAAGTAGACCCCCTATACTATCCCCCACCCTATCACAAGCATTGGTATTATGGGGTTCACTTAAAAGCAATCCACTCTTAATTTCTAGAGGCAAACCTTTGTCAAGTATCTTTCTCGACCCATCTTTCTGCCCCAAAACGGAAGTGGACTCCTTCAAATGGTGGCTTGATAGGGGGGTGTACCGCATTGATCGTTTCTTTCAACACACAGGTCCTCTTCCTGAGCAATTCCTTATAGACAACCTTTGCCCCCCCCCCTCTGAAAGATCCAGATTACACCAAATACATACCTTTGCTCAGAAACTTTGGAACGATAAAACAATTTCTGGCCTTTTGACCCCATATGAACACAAATGCGAACAAGCTCAGAATAGGAAAGGTATTATCTCTATCATCTACAAATCTCTTGCATCAAATAACATAAAATTACCTCATATGCTAGCTTGGGAAAGAGAGCTTCAAGAGGACTGGGACTTGGTGGACTGGCAAAAAAACTACTCTAGATCTCTTAAGGGTTTTAAGAGTCCATCCCTCATTGAAGCTAATATAAAAATCTTCACTAGATGGTACTTGGTCCCATTCAGATTGGCCACCATGTATCCGTCATCCTCACCACTATGCTTTAGAGGTTGTCAAGGAATAGGCACCATGATCCATACTTGGTGGGAGTGCCCTAGGATACGGGGATTCTGGAACAGGGTATTCCAGATTATCAGGAGAGTTACCGGTTGTAACCTCCATCAATCTCCTGCAATAGCCTTATTGAATGGTCTAATACCACAGAGTTCCAAGGCCATTAGACAGCTGATTCTATTTATACTGACTGGCGCCAGAATCACTTTAGCGGCTGCATGGAAGAAACCGTCTGTTTCCATTTTACACATGAAGAGAAAGGTTACATGGATTATGGAACAGGAAAAAAGAATTAACTCTATGTTAGATACCTCTACCCAGTTCACTGAAATTTGGGAACCTTGGTTGATTTACATGGGAATCTCCCACAACATGTAAGTTTAGTTTTGGCTCTGGACTCAGACTGATGTAATCCTATGGCAGGTAGGCCCACCCTCCCTTTCCCTTTCCTCTCCTTCCTCTTTCCTCCTTCTCCCCCTCTCTTTTCTTTATTCTTATTTTTTCTCTTGAACAGGAGATATTCATTACATATCATATTCTCCACTGGTCTCAGCCTAGTGCTGATTTAGTTTAACTGGATGTATGTATTAAATTCCTTGTCTCCTTTTAGGTTTATAAGTTAAGAGTTGATTGAGAGATGTTTCTCTGGACAACATTTGGATCCAATTTTTTTGTCATCAAGGGGGGGCTGGGTGGGGGGGGCTGCCCCCCCTCCTCGACACAGATTGCTCCCGGTGGGGGTGTCGGGGGGAGGGGATGTCCCCGGAAACCTATCCTCTCCACGGTTCGGTATGATTTATTCCTTACATATATTTTAGTTTTATGATCTCAGCTTATAATAAAAGTTTTATAGATTGCTTAGTAAACAGGGAATTTTAGCCCTAAAATGTTGTCGCTACCTCTACTGATTCCCATCCCTCCTGATTATACACGTTTACACTCCCATGTTAAACTTACCAGGTATATAGTTGGGACATTGGTGGGGGGAGGGAGGAGAAGGGGAAATCTAGTTAAGAAATGTAATCTATTGTTTACTACTATAATTGTCAACACGATGTTTCCTGATGCATTTATTGTATTACGTTTATTACTCTGTATGCTCTTTATTTTATTATAATAAACTTAAATTTAAATGAAAAAAAAAAAATTGTTATTAGACGCCCCTGTTAAACGGGGGCAGAAAAATTGGGGCTTAGGCACAACACAACACTGCAACCCCTCACAGATACTGTAATTGGAGCGCAACAAAGAGCCACATGCAAAGTATTGCATCAAAAATTGTTATTAGACGCCCCTGTTAAACATGGGCAGAAAAATTGGGCCTTAGGCACAACACAACACTGCAACCCCTCACAGATACTGTAATTGGAGCGCAAAAAAGAGCCACATGCAAAGTATTGCATCAAAAATTGTAATTAGACGCCCCTGTTAAACAGGGGCAGAAAAATTGGGCCTTAGGCACAACACAACACTGCAACCCCTCACAGATACTGTAATTGGAGCGCAACAAAGAGCCCCACGCAAAGAATTGCATCAAAAATTGTTATTAGATGCCCCTGTTAAACAGGGGCAGAAAAATTGGGCCTTAGGCCCAGAAACCAACATTTTCTTACTAGCTATCAGCAAGATCAGTGAGGCTGAAAAGGATATTCCATCAGCAGCATAACAGGACAGTCACTCAGCATCAGCATAGGCAGTCTCAAAGGGATCTGTCATTTCAAAAAAATTATTCAGTTACATCAGCATCAGGTGCTTGGTAGCTGGTGTTGATCCAAGTCTGATTCATTTTGATGAAGGTCAGTCGATCGATGGAGTCAGTGGAGAGGTGCACCCTGTGATTGGTCACAAAGCCTCCAGCAGCACTGAATGTGCGTTTTGAAAGAACTCTGGATGCAGGGCAAGCCAGTAGCTCAATTGCGTACTGTGCAAGCTCTGGCCAGTGATCCATCCTCAAGACCCAGTAAGCCAGAGGATTTTCGGTGGGGAAGGTGTCCAAGTCAGATCTTGCCCCTAGGTATTCCCACACCATGTAAACCAGACGCTGACGATGGTTGCTGGAACCGGTCAGACCTAGGGGCTGCAGACTAAAAAATTGTCTGAATGCATCGGTCAGACGGCCACCTTCTCCACCGCTCCTTCTGTGACTCACCAAAGCCTCAGCAACATGTTGTCCAGGACCAGGATTTGGTAAACCCCCAGGTTCTGGGAACGCGTTGCACAGACCCTTCTGCAAGGCCTCCCGCAGAAGTTTCATCTTCTGCTCCCTCTGCGACGGCAAGATAAGCTCCGCAAACTTACTCTTGTAACGGGGATCAAGGAGAGTTGCCAGCCAGTAATGATCCCTCTCCTTGATACCACGAACACGAGGATCCTTACGCAGGCTTTGCAGGATCAGGGAGGCCATGCAGCGTAGGTTTGCTGAGGCATTCGGGGCACAGTCCTCTGGGTCACTGAGAACAACAGGATCCGCAGCCACCTCATCCCAGCCACGTAAATGTCCATGGGTTTCTTGGGAATATAAGTGATCCCTTGAAGACTGCTGATGCTGAGTGCTAGGCTCCACCTCCATGCTGCTGATACAATCATCCTCATTCTCCTCCTCCTCCTCTTCCTCCTCCTCCTCCTCTTCCTGTGTGCTAGGTGGGCAAGCAGGACCACTGTCTGGATAAAGGGGGCTTTGAGAGGTAAGGAAGTCCTCCTCTTCCTCCCTCTGTTCTGCCATAAGGGCCCTGTCCATTATTCCACGTAGCATGTGAATAAGAGGGACAGTCTCACTGATGCATGCACTGTCACTGCTCACCATCCTCGTGGCCTCCTCAAATGGTGACAGGACAGTGCATGCATCCCTGATCAAGGCCCACTGGCATGGGGAAAAAAAACAAGCTCCCCTGACCCAGTTCTGCTGCCATATTGGCACAGGTACTCATTGATGGCCCTCTGCTGCGTGTGCAGCCGCTGCAGCATGGCCAATGTAGAGTTCCATCTGGTGTCACAGATTAGGTGGTTCTTGGGCAGGTTGTATTCCTTTTGGAGGTCTGTCAGCCGAGCAGTGGCATTATATGACCTCCGGAAATGCACACAGACTTTCCTGGCCTGCTTCAGGACATCCTGTAAGCCTGGGTACCTGCCCAAGGACCGCTGCACCACCAAATTCAGGACATGAGCAAAACAGGGCACATGGGTCAGTTTTCCCTGTCGCAGGGCAGAGAGGAGGTTGGTGCCATTGTTGCTAACCACCATTCCAGGCTTAAGCTGGCGTGGCGTCAACCACCTCTGAGCCTGCCCCTGCAGAGATGACAGAACCTCGGCCCCAGTGTGGCTCCTGTCTCCCAAGCACACCAGCTCTAGCACCGCATGGCATCTCTTGGCCTGCATTCCTGCGTAGCCCCTCATATGCCTACGGAGCACGGCTGGTTCCGAGGAGACATCAGCACAGGAAGAGGAGGGGGTTGCGGAGAGTGGTGTGTCAGAACCAGTAGTAGTGTTTTTGGAGGCGTGGTGACGGAACAACCTCCAACACTACTGTACCTTGCCCTGCGTCCTTCCAAGCTGCCAGTCACACAATGCGCCGTGAAAGAGAGGTAACGTCCCTGTCCATGCCTGCTGGACCACGAATCAGCGGTAAGATGCACCTTACCGCTGACCGCCCTGTCCAGCGAGGCATGGACATTGCCTTCCATGTGGTAGAGAGACTTGGAATCACCGTGAGAAAAAGTGGCATTTGGGTACTTGCCACTGAGGTACCACACATTCCACAAACTCACGGAAGGGGGCAGAATCTACCAACTGAAAAGGTAGCAGTTGAAGTGCTAGCAATTTCGCTAAGCTAGCATTCAACCGCTGGGCATGTGGATGGCTGGGAGAGTACTTTCAGGCACTGCAGCAGCTGGGGCAGGGAAATTTGTCTGGTACTATCAGTAGATTGCCCGCATGTACTACTAGGTTGTGACACACCAATTTCTACACCTTCAGTCCTATCAGTGCAGGCTTCAGAGAGGACTGAGGGTCTAGTGGGGTTGGAGGTCCCAACTGATGAGGGACAAGGGAAGGTCTGCTTTGTTCTTTGATGTGGGTCTTTCTGGTATGCTTGCCAACGAACTGCATGGCAGGTCGACATATGTCTGGTCAAGCATGTGGTGCCTAAGCGGGTGATGTTTTGGCCTCACGAGATACGCTTGAGACATATGTTGCAAATAGCAATGGTGCGATCTGATGCACATGTCTCAAAAAAAGGCCCACACCAAAGAACTTTTGCAGTAACGTTGAGACACAGCAGCGCCCTGCACAGACGTAGCTCTGCGATGTAATGCAGCTGGTGTGCTGCCCTTAAGCTGGCCCCTGGAGGGCATCCTGCCTCTTTGGAGATGTGCCTGTGCCTCATCCTCCTCCTCTTCCTCCTCTTCCTCCTCCTCTCTCCTATCAGGCACCTACGTAGAGTCAGTGACCTCATCATCCCCTCCCTCCTCATCACTGTCGAAAACCTGGCAGTATGCTCCAGCTGGGGGAACATCACTGCCAGATTGCTGTCCCTCTCTTCCACCCCCTCTCTGTGGGCTCACATCAATGCCTTCCTCTATCTGTGTTCCATCATTGGAGCATTCAAAACGCTGCACATCTTCATGCAGCATGTACCCAACACTGTGTTGAAACAGTTCGAGGGACATGGTGGGACTAGGGAAGGATTGTGTGATGCCATTGTGCAGAGGGAAGAGGAGGCCTTGGCAGCTGCTTTGCCAGACAAACTAAGCTCAGCCTGGGTGAGAGAGGATTAGGAGGATGAGGACAGCTTGGTCATCCACTCTATTAATTTCTCTGCATGTTGAGGCTCAACACAGCCAGCTCCTGAAAAGAAGGACGAGCCACGTGCTGAAGAGGATGCACCATGGGAAATAAAGTAAGTATTCTGACTTATTCAAATCCCTCTAGGACCAGTGGTCAACAAACTGTGGCCTGGTGGCTGGATGTGGCTCTTTGCTTGCATTTATCTGGCCCTTGGGGCACTATTCCATCAACATGATAGGGCACCATTCCCCCTACTGACTCTATAGATGAGGCACTATTCCTCCAAATAAAACCAATGATGGGGTATTGATTCAGGGGCATATTCTACTCCCAGCATCCACAGCTTGGCCCCCCTAAGACCCGAAGAACGGTAAACCCGCACCTTGCTTAGAAAGTTTGGAGACCTCTGCTCTAGAAAAAATGAACAGTTAATCTTTGCAGTGCGGAGGGGGGCTCATTAAAATAGTAACATTTTCTTTAGGCCAGACTTGTTTTAAATTAATAAATTAACTATTGTTTAAAAAATATATATCCTGGATAAATGATTCCCATAATGATCAAAGATGTAGAATTAATATCTCTATATGTAATCAATATTAAACCATATATCATAAAATTTAATTTGTAAATAAATCACAAGTCACTTTGGGATCATATTAATAGTCTACCACAAGATATGCTGAATTTGGAGCGCTACAGGTGTATTATACTTTATATGGGTTCACCAGAATAAAAAGTTGGGTCCTTAAAAAGGTGATCTGGACAAGGTCAACTGAGGCCTAAAGGATATTTAGATTTAACTCAAGAGCTCATAATGGGCCCAGTGAGGGCTTTGCCTTTTCATCCTTCACACATTAAAACTAGAGAGCCTTTTGAAAAGCCTTAAACTTCCGTTTTCATACATGGAATGGTACATACATACATACAGTAAATAAAATGAAATATAATGGGCATAAAGATAATGCGCTTGTTATTGAACCACTTGCTTACTGGGCACATAAACCCCCTTCGTGCCCAGGCGAAATTTCAGCTTGCAGCACTGCGTCGCTTTAACTGACAATTGCGCGGTCGTGCGACGTGGCACCCAAACAAAATTGGCGTCCTTTTTTCCCCACAAATAGAGCTTTCTTTTGGTGGTATTTGATCGCCCGTGCATTTTTTATTTTTTGCGTTATAAACAAAAAAAAAAGTGACAATTTAAAAATATATATATATTTTTTACTTGTTGCTATAATAAATATCCCAATTTAAAAAAAAAAAATGTTCTCAGTTAAGGCCGATACGTATTCTTCTACGTATTTTTGTAAAAAAAAATAAAAAAAATAACAATAAGTAACTGCTTTGCGCAAAAGTTATAGCACCTACAAAATAGGGGACAGAATTATGATTTTTTTTTAATATCTTTTTTTTACTAGTAATGGCGGCGATCTGCGATTTTTATTTTGACTGCGATATTGCGGCGGACACATCGGACACTTTTGACACATTTTTGGCGCCATTCACATTTATACAGCGACCAGTGCTATAAATATGCACTCATTACTGTATAAATGTGACTGGCATTGAAGGGGTTAACACTAGGGGGTGAGGAAGGGGTTAAATGTATTGCCTGGGTGTGTTCTAACTGTGTGGGGGGAGGGGGGTGACTGGGGGAGGTGACCGATGCTGTCTCCCTATGTACAAGAGAAACAGCATCTGTCACCTCTCCCTGACAGGACGTGGAGCTGTGTGTTTACACACACAGCTCCACGTCCCTGCTCTGTCACCGACGATCGCGTGTACCTGACGGACATCGCGGCTGCCGGGTACACGCATTGAATCCTCGGTGATGCGTCGGGACTGTTTTTCCCCGCCGCGTGCCACAGTGGCGCACGGCGGGGAAAAACAGTCCCGACGCATCACCGAGGATTCGATGCGTGTACCCGGCAGCCGCGATGTCCGTCAGGTACACGCGATCGTCGGTGACAGAGCAGGGACGTGGAGCTGTGTGTGTAAACACACAGCTCCACGTCCTGTCAGGGAGAGGTGACAGATGCTGGGAATTACAAGTAAATGACGTCCAAAGACGTGACCCCGGCGCCTCAGGTCCGCGCTGTTGACGTGTTCTGTCAATAGCGCGGACCCGAAGTGGTTAAAGCGGAGTTCCAACCACAATTAGCATTTTTTAAATGTATGTCCTTTCATCATGAGTTTTTATAATATAAATCCGGTCACTTACTATTTTACAATCCGCCGCCACACCGCATAGTTATTCAAAAAAGATTTTATAAAACTATGTCTACATCGTTGTCATTTTGCTTGTGGACATTGTGAAGCCTACAAGCACTTACTTCCTGGAAGTCTTGGATGGGGAGTGATAATTGGACAGCGCACTGCATCCTGGGAAATGATGACACACATTTCCCAGGAGCATTAGAGGGAGATGATGTCAGGATCCTAGGTGATTTCAAAGGCAGATTGTGTGGGACCGCATAGCAACAGGCATTTCCAGATGAGTAAAAAAAATATATATATTTTTTTTTACCTTTTTTAGGTCTAATGAGCACAATAATGAAAAAAAAAATGGGATGGAAACTCCACTTTAAGTAGTTTAATAACATAAGTGTAAATAAATAAAGACAATAGTAAAAAGTTAGATATGAAAAAGCTGGCACGTCCAAACTACCCTGCCAAATGTTTTGAGAATGTGCATATAAAGTCATTCCAACTGGCAGATATAGGGGTAAATGACTTAGAGGAGGAATCCACTATACAGAGTAAACATGGCTCCAGGCAGAATTTGGACAGAAGAAGTGCAGTAGAAGAGACCCATGTGGAACATAATGGGGAGAAATCTCAAATGCATATGTAAGAGTCATCAGCAAAAATAAAATTGATTGGGGCTCAAATAGCAAGATATCAAGCAGTATACTTCACCGACTGTCTGCATGAAACAGAAGAAATAGTATTGCCCAATTACCTTCAATATTTACACTAAATGGTATGTGAGTTGCAGTTGAGTGATAAAAAATAACAAAGACAACTACTTTTTCTTTTTACTAAGACCTAAAAAAAGTCAGTTTTAATGATTCAATGGTTAAGACTTTAGAAGCATCTACTTTTGGAAGCATGTTGTAATGATTCCTTAATGTGGGATGGTTGACTGTATGAAGGAAAGAGGTCAACCCATTTACCATTAATTAGTGATGCAAGCAAAATTACTTCTTTCATGGCTGAGATCCCTGCACTCAGTCTCTAATATGCCAGCTACACCTTCTGCTCAGCAGATTAAAGTGGATGTAAACCCAAAATTATATATTTTTTTGATGTCACAATGTACAGTATAAGATTTCCTATCATCTGTGCCCAGTCTTGCCACACAGAGTTAATCCAGCTCTGAGCAATCTTCTTTTATTGTTCAGTGAGATAAAACAGACTTGCAGAGAAAAACCTTAGTCTGTTCCGCCCCCTTGCTGTGAATGACAGGTTATTTACATATCTCATGCACTAGCCTGGAGACAGGCATTATTTTTTAATTCCCACCCCCACTCCTTTTCTGAAGTCATGTGGTTACTTTTCTGGATTTTGACTGTATGTTTGTGATCATAGCAGAATTTAGTGTTGTGTTTAGTGCATGTTGACAAGGGGAGTGTAGAGGTGGGTGGGGAGTCTACTGACATCACGACTCCACCCACCGAGCTCCAGACAACAGATCCACCCACAGAATCTGCAGTTTTTCAGTTCTTATAACAAACAGAGGGGAGACATTTGACAGGTAAGGATACATGCAGGAGGCATCTATATTCTTATAGATCAGCACTATGGTAGTTTAGAAAGAATGAGAGTGGGTTTACATCCACTTTCACTGCAAAAATCAAAATCCCCAAAACTTTTTCTAACTAGACAAACTACATCTGTAACTAGATAAGCACATTATATTACACTAATATTGGCACCATCATGCCCTGATATTTATAAAGGTGTTAGCTAATGGGATAGGGAATTCTAATAACTTTTATATTTAAAAAAATATATAAACTCTGAAATAAAATATGAAAATGATGCCTAAGCATGGTAAATGTAATGAACCATATGTCTCATTAGTTTCATAAAGAGATCTATATTCACAAATCACAGCAAAGTGTAAGCATCTAAAAATAGGAGCATTAGGAAGGGCGTTGAAAATGTTATTATGTAGAATAAAAGGCGTCTGGTACAAAGTAAATGAATTAAATTCTAGTCGTATGCCATCACATTCAGGCTTGTTAACCTTAGTATAAATGTGCTTCAAAACCATTTGCACACTGCTAAGCTCTGTGATGACATTGTATTATGCTTGCACATGTATTATTTCATATTGTCCCTAGAGATATCTATGAAGGAATTATTGAAGTCTCCATTGAAAATACTTTTTCTCTTAGGATTAAAGTTAATTATAGTCATTGACATTGTTAATGGATTAAAGAGCAAACACGTTAATGCCCTGATGGATTTAATCAACGGTTGTTTTACATGGAATAAAGCTTAATAGTAAAATAGGGATTTAACTCCCCCCTTGTCAAAGGTAGTGTGCTTGGCATTTCTTGATCATATGGGATTTTTGTTTAATTAACATAAGGCAAATAAGGATCATTTCATGGCCTGTTCTCAAGTATGCCATGTACAATGTTGACATCGATCAGGTCAACCAATTCTATCTATAAACTGGCAATATTATTGAATAAAAAAAAGGCTTGTTTAAAATTGGTCCATGCCATTGCTGTAGTGGAAATTACAAACCAGTGCTGTACATTCAACTGTATAGTCCAAAGTAAAAATTTGGGAGAATCATTTGGGAGAATCATAAGGTTGGTATCTACTTTACTACTTTAGTACTAATTCACTAAAGGAGTAGAGATTGCTCACTTAGAAGTGTCAATGCTTACTTAAGTGACAAAATACAAGTATATATACAATGTGCATATATGTTCACCGCGCTAACCAAAATGTAGTAAAATAATAGCAGCCAACACCACAAAATAGACAATTTTGCAAAACGAACCCCAGATGACGTTAATGAGAACGAAACGCGTCAGGACGTTACATTGACCCTACTGCTTCATTGGTTTTAAAACGCTTGTTATGTTCACCTAAATGTGAGTGTAAATCCTTTTTAAATAAATACTGCAAGGTATATTTTACAGATTTATTCTATGTGCACCTTTGTTTCCTTTTTTCCTGTTTCATACATCCTGAACTGCCTGGATGATTCAGTACCATTTATTGGAAGTGTCCACTATTACCATCTGGCTGGTTTCCTATTGAATGGTTTCACATTGAGTATTATCTATATGAATGCTGTATGATTTTCATTAATCTATTCAACATTGGAGTCGATTTGGATTCTGGATGCCAGTACCTATAAGCTTGTTCGGCCTAATAGGTGTATACTTACTTGGGCCTGATCCTTCTGGTAAGCCTCTCAACATTATTACTTGGTGGTGGATCTCCTATCAATTGTTGATCACACAGTCACCTATAGTTGGACTATTTGGATTGTTTCACATAGTTCAATCAACATACTCTGCACTGCGCAGAGCTGACTATATGAGACGTATTCACATATAGCCAGATTCAGAAAGACTTACGACGGCGTATCAGTAGATCCGTTGTCGTTAGTCAGAATGTGCGCCGTCGTATGTTTAAGCGTATTCTGGAAACCAGATACGCTTAAATTTTCCCAAGATACGCCCGGCGTAAGTCTCCTACGCCGTCGTATCTTAGCTGCATATTTATGCTGGCCGCTAGGGGCTTGTACGTTGATTTACGCCTAGAATATGTAAATGAGCTTACCAATACGCCACCCTACCTGAATCTAGCTAATAGTCTTTTTCAACTTTCATTCATTTTTAGCGCTACACTTATTTTTTATCAATGTTTACTTAGTTTAGTAAAAAGGTGAAGCAGTGCTCACTTTAAATATCCAGTCATTTGCAAGATGAAATTATTTATTTATTATTATTTATAATATTTTTTATTTCATATATATTTATATATATATATATATATATATATATATATATATATATATATATATATATATATATATATATATATATATATATATATATATTATATTATATCTATTATTTATATTATTTTATTTATTAATATTTTATTACAAAAGATTGAATAATTGAAGCAAACACGCCACTTTATTCACTAATCTCAGGAGAGCGTCTCTATTTTATTAAATCAATCCTAATACATGGTCTCATTTCATTGCTTGCTATTTTTTAGGAAGAGCAGACGTTGACCTGGTAGGAAGTTATGTTGATTTCTTGCTCCTGGAAGCAGTGCTTTTTTAACAGTTATCAGGGAGTAGGTTCTCTTCATTGAAATTATGTCCCACAGCAAGAGTAATTACAATTGCAGCAACATTGTTTATTTACTTTCTTCCCTGTGCTACCAATATATAAACTTCAGCACTACAGCCACTTCGCTGGCAGCCACTGCTGTACCTACACTGTACCTACAGCCACCATTGAACCTCCACTGAACCCACTGCATCTGTGACCTCCATTACACTGCTGCTACACCCACAGCTTCTGTTTCATCTCATTCTCTGCTCCATCCACTATCCTAACCTTCTCTGCAGCCTCCAATGCACCTACAGTTTCAGCCTTTGCTATCTCCACAGGCTTCAACCTGCTACAATGGCAGCCTTAAACCTCCACTGAATCTGCAGTCAGGTCACCCCCACAATCAAAGCCTATTCTTCACTGCATATGCAGCCAGGTCACCTCCACAATTGAAGCCTATTCTTCACTGCGTCTGCAGCCAAGTCTTATAGCACCCTCAGACAAGCCTTTGCAACCAGCCTCAGCTGCATCCACAGATTCAGCCTCCTCTGTACCACCTCTGCACCCCCAGCATTAAGCCTCTGCTGTGTCTTCTCTGCACCCCCAGTCTAAAGCCTTAACGGCTGTTTCCAACTACCCAGTACTGCATGCCTCTCTCATGCTCCTGACCTTTGTAAGCAGGCACCTACTCTCCTCAGTGACTGTGAATGTTTGGTGAGTGACCTGAGGGTAGACAGCAGCTAAGCCCAAACTTCTGTGAGGGAGTCCCTGGCAGAACACCAGCTACCTCTTAGATTTCACTCTCAGAGTAGTCAGCTGCATGGAAGAGTAGGAGCCACATCTCTACTTGTGACATTTAGGGCTTGTTCTGACATTCGGCAGCCCTTGCTGCCCCTCTAAAAAGCATTCTGAGGTGGATTAAAGAAACAAATTAAAGAAATGACAACACAAATGATGAGACAAAATTATTAAAACTTCATCTGCTGGCTGGATAAAAGATTATTACATACAGTAGTTATAAGAAATATTTCATATTTATTTGGCAAAAGAAATAAAACAAAAAAACTATATACAAAACCATTCTACATTTCCTGTAAGGTAAAAATGACACTGATTTACTAAAGGAATCCACTTCCAATGTGAGTTTATCTTAGTAAATGAGGTGAAAAAAGTAGAAATTCGCTTTGATAAAAATAGCTAATTATGTGCAAGTAAATTTCAAAGTAGAACTCTGGCCACATTGAAAAAAAAAAAGAATTACTTTTAATAAAGCTTTTGCTGCAATATTCTGCTCCAGGGCAGAGATATTCCATGCAGTACTTTTTTAAGCCCCTAGATGTCCCCTGTCTGTTTGTAAGAGATTTTTTTAAAAAAATAACAAACATGTTATACTTACCTCCGCTGTGCAGCTTGTTTTGCACAGTGTGGCCCCGAACCTGGTCTTCTGGGGTCCTTCGGCGGTTGTCCCTGCAAGAACTTTTCACCTTCATGCGTGCAAGCTCGCATGGTGAAAAGCTTTAGCAGGCACGCTACCGTGATACTGCCGGAGGCTATTGCAGCTCACTGTGTCACTCGCCCCCGTCCCCAATGGCTGAGCTGCTATCAATATCCAATGACAAGCCGACTCATGCTGGGGGAAACCGTTGCGGGAACGAGCCCACAGAGTTTCGGGGCTAAGGTAAGTAAAACCGGGGGGCATGATGCATTAAGGTGAAAAAAACGAACCTTTACAACCCCTTTAACTCACTTCCTAGGGGCCTGCACATAGTATTAGATCCACCCAGCCAGTTTAAAAACAGTGAAAGGATCAGCAGGCTAGTAATGAGCTCATCTCCTTGTCACTCTGCTTTCTCTTCCTATCAGTATGCCTCTGCTTCTTGTTGAGGCAAGAACTGATTGGCTCCTTGTACTGCTTCGTTCTCTCAAACTACGGCCCTGCTATATAGGGGCTGTTAGTGGCTAATAGCACGCTCAATTCTGGTTCTTACACCACTTCCATTTAAAAAAAAAAATGAATGATGATTTATGATTATGGAGCTACATTATTTGTGAGTCTTTTATATTTGCCTGGGGTTTATCTTTAAAAAAAAAACAGGTTTTTTTGCTTGCATGTGATTGGATTGTTGAAGTCAGTACAACTCATTCACTAGGATAAGTAACAATTCAATAGCTTACATGCTTACATGCTTCACTTTTTGTTTACTTAACCTCCCTGGCGGTAATCCTGAGTCTGGCTCGGGGTCGAAATCCAGCACCATTAGCGGTATCCCAGAGCCAGTCTCGGGATCGCATCGCAGTATCCAGGCGGAGTTTACTTACCTTGTCCCCTGGATCCTGCGATGTCTCCCCGCTGTGTGAGTGAGCTGTCTCCTCGCTCGATTCACACAGTTCCCCAAGTGCTGCCGAGCTCCGTTCTCTGCAAAGTTTCGATGCACGGGGCGAAGATCGCCGCCAAATTCAAAAAAAATAAAACGCAGTTCACATACAGTATACTGTAATTTTACAGATTACAGTAATGTAGAAAATAATTACACATCCCCTTTGTCCCTAGTGGTCTGTCCAGTGACCTGCGTGCACTTTTATATAATAAAGACTGTTCTTCCTGCCTGGAAACTGTAGATTGTCCATAGCAACCAAAAAGTGTCCCTTTGGCCTGGTTCACACTGGTACGATTTGAGATGCGATTTGAGATGTCTAATCGCATCTCAAATTGGCGGCATTTGCCGGCAATGGCACCGTCCTAATCGGTGCGACGCCGCATCTGCGGCGCTGCACTGATTTCAAAAAGTAGTTCCTGTACTACTTTTCCGATTTCGGGCCGCGATTTACATTGACATCTGTGCAGAAACCTGTCTCTGAAATCGCGGCCGAAATTGGGACTGCCAGCGGGAGTGAAATCGTGCGAGTTCAGCTATACTTTATGTCAAAAGTGGCTTTAGACCAGCTAGAAAACAGCAATAATAAATTAGAATCCCTTGCAGAATTGAGCGATAGTGATTTGATTTGGTCATTATTCAATCACTTGGGGTAAAAAAACTTAAATATTCCATGGACTCAACATGCCTCTCAGCAAATAGCTTGGGGTGTCTTCTTTCCAAAATGGGGTCATTTGGGGGGGTTATGTGCCATCTTGGCATTTTATGGCCTTCAAAACTGTGATAGGTAGTGAGGAGTGAAATCAAAAATGTATGCCCTTAGAAATCTTGAAGGCGGTGCTTGGTTTTCGGGGCCCCGTACGCGGCTAGGCTCCCAAAAAGTCCCACACATGTGGTATCCCCGTACTCAGGAGAAGCAGCAGAATGTATTTTAGGGTGCAATTCCACATATAACCATGGCATGTGTGAGAAATATATCATTTAGTGACAACTTTGTGCAAAAAAAATCAGTTTGTCATATTCCCGCAACTTGTGTCAAAATATAAAATATTCCATGTACTCGACATGCCTCTCGGCAAATAGCTTGGGGTGTCTACTTTCAAAATGGGGTCATTTGGGGGGTTTTTGTGCTATTTTGGCATTTTATGGCCTTCGAAACTGTGATAGGTAGTGAGGAGTGAAATCAAAAATGTACACCCTTATAAAGCCTGAAGGCGGTGATTGGTTTTTAGGCTCCCAAAAAGTCTCACACATGTGGTATCCCCATACTCAGAAGAAGCAGCAGAATGTATTTTGGGTGTAATTCCACATATGGGGGGTGTATGCTTTGTGCGTGGGTGTAAGCGTTACTGGCACTAACAAGCTACCTATCGGCACCAGCGACACTAATACAGCGATCAGAAAAACGATTGCTTAGTGGCGCTGGCAATAGGGGGTGAAAGGGTTAACTCTAGGGGCAATCAGGGGTTAAAAACTTTATTTAAAAAATTTAAGGGGGTACCTAACGCTATAAAAACCTGGCGGGCGAACCTCAAAAAATAACTAGCTACATAGCGGCACTAGCGACACTAATACAGCGATCAGAAAAATTATCGCTTAGTGACGCTGGCAATAGGGGTGAAAGGGTTAACTCTAGGGGCAATCTTAGCGACCGCCGCACGCAGCGGAGGGGGTCCTAATCGGACCCCCGACCCGCTAGAAGGCAGGGACGTACATGTACGCCCATCTGCCTGTACGTGCCATTCTGTGGACGTACATAGTTGTGCGGCGGTCCTTAAGTGGTTAAATAAGTTATTCCTAAGAATTGCAGGCCTACAATATAAAACGCCAAATTTCCATGCAAAATAATTGTACCGCTTTCAGCAACTAAAATCTCAAATAATCATACCGCCAGGGAGGTTAAAAGATGTCTCCACTTTAGTGTTGAAAAAATAAGCAAATAAATGCCCTTATTTTTTTTATTTTTTTACCACTCAGCTCATGGTTTCATGCTTCCTTAGTCTCCATAGCAGTTTTGCATCATCTGTGGTATCTTGTACTTTCGCCCTTTTTTTTTTTTTTAACGCAATATATAAGTTAAAGCAGAGAGGGCCTAGGTTTTCCAATCTTTCCAGTACGGTCGTCTACGGGTTAACAGACTCACGGAGAAAGAAAGTGAAGAGAAGCCGTCTTCATATAATGAAAAAGGGCCCTTTCCCATATTTAGCCTCCCCCCCATACCCCCCACCTCACGTGACTCCCAAATACCTTCTTATTGTTAGTTTAGTTATTAAACTTATTATTCTTTCTTATTTTTAATTTTTTTGTTGTTGTTATTATATTAGATAAGTTATACTCTCTAGTTCCAATTAGCTTTCTATCCTCAGATTTTCCGCGTAGCTCCACGTCTTTTTGTACTCTTTCCATTTTTTCCATTTAGCCTTAAAATCCTGATTTACCTCCCCCACCGTCTCCTTCAGCTCTTCCATTCTATAGGTTTTTTCTACTGTGTCGATCCATTCCCACATCATTGGGCTTTCTACTTTCTGCCAGTTCTTTGGAATGAGCCTTTTTGCTGCGTTGAGTAGGTGGGGTATGAGAGACTTCTTATACCTTATTATTCCCTCTTGCCCTCCATGGAAGAGTACGCCCCAAGGGTCTTTTTTTATCTCTTTGCCAGTAATCTCTATTTGCCCCAAGATTTGTTGCCAAAATGTTTGGATTTTTGGGCAGGTCCACCACAGGTGGGCCATGGTTCCTCTTTCCGGGCATCCCCGCCAGCAGTGGGCGGGTTTTCCTTCCTTAAACCTGCTCAGTTTATCAGGCGTGACGTACCAGCCCGATATACATTTATAATTTGACTCAGCGGTACGCATATCTATGGCCGAGGAGTGGGTCAGTTTCATTAGCCTTTCACAAGTGTTTTCCCCTCTTAGTGTACCCAGTTCTCTTTCCCATTCCTGGATGAAAGGTGGCTCTCCCAGCGCATCCACCTTAAGTAGAATCTTATAGAGTTTTGACACTGTGCCTTTTGAGTTTTATGTTTTACATAATTGCTCCAACGGAGTGAGCTCCAGACTCGTCCGCAGGGGTTGGGGGAGATGTTGCACAAAGTGGCATAACTGGGAGTACCACCATCCATCCAAATTCCATACTTCTGATCTGTGTTTCAACTCCCTAAAATCCCTAATTCTTCCATCTTTTAATATATCACCCAAGTGAACTCTGTCTATTTTAATCCAATTCCATCCAATTTTTTCCTCCCCTGGTGCAAAATATGCATTTTCTTTCAAGTTTATAAGTGGGGAATTATATTCCCTATCCAATTTTGTGTGAACTCTATCCCATAGTCTCAATGTGTCTTGTGTTAAGTCGAAAAAAAATTATTTAGTGCCCTGTATTGTGAAGGAATCCATATTATACTACTCAGTTGTGCTTTAGATTGTGTAAATGTCCTTATTAAAAATGTAATTTGCTTATTCTAAATCTGCAGCTGCTGTAACTTTATGTATCATTCAATGCAATATTGGTCTACAGAGCTCCACCCAGAAATGTAATTTTCTTCTTGTGTGGTTGGCTCACTGATTTCCTCAGAAGTCTGCACTAAGATACAAGTAAAATTTTAGGCATCTCCTGCAAGAGGAAATTCAGTTTTGGTGAGTGTAACGGGACCCCAAATGGGACATGGGTTAATGCCGTTTACGATATTCCATTCCGAACCCAAGAGAGCTTATCGACACTCCACAATCCGGTGAACGGGACCCATACGAATTTCCCCCAGAAACGAGACACAGCTCTGTTTGAGGTTCAACAGGAATATACAGTCTTTATTGAGAAGGCAGGCTCTTATATACACCAAAAAGAATACTTGCAGTAATCAAATGGACAATGACACACTCCACCCACAACATCATACAATGGTTACTAACGAGCCTCCGATACACATCTTTTAGTCAGACTTCATGACTCTGGCTTTTCTCATCTGCTATACAATACACATTCCTTTAATAGACATAAGTCAGACATCTGACCATTAGACTGTGCTAACTCACAACACACATCTATCATCAATAGAACTTTCACACAATACAGTGTCAATTAGCATAACTCAATGAATGGTCTTTAGGAGCCATCCTAAGGTTAATTTACATCACAGTAGCAGACGACATTGTAAAACCTTAACAGTCTATGTTCCCACATTGAATTGACCTGTTGGGTTCAGATTCAACAACCTGTAAATAGTTCTTCCAGACATTCTTGAATATATTATGAATTACAGACCCATGTTAAAACAATCCAACATATGTCCCTTATTTGCTGGCTCAATCTGTGTAAGAGCTTCTGGGTCCCACGGCCCTCCCGTTACAGTGAGATACTCCACAAGGGATAAATACTTTTAACAGTATGCTGACACTGCAGTATTCCTCATCAGAACACTGAAAACACAACACATGATAATAATGAAGCATACCCTCCCATCAGATTCACTCAGCAAAAGACATGGTAAAACAAACCACTACTTTTTCAGAGCAGAAAAGGTAGCTATCCATAACAAAGTTTAAAATCCTTGCAATGTGTTATAAATCACCCAGAGAGGATTGCTTTTTTTCAACAATGGTGGAATTAGATTTTAAAGGTAATAGGCACTGTAAATAAAAATGTATTTTTTATTCTCTACCATAATAAACAAAGAAAGAAAACATGTACAAAACTAGTATATATTTCACATAAGGTACAAAATGTTTACTTAAAGAAAAAATGCATTAGAGTTAGGGGCAAACCCATATATCATAGATAGGGAACAATGTTCATTTTAGCTGACAGATTTCTTCTAGATGAATCATGTGATGAATCTATTATTCATTTTCAATCAGAAACATGTCATGTCAACTAAATTTGTTTGCAAAGGTACGTCATGATAATATCTGTGTGTGATAAAAGCAATGCAGTCTACAGGTAAATCATGTTTCCTTTGTTCTTTTGGAGAGGATTTGACTTGTCATTATCAGCCAGGAAGAGTTTATATGGTTGTATTCTAAAAATAATGCATAATCTATCTCACTGCCTAAGGCAAGATTTATTTTTATTTTTCCCTTGCAGTGGTTTGACATTGGTTTTCCTTAAGTATTTCAAAGCTCCAACAATAGGTGTTAAGCTTGGTCTCCACTTTAGTAAATTATTTTAATGAATTGCTATGTACTTGTGTTTAGTACTTTACTAACTTGGCTTTAATAACACAATGTTAGGTTTGTATTAGTATTACTGGACAGCAAAAGAAATCGCAATAATCAGCTTACAGCACATTTATTTTTAGAGAAACGAAATGTATTTATTTTATCTTGATCAAACATGTCATGCTCTAGTTCTTTTATGTTTAGATACTTGTAGCACATTTGTGTTATTTTTATATTTAGTTGTGTGTTATATCTGATGTGGACAGGAGGGAGGGAGGTGGTTTGACAGTTCTGCACCTAGGCTTCTAGTCTCTTGGGCATTTTCAAGCTTGGCAGGTCTTAGATCTGTAGTCCATGAAACAGGTTCCCTGGTTATTTTAGTTTTTACTTTAACAGTAATAAATGAATTGAATGTTTGTTTGTGATGATGCAGGCTTGTTGGTACGTTGTTATTCTTATTTATTGGTATATGGTTTGAGATTATTTTGTAAAGTGCGGAAAATATGCTGTCAAAACTAGAGCAACCAAACATAAATTTTGTTTACTGTAATTCAAGTTAGTTACAACAAGATCCATCTATCCAATATCACCAATAAACCTAAAGTATATCTAAATCCAAGCCTTATTTATTTTGAATAGAAAAGGACATGATTAAAACCCCCATCGGGTGTCTTTTTCCTTTTTGCTCCAGTGGGGGAAACTACCTTTATTTCGTGTGCTGTATACAAAACAGAAAGTGAGAGGAAATATCTCTGTCCCCATCACCATCATAACATTTCTATTCCTGGTATGGTAAAAATATTGGATAGGAAAAGAGAGAGAGAAAAAAAACGTACTATCAAATGGTATAAGTATGTGGTAGCTGCCTGCATGACAGATATACTGTATAAAGGCAAAAGTGAAAATAGTAAAGTGCAGCGCTGATAATGATGATTTTGATGTGATCAAGAAATATAAATGGATAAATAAGAAGGTGCTATCTATATGAACTAAACCATTAGATTGCATCTGGGGATGCCTTATTAGGAGAAACGCATCAGGAAGGGCTCCGCTTATGCCACTGTGTTACTTTGATTTTATCTGCTTTATATGTCTTCTCAAATGTGATTGACCATTTTATATTTTTATAAAAAAATGTTCTCATTTTGAAATGGAATTACACTATGTGGCCCAATCTTTTTCCTTTTACTATATGATACATTGGGAGGATTCATATATGAAGTACTGTTGCCTATCCATGGTGTATATTCATTGATGCCAACTCTGCGATATACCTCTGCCTGGTTCCATTGGAAGCCGTACTTGTTAACTTCTCTTATACACCAATAAGTCTGTTTGACTCATCAGGCGTAAGCCCTTCTGGGTCCAACTCGTTTGGTAAGCCTTCAATCTTCACGGCGGTGGATTACCTATAGACAACTGATTATACAGTCATTTTCATCTCAGTGGAATATTTGGACTCTATACTCACTTGTTTATCAACACACTTGGTTTATTGTCACTTAGATGTTCAATATAGATTCACATCTATCACTTTGTGCATCTATATACTTTGTTTATCAAGATTTTAGTTTTTTCTATGTTTTATGCACTAATAGTTTTGGTTTACATAAAAATTGTTATTCATTATCCAATGTGTGTACATTGCAATTAGCACACAAGTGCGATCTAATGGTTTAGTTCAGATAGATAGCACCTTCTTATTTATCCATTTATATTTTTTGATCACATCAAAATCATAATTTTCAGCGCCGCAGTTTACTATTTTCACATGGTAAAAATATTGTCCTCGCCATGCCTCACTGTTGCCAGGACAAATCAAGCAGTAGGGTTCACAGACAGCATTAGAATCCTGTTTGTGGTTCTAACCCTTCTTTACTCTATCCAAAACCCATTCCTTTTAGACACACTTTAACCACTTGACCTCCATAAGATTTACCCCCCTTCACGACCAGGCCGTTTTTGTTTTTTTTGCTATACGGCGGTCATGCAATGCTGTACATGAATCAAATTTATGTAATTTTTTCTCCACAAATAGAGCTTTCTTTTGGTGGTATTTAATCACCAGTGAGTTTTTTTTATTTTTTCTGCTATAAACAAAAAAAGCCAGACAATTTTGGAAAAAAATATTCTGCTAGAAAACATAGCTAACAAAAAAAAATATCTTCATAAATGTAAGATTTATTTTTGGTAAAAAAAATCTTAATAAGCATCTATTGATTGGTTTGTGCAAAAGTTATAGGGCTAGATTCAGCAAAGAGTTACGCCGGCATATCTCCTGATTTATGTACAGCATTGCATGACCGCCGTATAGCAAAAAAAAAGGTCAAGTGGTTAAAGTGTGTCTAAAAAGGAATGGGTTATGGGTAACAGGACCATTTTAATGAGGTTTATGCAGCCCATGACCCCCAACGGAAGGCGAGCCCAGATCTGTGTCTTCTGTTTAAGCATATCAAACAGCGGGGTTATCATAGGTGTGCGCAGCCTTTGGCATTAGGGTGTGCACCCCAAAGCTCAAACACACTCTACCAATCACTCGCAATGTTCATTCAGAAAGGGAAGGGGCTGGTAAATGGCATATTTACTGGCCCCTTCTCCCACTCACCCTAAAACATTCACAGCAACAACTGGTGGGAGAGGGGGGAAGCTGGCGGTGCTTTGGGGGAAGGAGGGGGAGCCAGGTCAGTAGGGGAAATCTGTTCTGCACAGGGGGATTAGGGTGTGCCTGGGCACACCTGGCACACCCTGTGCGCACGCCTATGGGGGTTATGTTGAGTGGAACATAATCCCCAGGGTATCTAAATACTCTGATGCCCAGGTATTTAATAACACTGACTCTCTGTAGGGGAAGTGAGGCCCTGTCTTTGGCAGGTGGATAGCTATTAGCGAAAGTATCTGAGACTTGCCCAATTGATCCATAGACCAGAAAATGTACCGAATCTTTCTATAAGGGCCAAAGCTAAAGGCAATGAGCTGTCTGAGTCGTCTAGATACAGAAGAGTGTCATCTGCATATGTGCTAATGTAAACCCACAATCCCTGTGTGAGCGCAGATTGCTATGACGAATGGCTCCACCGCCAATGCATACAGCAGCGCTGACAGGGGGCACCCTTGTCTAGTACCCCTGTGGAGTGAGAACTGATCCGAGGGCCAGCCATTAGCCAGAACTTTGGCCACCAGGCATTGATAAAAGAGCTGAACCCATTTGATAAATCTGGGTCCTATTCCAAACCTACCCAAGCAGGTCCAGAGATAGCGCCACTCGACGGAGTCGAATTTTTTGGCAGTGTCTAAGGCAACAACTATCCTTGACCCAAAGCTATCATGGGGAGTCTGAAGATTAATAAATAATCTCCGGAGGTTGAAAGATGTGTTTCTGCCCGGCATGAACCCCGTCTGATCTCTGTGCACTAATGAAAGGATAACTTGTTGAGGCGGATGGCATGTACCTTTGCAAGTATCTTGACATCCACCTGGAGCAGGGAAATGGGACGATAAGACTCAATGGTAGCCTCCCGCATGGAAATTGGCATATCAGAGGTCTCAAAAATGGAGTTGTACAGCGCCAGTAACCTAGGCAACAACAGGTCCGAGTGTGAGGAGTAAAACTCCACTGGCAAGCCGTCGGAGCCTGGGGCCTTGGACGTAGGGAATTCCGATATGGCTTTAGCAATCTCCTCTAGTGTCAAAGGCTCCTCCAGTTCCCCAGTCTGGGCCTCGGTCAGCTGTGGGATTTTTATCTCAGCCAAAAAGGACTCCATCATAGAGGGGTCATCCAAAACTGTGGTAGCATAAAGGGAGGCGAAACATTCCCGCAACCTGAACAGGTGCAGCGACCAGGGTATTGTCAGGGGAGCGCAGGGAGATCACCACCGGGGGTCTCTCCTCGCTGTGTACAAGGTAAGCCAGTAACTTCCCTGCTCTTTCACCATGTTCAAATGACCTCTGTCTAAGAAAGAACATCTTGCATTTGGATTTCTCATAGAGCAACTGGTCCAGGGCCCTAGAACATTAAATCCCTCAGTCAGCACATTAAATTGAAACGGGGGTGATATGTAAAAAGCCAGTAGAAGGACCACATCCCTGTGTAGCTTTGCTCTTACAAAAACGAATCTACCTATTGGGTCCAACACCGAGTCCTGGAGTTCGAAATGGGTAGTTTTAGCAATCAGAAGTGATACTCCTCTGGAATGTGTAGTGTGAACAGAATAATAGGCCCAGCCTATCGAAGGCCGTTTGAGTGTTCTCAATACTGAACCCTCTGCGTGTGTCTCTACCAGGGCCACCACATCCGCCGTAGCTTTTTTAGTTGCCCAAATACTGCAGATCTCTTAATGGGGTCTCTCATCCCTCTCATATTCCATGTAAGAACTTTTAATGTGGCCATGGACAAAAATGAAACCAAGGTGGAACTCCAGGACTTGGGACACCACCCCCCCCCCCCCCACTGAGTTTGTGATATAAGTAATATAAGAAAAAAAAGACTGTCTCTCACAAAATAAACCCCTTAACCCCCCGCCCCGCCCTGCACCATAGTTCTGATTTAAATACTTTAGTAATCTTTGGAAAGTTTGATTTTATATTTGCAATAATTTAATTTGCTATAATCACGTGGTAAGCAAATAAAACAATGTTACGTAAATTATACCTTTTATATACATTATGCAGTGATCCTTCCTTTTTTTACACATAGGTTGGACTTGATGGACTTGATGGACTTGTGTCTTTTTTCAACCTCACCTACTATGCAGTGGCGTATCTAGGGTATGGCACCCATGGCAAGTGCCATGGGCGCCATGGGCGCCATGGGGAGGGGGGCGGCAAAAACCTACCCCCGCATGAAAAAACCCTACCCATCCTCCTGCGGCCGCCTCCCGCACTAATGTAGCTCCCGTCATCACGACCGGCCTGCTGAAGCGCAGCGCCGCCACAGCAAATGCTAATATTGCTACTTGGCCTGGGGAGGGGAGTGACAGGTGACCCTATGCCGGTCAATGATTGGACATTGATGGCACAGTGGCTGCGTTTGATTGGCACAGTGGCTGCTTTTAATGGGCACAGTGATTTATTTATTTTTTATAGTTTGCGCCCCCCCAAATTTTCAGCACCAGCCGACAGTGGTACCCAGTGTCCCTCCTCTGTCCTCGTCGCACTGCGTCCCTCCCTGTCCCTGGTTATCTGAAAGGTTTCAAATGTTTTGAAAGGGGCGCAGTTTCAGTGCTTGCCATAGGCACCGTTTTCACTAGATATGCCTTTGCTACTATGTAACTATGTAACTGTGACATTCTCAACAATGACTTTCTTTTTCACATTTTTCCATTTTTTAAATTGCAAATTTCTAATATGAGTAAGAAACTGCAATGGCTTTGGAAAGTAATTTCAGATGTATTTTCAACACATAGTGTGTTATAATCTGTGCTATTAAGATGATGACTGTATCTCAGTTTAATTTTTTTTAGGAATAAAAGACTGTCCTAGATTCTGCACAATAAGATATGTCATGGAACAACAGATGTAAATAATTGGCCATAGAAAGTCAAAAAATATATTGGTGCGCTCAATGCTTGGCTTATAAATGTCTAGAATAATGAGAATGTGTAATAATGGGTAAATGCAAAGCTATATCTGACAGGCTGACACAAAGTGGGCAAACTTTAATTTTCCTGCATTCAGCAAAACAAATCTATATACTTGCTGAATGCATGTAAACTCAACCCTGAGGCACAATTACTGAGTATTTATATGTTCTTTTGGATTTTAAACTTCTGTCAGCGTTTCAATTTTCCAGAGAGAAAATATTGTGATTGGTATATAGAAGCTTGGTTTGATTGTATCAGAAAATCAGACATCCACAGCTTGCCCAATGACAGATTGAGTTAAAGGAACACTGATACTACATCATTTTTGAACACATATATGTTATATCAAACTAGCTTTATTTAACTAAATATTGGTATTTTTTTATATTTTTTTTTTGGTTTTGGATAGCGTTGAGCATTTAGAACTCCTGTCAAGATTTTTTTTCCTGGAGCATCTGCATGGCAGTAAACACTGGGTCATGGCTCCACCCCCCACAATCTGATAATAATGGTTAGCTACATGTTTTGAGAAGGATCTCACTGCAGCATTTTCCTTTTTGTCCTCACCTAAATAAAGCTAGATGGATAGCTCGGCACCCCCGTACCGCATTCACCCCAGCCAGGTTCAGCCTCTCCTAAATGGAAATCCTTGCCTATACAGTCTATAAATGAGCTAGATGGAAGAAACCCCAGTCTGGTGGTATTGGGGATATTAGAAATAGGGGAGAGTGGGGCTAAGGAAATAGTAGCTGAAGCTAAACCCAAAACTACCCACTCAATTTAGTTGGTGGGGACTATCTCGGTACAAACAAAATGTGGTTAACAAAATATTGTAAAACATATTTTTATTGATATAAAAGCATTCTGTCCATAAAATTGCAAAACAAACAATTAATTGTACACATCAATGATTGGTCACGGTCGACTAGTTTCGCGGGAATTGAAATACCGCTTCATCAGGACAGCCAATCCTATGAGTCAATTAAAAGTGTGCTTTCCCCCCACGACGGACAAGGGGATAATTGGCGTGGAGATCCCAATAGGGCATTATGAAAAAATAGAGTCAGGTGGCAAAAGGCACGATAGGGACTGTGGGCTGATACTAAAATGTGGGGATTCAAAAACGGGCACATGAATAGGCTGGTCCAATTGCCTGGTAAAAACCAGGATGGTGTCACCCAAACCAGCGGACCGCAGATGGACAGATCCACAATTGGACCACAATTAATGTGCCTGTTTTTGAATCCCCACATTTTTGTATCAGCCCACAGTCCCTGTCATGCTTTTTGCCACCTGACTCTATTTTTTCTATTTTTTCATAATGCCCTATTGGGATCTCCACGCCAATTATCCCCTTGTCCGTCGTGGGGGGAAAGCCCCGTAGCTGTCCGGCCCCCGCACACTTTTAATTGACTCATAGGATTGGCTGTCCTGATGAAGCGGTATTGCAATTCCCATGAAACTTGTCGACCGTGACCAATCATTGATGTGTACAATTAATTGTTTGTTTTGCAATTTTATGGACAAAATGCTTTTATATCAATAAAAATATGTTTTACAATATTTTGTTAACCACATTTTATTTGTACCGAGATAGTCCCCACCAACCAAACTGAGTGGGTAGTTTTGGGTTTAGCTTCAGCTACTATACCCTTAGCCCCACTCTCCCCTTTTTCTAACATAACTAGGATGATAGTACAATTTTATTTCCTATTATTTATTTCTATATGAGGTTATACTCTCCCTTTTGCTCGGTATTGGGGATATGTCTGGCTATCATTAGATAATCTGCAAATAGGCTTATTATGTTTGCAGCGGTTTGCTTCATTCTCTTTCTTATCCTTATGTAGCACTACCCCCAAAGGAGCTGCTGGTTTGTTTTGGGTGGCATGTTACCTCTATTTCTTCGCCGTCTAGGGTATACAATGCGTTACTTTTTCTTTGCTTTATTTACAAAACGTGGTAAAAGAATAAAAGTAGTAGTTGAAGAGGTGAAAGGGGAATAGGTAGTAGGTTCAGGTGTATAACTTTGTTTGGAAACAGTCCTGCTTTCAGCAATGTAGCTTTCATCGCCACTCTAGCCAGAGTGGGTATGGTGCATCTCTCACTAGCCTAGCAGCCAGGGTGTCACACGGAAACTTTAGCAAAGTCTCTATCACAGACCTTCCCAAAGGTTGGAGATATATATCCAGAATCCTCTCAGCATAGGATTAAGCACCCGGATCTCTCTTGAATAAACTCTTGTGAACTCAGAACCGACAGGCGACCTTCACTTGGCCTCTCAGTATTAGTGCGTCCTTCAATGAGGTTCAAGGCCTCTCCTGAGCGTACCAGCCTTCCGCTCAGTGCTATCTAGAACAGGTGCTTAATTAAGTGGCTTCCTCCCTCTAGGACGGACAGCACAGGACCACTCTGCAAGCCTACTTGGTAGATCACAGCTCCGGACCAACATGGTCCCGGAGCCAGGAACACTTGATCACGCACCCCCGGCCATGAGGGCCACCTACGGGAGGTGACCAGGAACGGACCATGACGACAGACGACCCAGAACTAATGACGTCTGTCCCTTAAGTACTCTCCCCCAGCATGCACAGCGAGGCGATCAACCCCCACTGATTGGCTGCCAAGGAAAAACACCCAATACGCCTTGACTCGACTGCTGCCATCCTTGGCCTGGGGTGGTACCAACACCCCATACAACAATAGTGGTCACTCACAGTACAGCCACTGCTGGAACAGAGGCCCAAATTTGGCAAAACAATACAGTCAGAGGTAGTTAAATCTCTATAAAGAATATAAAGAAAAGTTAAATCTCTGACTACCCTCTAAATTTAAGGCAGCGCCAGCTATAAAAGTAGCAGGCCGCTACACTTTTATGACTTTAATTTTCTTCTCTGGGCCTTGTAGTCTTTCGGGTCTCTTATGCCTTTCCCAAGATAGCATCCACAATCTCTATCACTTCCACGCCTGTGCAACCTGACGTAACGTGTCGGTTGCCCATTCTGCCAGTTTCCAAGATAGCGACAGGTCCCGTGGGTCTCTAATGTGCATGCACGGGCGGTTATGTCATTTATGCCTGTTCGGCGGCTTGTTTAAATCGGTTTCTTTTTCTCATGGGCAATATAAGCTGGTGGTTTTGGTGCTGGAAAACTTGTGGTCATTAATACTCTTCACCACCTCACTGATACTTCCCTAAGAATGCTGCATGTTAGGCCTCGTACACACGACCGAGAATCTCGTCGTAAATTAAACATAGTTTTCCTCGAGGAGTTCCTTCTCAGGCTTGATAAAAATCTTGTCAAGCTTTCTTTGCATACACACTGTCAAGACAAAATCTTGTCGTTCTCAAACGCGGTGACTAACAACACGTACAACGGCACTATAAAGGGGAAGTTTCGATTCCACTGGTGCCACCCTTGGGGCTGCTTTTCCTAATCTCATGTTACTGCGTGTTAAGTAAAAGTTTGGTGAGAGCCGATTCGTGCTTTTCAGTCTGTTACAGCGTGACGAATGATCTATTTCCATTACGAACGTAACTTTTACCGAGGGTGCGCTCCTGTCTCATACTTTATCTTGAACATGTGCAGGTTTCTAAGCATCCACATGAATGTGTTTCTTGTCGTAAACCAGCCCGACGAGAAACACGACGAGGAAATTGAGACTCCCGACGAGAAAAAAGAGAACATGTTCTTTTTTTTTCTCATCCAGATCCACGACAGTTTTCTTGACGAAAAACATACACATGACCGTCTTCCTTGGCAAAAAAGCTCTGCCAGCATTTTTCTTTATGGATTTTGTCGAGGAAAACGGTCGTGTGTACGAAGCCTAAGTCTGGGAACTGTTATTTTATTGTCACAGGTGCTGGGGTGTTTTCCCTGTTCAACTAGCTTATCTTGAATATCTTTCAGGTGTTGGGGCTTCATATTTCTCTTTTGATAAAGATTGCTGCCCAAGCAGACCATTGCCAGCCTGTAAGGTAAAGGGAAATGGTAAGTAATGAAGATAATGAGAAAAGGAGAGCCTTGTCATTAATGCTTTCATATTTGGGCAACTCTATCAGGTAATCAAGATCTTCAAATTCAAGATGTAGACAACGCTCATGTATTGCCATCCAGACGTAGATGTTCAAGGAAAAATTTATCAGGGTCCTCCTTAGGTCATCACCACTCCCACCATAGAAGATATTCATCCCTCATCACTGTCCTTCTTCCTACAGTCATCATACCCGTCCTGTGACCTTCTGGGTATGCAGAGCGCGAGCGCTTCCAGACAAATTTGCCTGCCAGTTCAGAGTATGTCTACTGCAGCTCCCAACATGTTGCAGAAGTCTGATAGCCCATCAGAAAGCAAATAAGTAGAGGGTTTCATGGGATTTGACTTCAGACTAGTAGAACCCTTTGTGAAGTCAGTAAAAAAGGCGATTTGTTGGGTTAAGTCAGAAATATTTCCAAAATCTTAAGAAAGAACCAGAATCTTTTCCATTCATAGATGAATTAGAAGAACTCATTCAGAAGGAGTGACACAAACCAGATAAGAAAACACTCTTTTAATAACAGGCTAGAAAAATGATATCCGTTAAAAGAACCTAAAGTAAACCTATTAACTTCTGCTCTGGTTATTGATGCCTTACTAATGCACCTGTCCAGACATGTAACCTTACCCATACACCGTGACCTTCAGAGACATACTTGACCGCAAGATAGATGTCAAACATAAGGGCCCTTTCACACGTGCGGAAACGGACCGTTCGTCCGTTTTTTTACGGATGAAAAATGGACCGCAATGCTTCCCTATGGGCTAGCGGACGTTAGCGGATGAGCACCCGCTAACGTCCGTTTCCATCCGTCTCCGTTAAGCTCCGTTTTTTTGAACGGATGAAAAACGGATGACAACTGATGAAAAACGGACGAAAAACTGATAAAAAACGGACGAAAAGCGGATCAACTGATGAAAAAAAACGGACCTAAAAAACGGTCCGCACGTGTGAAAGGACCCTAAGACAGCATAAACAGCGACAGGTGGTGCTTGATAACCAGACATTTGTTCAAGGTGCTGTGAGAAAAAAAAATTCTAGCATGACCTCCGATATTGAAAAAGCTTTGCTAAAAGGTGCAGACCAAAAGAAAGTTATAACAGCTCTTCAGGAACTCAAGCTAGCAGGAGATTTTGTGGCAGAGTGTGTCTCTAGATGTAATTAGATCTGCTAGAGCAATTCTGGCCTCACTTATATCCAGAAGGGACTTACAGTATGGTTAAAGACCTATGTAACAGACGTTGTATCTAAAACCAATTGGTACAAGATACCTTATGATGAAACTAATCTAATTGGATCATCTAGACTTCCTTCATCATTGGAAAGAAGAAAGGTATTATTCAAGTATGTGCTGGAGCTGTTTCAAACGCACGTGGTTGTGGAGGTAACATTCTCCCAGAGGGAGAAAGGGTTTTACTCCCTATTATTCCTGGTGAAGAAGAAAATTGAAGACCTTCGACCAGTTTTAGATTTAAAAAGTCTCAACAGAAGAATACAGGTCGAATCCTTCAAAATGGAGAGTCAATCTTGCTTGCAATACATTTAGGAGATTGGAAGCTGTCCATAGATCTTCATGTCCATACATTCTACCTTCAAAAATGTATTTGTTTCATGGTCCAGCACCAACATCTTCAATTTTAAGCCTGCTGTTTTGAATCTCCACTCTACACGACCAGTAATAGCATTCCTGAGAGAGAAAGGATTAAGGGTCCATCATCTGGACGACATCCTTATTTTGGCTGACAACCAAAGTATACTTGTCCAACACTGGCAAATACTGATCCACACCCTCCAATGATTCAGTTGGATAATAAACTCTAAGAAAAGCAATCTACAGCCTACTCAGAAGATATTTTTTTTCCCAGACCAACATAATAAAGCTTCCCCAGGAGATATTAGGCCCTTTAATTTAGAAAGTGAAGAGTGTGTTGGTGACAATCTCCCTATCTGCCAGAATCTGTCTGAGCATGTCGGGAGCAATGACTGCCACCTTCCCAATGATCCAGTGGGCCCAATGGCATACAAGAACATTTCAAAATGTATTCCTCTCCCAGGGTCATGGAACATTCATGCATCAGCCAATCTTCATTACCAAGGAGGTGAAGCAGTCATTATGGTGGTGGACTCGTCTTTGCACTCTAAAGAAAGACCTCCATCCAGAGACAGAGACAGCAGGCGTCGCACACTCATGACAGAAGTTCAGCTTATTCTGAATTGGGCCCAGGTCCACCTAGCAGATTTAAAGGTAATATATGTTGCCGCGGCACAGAACCAATTAGTCAACAATATGACTATGAGGCATTTTTTGTCACACAACAAATAGGCCCGGATTCACGTAACTTTTATGCCGACGTAGTAGGCAGTGTTTTGATGTATCTTCGGCAGTTATCTCGACGTAACTGTGAGCATGCGCACTGGGATGCGTCCAAGATACGACGCATGCGCAGTTCGTTTTTGAAGCTCAGCCCATCATTTGCATGGGGTCACGCTTAATTTAAATGTTACAAGCCCACTTCCAGCCCACTTCCACCTACTTTGACTTACGTCGGCTTACGCTGACAACTATACGCTACGCCGGCGCAACGTTGAGAGGATTTGCTTTGTGAATACCATGCTTGCCTCTCAACATTGCGCCGGCGTAGCGTACCGTTGGGGGTTCCCTATTTCCGTCACCTTCAAGAAGGCTCAGCATTCTTTTACCCTCCGGTCCCCAGCAGATTTACCAGAGGATACGCTACGCTGGCTGAAAGATGCGCCCAGGTATGTGAATCCAGGCCATAGTCTCTAATGCCCTGTACACACGAGAGGAATTTCCATCTGAAAAAAGTCGGATGTTTTTTCTGACGGAATTCCGCTCAAACTTGGTTTTAATACACACGGTCACACAAAAGTTCTCTGAACTTTCAAGCGTTAAGAACACGGTGACGTACAAAACTACAACGAGGCGAGAAAAATAAGTTCAATGCTTCCAAAGATGCGTCAAATTGTTTCCGAGCATGTATGTTTTTTTCCCGTCAGAATTTCATACAGACGAACGGATTTTCCGATAGAAATTTTTTTTCTTTGGAAAAATTAAGAACCTGCTCTTAAACTTTTGCTGGTGGTAATTCTGCCAGCAAAAGTCTGATGGAGCATACACCGGTCTGAATTTCCAATGAAAAGCTCACATCAGACTTTTTCTGGTGGAAATTCCGCTCGTGTGTATAAGTCTTCAGGCTTTTTCTCTCCTAAACAAGACTTGGGGTGTTTCCAAAATAGATTTAGTTGCAATTCCTTCACATGCCAAGTGTGCAAGATAACTAGCAAGAACCCCCTACCCTACAGATCAGGGGATAGACAGTTTACATCATCCTCAGAATTTTCATCTGGGGTATATCTTCCCCCAACACCTCTAATTGCAAGGTTTCTATTCAGACTCAGAAGATTAACAGTAGCAATCCCGTTTTGGCTGAGAAGACCACCGTTCACAGCACTTCTACGGTTAAGCATAGAGGCTGATTTACTAAAACACGAGAATGCTAAATCTCGGGCAGCTCTGGATAGAATTCAACCAGCTTTCAGTTTGTTTGTTTTTTGTTGCCAAAGCTTAATTAAACAAGCTGAAATTAGAAGCTGATTGGCTACCATGCACAGCTGCACCAGCTTCTGAGTGCTCTAGTTTTAGTAAATGAACCCCTATGTTACATAGTCCTGACCACTGCACTCTGTATACTGGGCTGTACAATACTCACTCCTGACACCTGCCCTATATACACTATGTGGTACGTTACATATTGCTGACTACTACACTGTTATATTATAATAACATACTCCTGACCAAAGCGTTCATTGTCTTAACTGTTAGTGGTTGCTATATATTTATGAAGTTATTTACAGTAGGCTCAGACAAAGTGTTACATCTCTTCCTATATTCTAAAAGGCACATAGAATAAAAGCATTTTTTTATATTTTTATAATGATTGTGCTGAGGACACTCTTACTTGTGGCATAGTACATAGCAGTATATAGTATAGCCAAACGCTTCTGTTTTTGATAATGCCTGATGTGTTTTAACCACTGTTTATTTTTAGATTTTTATATCATCTTGACTATAATTTCCTTTACCCCCTGCCCTGAAGTTGCAACAAAGGGATGCAGACAATGCAACTTTCCTTATTAGAAGTCTGCAAGCTCACCAGATGATTAGAATGAAAACAGACGCTCCCATTCAGGAATCAGATTTCCAAGGACATATTTGAATCTACAGCTTTTCCTTAAAAAAAAAAAAAGAAACCAGTAGCGCTGCTAGTTTGTTAAAATCTTTCCATGTACATAGATCACCCAGAGGGGATTGATTTTTCTCAACACAAGTGGAGTTACTCATTAAATTAAGATAACTTGACTAAAATTATTTTTTTTTATCAAATGCCTGGAGCTGCTCTTTAATGGCTTTCTGCTTCACTAACGACTATAGATTGAATTCATTACATACTGTTGAAAGGGAAAAAATGTTAAAAGTGTTAAATACCGCATGAACATAAGCAGTAATATAACGCATGCTTTTTTTAAATTAATCAAAAAACACTTCTTAAATAACTCATGTGGTAAATGTATTTATTTTGCCAGATTTAACACATTTTTGCACCTTATTTTACCACAGGCTGCAGCAGAAAGTGAAATATTTAGCAGTGGTATTCCTACCACTGCTAAACGTGATAGTTCCTGCTCAAAGATGCTGGTTGTCAGGGAGCCATCACTTGCCAGCATCTTAACAACTAGTGAGTCATCCCTGCACTGCACATTCAGTGAATTCCCGACTGACAGTTTAATTAATGTAAACAAATGTAGCCAGGGCTGGCTATTATGCCTACAATCCAGAAACATTTTCTGTGTTATTGATGTGGGGTTGGTTCCCTCTAGTGCTTGCTGGACTCTGTGTCAATTTCCCTTTTCCTGTGGTAGGATTCTGAGCAAAGCATCGTGGGATGTGTAGTTCAGAATGCTAAACTGACTATGCCAGCAGGACTGATCTGAACTACAATTAACAGAATAATGAGTGGACAGAACAGACTGCTGGGAAAGGATATAAAAGGGGCTGGCGCAGCCTACAGGTGGTCTGTGTGACAGTGAGCTACTGTTGATTTGTGACCTACACAGCCAGACAGCTAAACCCAGAGAGATCTCTGCGAACAGCATCACTTCTTCCCTGCAGCTGACCGGAGGGTGTTTCCGGTTATCCAGAGATGCCTGCACTTCAAATCCTAGTGGGCTGCAGCGTGGCGCGGTGGGCACCATTTCCCAGAGCCAGGATACAGAGAGAGTTATTGATAGAGTCTTCTCATCATTTGCATTGTTTGCCAACTGTATCTGAGTTCCAGAGTGGTGAGCAGGCATAGCCCTTCTTATTGTTAAAGACAAAAAAATTTGAATCAAGCGCTCCCCCAAAAAAAAGGTGAAATGTAGAAAAAGGGGGGTGGTGGAAAGAAAATGGAATGGAAAAGGCAGGAGAGAGACAGGAGAGAGACTGTAACAATGTACACCAATCTCTTATCTATATATATACATATATAAATATATACATATACATGAGCACACATATGGCAGTGTCATTGAACCCTAGATATCAGTCCATCTAAGTAAGTTCATACGGTGTTCAAATACCAAAATATTACTCTCGCATAGAGGACTGCCGGCTTGCAGAGAGAAGCAAATCTGAAACACAAAAAAAAGACAAAAAGCAGCGCTCTCTAAGCATAGTATCAAAAACAAAAAACAAAAAAAAAACTGCTGACAATTCGTATGAGGGTTGTACTCACACAACATAAAAACAACAAGGGCTTATCTGTAAGTTGCTTTCATCCGGACTTCTGGAATCGGCGTACTCCACTGGTCCTGTGTCTGTGAGTGAGTATATATATACGGTATAGGCTTCGCCACCATCAACTACACAACGGGGGTAGGTGGGAGGGGAGGGGGGCGACAGAGGGGATGGGTGACGGGAGGCGCAGAGGGGAAGGAAGAAGGTAAAAGTGAGGAAGAGTAGAGTAATAGGAGATAGAAGGGGGGGGAATTTGATACTACGCTTAGAGGGCACTGCTTTTTGTCTTTTTTTCTTATTGTTAAAGACACTGCTTTCAGACATCATTCTCACATTTCAGCTGGTGGTACTTCTAGTTCCACTGAAGTTAGTTCATATTTTATAACAAATACTGAAAGCAGACATCTATGCCCAGTTCACATCTTTGATTCTAGTAGCTATACTGGATAACATATCAAAGGAAGTCACAATGCAACAAGGATAATCTAAAGTTCTGCCAAATTTGCTACACCCTATTATCAAGGCTTACTTTAGTTACAATACAACAAGAATAACCTAAAATTCTGCTAAATTTGCTACACCCTAAATATCAATGATTACTTTAGTTACAACACTAAGAGGCTAGCTGAAGACATCTGGGGGCAGATTCACAGAGAAATGGATTATCGTAGCGTATCAGAAATACACTACGCCGCCGTTTTTTACCTTGCTCTACGTGGAATTCAGGTAGATTTTCTACGGTAAACGACGGCGGCGTAGTGTATTTCTCCCGTCGCAATCCATCTGCGCGAGTAGGGGGCGTGAAACATTTAAATTAGGCGCGTTCCCGCGGCGTTCGATCTGCGCATGCTCCGTTCGCAAATTTCCCGCCGTGCATTGCGCGAAATCACGTCGTGACGTCATTCGTTGTTTATGTAGCGTACTTTACGGGCGATCCACGTCCCGACGAGTTACGTAAACAAAATAAAATTTTAAATAAATTCGAAGCGGGAACGACGGCCATACTTAACATGGGCTACGTAAAGTTAGAGCAGCAAAAAGCTGCTCTAACATTACGTATAAAAAAAAAAAAAAACGATTGCGACGCCCGCTCGTATGTTCGTGAATCCCCGTAAAAACACATTTGCATATCCCGACGCACCAAAACGACGCGAACTCCTCCCAGCGGCCGCAAATAGATGGCAGCGTAGATCCGAAGGCTTACGAAGACGTAAGCCTCTCGGATCGAAGCCCGAAGCCGGCGTATCATGGTTTGAGGATTCAAACTAGTGATACGCCGCGCGAAATTTGAAATTACTCCTGTCTAACCCCAGTTAGACAGGCGTAATTGTTTTGTGAATCTGCCCCCTGGATTTTAAGGAATACCTTTGTATTATCCTTTTTCCTCATCTGCTTTAATTGCATTGGACTTCATCTAAAGGGAACCAGACAATTTGAATATAATAGTATGTATATTGTTTCTTTATACTGTGCAAGATTTAAGGGCCTGTGAGATGAGGAGGCAGAAGGGAGAAACCTGACACAGAAGATATAGTGACAGTTGTCTACCCTCTGGTTAACCTGTTCACATAGGCGTCTGTGATTGGGTTAATATTTGTGTTCATTTACAGTCAAAGGAACTTTGCACCATTATATTGCCCTGTTGATAAGGATAGATAAAATATCTGTGTGTAAGACCCCCCATGAACACTATACAACTTTTGTTGTTTGATTTCCTTTAGATTTATCAAAACCATGTAGTGCAAGGGCCTGCCTGATTCCATACAAATTGAAACTGTTAAGGTTTGACCTCATATTATATGGTTTTGGTAAGTCTAAAGGAAACAAAACTAAAGAAGATTGTATAGTGTGTATCCAGCTTAAGAGTGATTTCTTTCTATCTGACAAAGTTGAGATATACCTATTTTGTGTTCTCATTAATACAGTAAACATACTTAAACTGTTTAATACTATCAGTCGCTATTTACTAATGCAGTTGGTAAGATGACTAAACCCAGGGTGTCAGAGGTAATGGAGGATTTGCAAAGTCAAGGTAATGAGTGGGGTACAGAGTCTATAAGTGCCCTCGTGGGGGTACTGCTTTAGAAAAGAACAGGCACATGTTTTAAAAAAACAGTGCGGGGGTTTCCTTACAATCCCAGTACAAGGGTGAGTCACCGGTTGTTAGGTCACTTGCATGTAATGTCTGCTTAACAACCAACTAGTAATTTTATTTATTCATTAAATAGCGAGTGGCTAGACCACAATTTATTCAACAAATGTATATTTTTAAGTGACTTGAGTTTTAGATCAGTTTATGCGGTATATGCTACGTGTTTCTTATATTTTTGGTAAGTACCGCATAAACTAAAAATGAATTGACATTTTAAATATTGCATGTGATATTTGGATCAAATAAGTCACTTGATCCAAATATTGCATGCAATATTGCTTTATGAATTGTCCCGATAGAACTGAATGTGCATATATATTGGTAAAGCCCTGGTTCCCGAAACAAGGCCAGTGGGCCACATATGACCTGCTGGCTCTGTACGTGTGACCAGCAGGCTATTTTGCACCAGTCAGGGTGCCAAGTGCTAGAACGCTGTGTTCCTACACTCAACACCAAAAGGAAAGGAGTTATTTCCACCCACATGACCACCAATATGTGGGGATTTACATTCACTGCCATGACCACCAATGCAGAAGGAGATTGAATTAACTTTTACTGCCTTGACCACCAGTACAGGAGGATTGAAGAGTTAACTTACAATGGTACCACTATAAATTCCAGGCAATATCTTATCCAGTCCATCACAACCTCTGATGGTAAATGTAATACTTGGTATATGTAATCCCCAAATAGTACAGTAGGTAGGACCATGTACATATATGATACTATTTCCACATTGGGAAACTTAATCTTCCATCACAGCTCAAAATATTCAGAGGAGTACCCCAAACGAAATATTGCTTCTCATAAAGTATAACCATCTGATTAAAAAATATTTTTAAAAGCACCAAGAAAAACTCACATGTTAAAAGTGCTTAAGCAGCACCAAACTCATCCATTCTTTGATTTTCTCTGACTGTGACTGTTTCTTTAAAGTGTTACTAAACCCAGGACCCTGAATTCACTATATCTGGCCTCCCACAGTACACAGAACATGGAAATATAATTATTTTAGTAATACTGTACCTTTTCTCGTTAGCTGAATACCTTTTCTCATTAGCAGAATATAGCAGTCTTGTGACTTCTATCAGTGTCCAGCCGAGTACTGGTTAAAGCTTGTAAGAGGAGTTTTTATTCTCCCCTGACTGTCCTATGAGGCTAAAGGACCCCTGACTCTCTGTCTGGACAGCACTGATTGACCCTGTGCCAATCACATGCACCCTCCCAAAAAAAACTTAAGCAATACACACAAACCTGAGCATGTGCAGAGTGCCCCCAAGGCTCTGTACTATCAGATGGATTGGGGACTGAGAAAGAAGGGAAGGATTAGAGAAGACATTTTTACACAATGCACAGGATTAACTCCTTCCACGGTCAGTATAACAAGAGTGTTTTACTGAAAATAAAGACTGATTTTACTGCTGTAGGTTACATAACATTAAATCTTTCATGCTCTCTCCTCTCCTGTGTATATGATCTGTACATAAACCCTTTCACTTCTTCCTCCTTCTGTATAAAACCTGTATAATAATGTATCTAGTGCACCATTACCAAGCTGCATTTAACCTTTAACCACTTAAGGACCACCTCCTCCACATTTATGTTGGCAGAATGTCACGGCTGGGCACAGGTACGTACCTGTACGTTTCCTTTAAGAGCCCAGCCGAGGGTCAAGTGCGCGCGACCCGGTCCGAAGCTTTGTGACCCTGCCTCCGGGACCTGTGGACCTGATCGCTGCCAGTGTCCCACGAACGGTCACAGGAGCTGAAGAATGAGGAGAGGTGTGTGTAAACACACCTTCCCCATTCTTCACTGTGGGAGTGACACTGATCGTCTGTTCCCTAATATAGGGAACGACAATCAGTGATGTCACGCCTACAGCCACACCCCCTACAGTAAGAATCACTCCCTTAGGGCACACCTAACCCCTTAGCGCCACCTAGTGGGTAACCCCTTCCCTGCCATTGAAATTTTCACAGTAATCAGTGCATTTGTATAGCACTTTTCGCTGTGAAAATGACAATGGTCCCAAAAATGTGTCAAAAGTGTCTGCCATAATGTCGCAGTCATGAAATAAATCGCAGATCCCCGCTATTAGTAGTAAAAATGCCATAAAACTAGCCCCTATTTTGTAAACGCTATACATTTTGCGCAAACCAATCGATAAACGCTTATTGTGATTTTTTTTACCAAGAATAGGTAGAAGAATACGTATTGGCCTAAACTGAGGAAAAAAAATGTTTTAAATATTTTTTGGGGATATTTATTATAGCAAAAAGTAAAACATATTGCATTTTTTTCAAAATTGTCACTTTATTTTTGTTTATAGCACAAAAAAAAAACGCAGAGGTGATCAAATACCACCAAAAGAAAGCTCTATTTGTGGGGAAAAAAAGGACACCAATTTTGTTTGGGAGCCATGCCGCACGACCGCGCAATTGTCAGTTAAAGCGATGCAGTGCCGAATTGCAAAAAGGGGCAAGGTCCTTAACCTGCATAATGGTCCGGGTCTTAAGGGAATACCACTTACAGATACTAGCACATCTCTTCATTTCCAAAAAATTGTGGCAAAAAATGAGATCATCTTGAGGAGGTCTACTTTACAAAAAGGAGTAATTTCAGAGATTTTTGTACTGTCCTGGCATATTTATTTTAACAGAAAGTAAGAAGAACAGTTTTTTTTTCTTTTTTCTTCTTATTAAAAATGTTTCAATATTTATATACCACCAAAAAAGCTTTGTATGTCTCAAAAAAAGTGGACAAACAAATGAAATGTAACTGTCAGTCAAACAATTACAAAAACTGAAAAATAGTAGTAAATCAGTTTTTGATTTGTAAACAAAGTTTGATTAAAAGTTACAGGATAACATAGCAAATTGCTTGATGTGTTCAGTGTCAGATTACATTCAGTATATCCCATTGAGGTTTTTTATGAAGAATTGATTGTGCACAAATTATCTGCAAGGCAAACAGGAATAACTCAGCTGTAGCTAAACTTTAGTCTATAAAAAATAGTCAATAATAACTACATTGTAGAGCATCCCTGCCTCGATTGCTGTATGTCTTACTATGGTGTCCTTTTATGAAAGTGCGGTAAAATACCGCTATTCAGTTCTCAGGCATTCTCAGGGGAGATCGCTCTCCTCTGAGTGCCTGTTTATGAAACTTTGTAGATCGATTCTCATGTTGAGATGAGGAGCGATCTACAAACGTCTGGAAACTCCTCAGAACGGCTTCTCTTACTGTAATCTCGTGAGATTTAGCGGGATTACAGGATGAGGAAGTGAAAAATACAACAGTTGCACACGAATCAGCACACATTACACCACATAATAATAAAGTTATCAATATTTAAAGCTCATACATGTGCCTATTTAAATGTGAATGGTGTATAGTATATTAATGGAATCCCACATATGTAATGCAGCTATACACCATTCATATAAATAAAAAAAACATTTCTAATCATTAAAAAATTATTTTTTAATAAAGTATACAAATATGAACCCTGTATAACTGTAATAGAACAGTCCATGGATAAAACCATATTTTAAGGTTTACATTTTTGTTTTACTAATACATAAAAAAAATATATAAAAATTACTTTAATAAATAGCATTTTAATATGTATTATATTAAATTAATTATTTTATTAATTATATATATATATATATATATATATATATATATATATATATATATATATATATATATAATTAATAAAATAACTTCTTGTTGGTGTATGTTATTATTATTCCTGTGTGGGTGGTGAAAAGTACTGAAGACTAGTGATGATTGGCCAACGGCAATTTTTTTATTTTCCTAAATATGTGCTCATATATTCATCTAGTCTGCATGGGGTCCTACAATTCATGAACCACAATTGTCTGGATTTTTTTTTTCTGAATATTCACTTTTAACCACTTAAGGACCCATTCACACCGATATACATCGACAGAATGGCAAGCCTGGGCACAATCACGTACCTGTATGTGTCTCTTTAAACCCAGCCGTGGATTCGCGAACAGTGGTTAACCCCTTCCATACAGGGCATTTTTACCCCCTTCCTGCCCAGACCAATTTTTAGTTTTCAGCGCTGTTGCACTTTGAATGACAATTGCGCGGTCAGGCAACACTGTACCCAAATTAAATCATTATGTTTTTTTCCCCACACAAATAGAGCTTTCGTTTGGTGGTATTTGATCATCTCTGCGGTTTTTATTTTTTGCGCTATAAACAAAAGAAGAGCGACAATTTAAAAAAAAACACAATGGCCCAGATTCATAAAGCAATTACGCCTGTCTAACTGGTGTTAGACAGGAGTAATTTAAAATTTTGCGCGCCGTATCACTAGTTTGAATCCTCAAACCATGATACGGCGGCTTCGGGCTTTGATCCGAGAGGCTTACGTCTTCGTAAACCTTCGGATCTACGCTGCGATACATTTGCGGCCGCTGGGAGGAGTTTGCGTCGTTTTGATGCGTCGGGATATGCAAATGTGTTTTTACGGCGATCCACGAAGATACGAGCGGTCTTCGCAATCGCTTACGTCTGTTTTTTTTACGTACTGTTAGACCAGCTTTTTGCTGGTCTAACGGTGCGTAACCCATGTTAAGTATGGCCGTCGTTCCCGCGTCGATTTTAATTAAATTTTTTTTTTTTTACGTAACTCGTTCGGGAATAGAAATGTCCGTAAATGACGCTACTCAAACAACGAATGACGTAACGACGTGATTTCGCGCAATGCACGGCGGGAAATTTGCGAACGGAGCATGCGCAGTTCGATCGCCGCGGGAACGCGCCTATTTTAAATCCTTCACGCCCCCTACTCGTCTATATGGATTGCGACGGGAGAAATACACTACGCCGCCGTCGTTTACTGGACAAAATCTACCTGTATTCCACGTAGAGCCAGGTAAGAAACGGCGGCGTAGTGTATTTCTGATACGCTACGAGAATTCAATTCTCTCTGAATCTGGGTCAATATTTTTTCCTTTTTATTTAATACATCTCACAATATTTTTTTTTAAAAAACCTTTTTTTCCCCTCAGTTTAGACCGATACGTATTCTACGTATTTTTGGTAAAAAAAACCCCGCAATAATCGTATATTGATTGGTTTGCGCAAAAGTTATAGCGTCTACAAAATAGGTGATAGATTTATGGCATTTTTATTTTATTTTTTTTACTAGTAATGGCGGGGATCTGCGTTTTTTTTTTCTGACCGTGACGTTGCGGCGGACATATCGGACACTTTTGACACGTTTTTGGGACCGTTCACATTTACACAACGATTAGTGCTATAAAACTGCACTGATTACTGTGTAAATGTGACTGGCAGGGAAGGGGTTAACACTAGGGGGCGCTGAAGGGGTTAAAATGTGTCCTAAAGTATGTTCTAACTGTAGGGGGAGGGGGACTCACAGGGGGAGGAGATCGATGTGTGTTCCTCTGTACTGGGAACACACATCAGTCTCCTCACCGCTGACAGGGGGTGGATCTGTGTGTTTACACACACAGATCCACACTCCTGACGTGATTGCCGGAAATCGCGGGTGCCCGGCGGCAATCACGGCCGTCGGGCGCGCGCGCGCGCCCTAGAACGCCGTGAAGACTGGACGTTGTGCAACGTCCAGTCTCATCGGCGAGGGGATCACCATGACGTGATTCCCCTATGGGCTGGAAAGGAAGGGGTTAATAAACAATCATGTGCAAGGGAATGTAAAAAAATATATATATTAATGCTAGCGCCTAATTGGTTGATTTAGAATAACACAGTTTTTCCTGCCACTGAAATAGCAGTGCCCACTCCCTCTGGATGAGAGTCCTTAAAGTGTTTGTAACCCTAAAAAAAAAATATATATATATAAAGATATCCTGCTCCCTTATAGCAGGTTTAACAGCACAGTGCTTGTGCTGTCAAACCTGCCCCTCTGGAAGCTGTGAAATGCCTGGCTGATCCTGCAAGTTTCTGCACTTCCCCCTGTAACCTGACCACAGTGTCTCTGTCTCCGCGCCCCCCCCCCTGCTGTCGATAACAAAATACTAAAATGTTAAGAAAATCGCTGCCAGCCCTTCGCCTTTAAGCTTTTAAAGGCTCAGGAACCCTTTGCAGGTGTTATGGCTGAATTAGCTGATTACAGTGGGACATTTTGAGCCGAGAATATTGCACCTTTTCACAATATTCTAATTTTCTGAGATTGTGGATTTGGGGTTTTCATGAGCTGTAAGCCATAATCATCACAATTATGACAAATCACGGCATTGAACTATCTTGCTTTGCATGTAATAAGTATGTCTCGTATATTAGTTTTACTTTTTAAGTTGCATTAGTGAAAAAAATGAACTTTTAAACGATATTCAAATTATTCAAGTATGACCTGTATACTCTGCATCCAGTGTAGCCTATATCTACAGTGCATTCGGTGGTGTACTTTTTCTAATACACTTCAGACGGTGTATTAATTTATATATATATATATATATACATACTCATTTATATATATATATATATATATATATACTCTGAGTGAGTGAATAACTTGTATAGCGATACAACTGCGAACTAAATTGCCTCAAGGCGCTTTTTCCATCCCGTGTCATCCTTATCCTTCAAAAGAGGTAGGTCTTAAGTTATTTCCTGAAGGCCCGATGGTTTACTTCCATGCGAATGTTCGTTGGTAGAGCGTTCCATAGCCGTGGTCCTTGGACTGCAAATCTTCGTTCTCCCTTTGATTTGTAGTGGGACCTGGGGATGTAGAGGAGGTTATGGTTAGACGATTTGAGAGTGCGATTGGGGGTGTAGTGTTTTATTTTCTTGCATAAGTATTGAGGAGCCTTTCCTTGTGTGCATTTGTGGGTGAGGCAGAGGGTCTTGAACGTGACTCAATCCTTTACTGTTAAGCAATGAAGGGTCCTCAGGGATGGGGTGATGGATTCCCAGTTTTTTTTTTTCCATTACCAGCCTGGCTGCCATGTTCTGGACGACTTTTAGGCGCAAAATCTGGTATTTTGGTAGTCGAGTCGAGAATTGATGATTGTTCTGACTACTACCGCTGCATCCAGTGTAGCCTATATCTACAGGGCATTCAGTGATGTACTGTTTCTAATACACTTCAGGCAGTGTACATGGTATCTAATACAGTGTGTACAGTTTCTACTGCATTTCTGTTGGTGTACACAGTATACAATACAGTACAGTGCATACATTTTATAAAGCTCTGTATAACATACAATCGCCACTAGCAACTACCACAGTTGAGCAACGAACGACTGAAATTAGATAATATATTAAAAATTCTAAGTTAACCTTGTTGCCATCTCTGGTGATCGGGTTAGAACGATGGATTCCTATTGAGGAACTGGATAGGGCAATAACGACTCTGCCAATGGGCAAGAGCCAGTACCAGATGATTTCACAAACTTATATTATACAAAATTTATTTCGGAACTAGGACCCGCACTATCTAGATATCTAAATTCAATTAATGCCTCTAATCCCTTACCACCAGAAGCTTTATTAGCATACATTACATTGCTCCCCAAAGCAGGAAAAGACCCTCAACATTGTGCCAACTACAGACCCTTTTGGCCAAAATATTGGCCCTTCGATTACAGGATCACATAGTAAGGCTAGTTCACCCAGACCAGACAGGCTTTATGAAAGGCCATGAGGGTAGAGATAATACAATGCGTGCTCTCCATATCCTTCACTGGATACACGTCCCTGGTAAAGCCCCTAGAGTGGTACTGTTCATGGACGCCGAAAAGGCATTTGACAGGGTGAACCGGCCTTTCATGTTCAAGGTGTTGAGGGGGGTGGGGATAGAAGATCGCATGATGGGCTGGATCCCGGCGTTGTATGTGAACTCAAGGGCCAGAGTGAAGGTGCATGGTACAATGTCAAACTACTTCCAAATACGAAATGGTACGAGACAGGGGTGTCCATTATCTCCATTATTGTTTGCCATAATACTGGAACCTTTTCTGTGTAAAATAAGGAGAAGCATGGAAATAATAGGGATGCAAATAGGATCAGCTGAGCATAAGGTTTCAGCATATGTCGATTATCTATTATTCTACCTGGATGACCCACAGAATTCAATACCGCCTTTGATGGCAGAGGTGGCCGAATATGGAAGGCTATCAAACTTTAAAATACATTTTGAGAAATCAGTTCTCCTACCTAGCTATGTTCCTCCTGTAATGGCAGCAAATATGGAGAGTATGTACCCCTTTGTTTGGAATAAACAAATACCTGGCCTACTTGGGGACACATATAACGCCGATCTTGGCTTACTGTATGATCTGAATTATGGTAACCTATTAAAGGGAATAATAAGAGACCTGAAGAAATAGAAGGGTATGGTTTAAACATGGTTTGGAAGGGTGAGCATCATCAAGATGAACATACTGCCCAAAATATTTTTTTTTTTAAAATACGAACCCCATTACAGTTCCACAGTTGCTTTTTAAGGGACTGCAGAAGGCGTTCATGGCGTTTGTATAGAATGATAGACGACCAAGACTCTCCCAGGACTCTCCCAGGATGGAAATTAGTGGGGGTACCATAGATCCTGAGTGTATCAAGGGGTCTTTCAAAATTGACTTCCCCCTTAACTCGGAGCTCCCTTATGATATGGGATAAATTGAATAAACTGGAGGAATATGCTCCCCAGGTGTCCCCACTAACCCCATTGGAGGGATTCCCTTGGTTCCCTTAGGAGGAGGCGGTATTCCTGGGGGCATGGGGGAGTGATGGCGATGGTACTTGTGGCAAATTTGCACGATGGGGGAAACTGACCCCCCTTCCAGAGTTGGGGATATACCCATGGGTGAATGGAGATATCACCAATTTAAGTGCTTTTTTTACCAAATTGAAACCCTTATTAAGGCCCCAAAATTCCCTTACCACTTTTGAATCCATGTGTGTCCGTATACCAAATGCCAGACATTTATTGTCGCAAATGTACAGATTTTTCCGAGGGGTACAAAATACAACAGTCCCATATTTTATTGGGGAATGGGAGGGTGAATTAAATCAAACCTTTTCTGCTACCCAAATTAAAAAATGTATTGATTTAACATATTCCACCTCCATAAGCACTCGGATACAAGAAATGTCATACAAATATTTGGCAAGGTGGTATCGGACCCCAGTCAGGATCGCACAGATATTTCCGATGTTAGATTCGAGATGCTGGATAGGGTGTGGTCAAAAGGGTGCATATCTCCACCTAAAGTGGGAATGACCCAAGATTAAACCGTTCTGGGAGGCGATTATACCATGGATCAGGAAATCAACTCTGGACCCTATGGAAGCAACCCCACTATACTTTTTGTTCCACGGGACTCCAAGATCTATTAAAGTATATAGGAATAGCATCACCCCACATTTACTGAATGCAGCCAAATTATTAATTCCCAGGTTATGTAAACAGACCCGAAGCCCTACCCTGATGGAATGGAAGAGAGAGAGGTCAAATTATATGCTGATCTTTAAATCTTTAAAAAAAACAATACAGTGCAGCCATAGGCAGTGTACACAGTATCTAACATGGTGTGTACAGTTTCTACTACACTTCTGGTGGTGTACACAGTATACAATACAGTGCAGCCATAGTACAGTTTCTATTACAGTGCAGGCGGTGTCCACAGTATCTAATACAGTGTGTACAGTTTCTACTACACTTATGGCGGTGTACATAGTATACAATACAGTGCAGCCATAGTACAGTTTCTAATACAGTGAAGGCAATGTAAACAGCATCTAATACAGTGTGTTCAGTTTCTACCAAACTTCTGGTGGTGTACATAGGATACAATATAGTGCAGCTGTTGTACAGTTTCTACTACAGTGCAGGCAGTGTACACAGTATCGAATACAGTGTGTGCAGTTTTTAATACATTTCTGGTGGTGTACACAGTATACAATACAGTGCAGCCATTGTACAGTTTCTAATACAGTGCAGGTGGTGTACAAAGTATCTAATACAGTGTGTACAGTTTCTACAAATGCTCTGGTGGTGTACACAGTATCTAATACAGTCTGTACAGTTTCTAATACACTTCATGTGGTGTACACAGTATCTAATACAGTGTATACAGTTTCTAATAGACTTTAGGCGGTTCTAATACAGTGTGTACAAGTTATAATATGCTTCACGTGGTGTACACAGTATCTAATACAGTGTGTACAGTTTCTACTACACTTCTGGTGGTGTACACAGTATACAATACAGTGCAGTTGTAGTACAGTTTCTGTTACCATGCAGGCGGTGTACACAGTATCTAATACAGTGTGTACAGTTTCCACTTCACTTCTGGTGGTGTACACAGTATACAATCTAGTGCAGCCGTAGTACAGTTTCTATTACCGTGCAGGCAGTGTACACAGCATCTAATACAGTGTGTACAGTTTCTAATACACTTTAGGTGGTGTACACAGTGTCTAATACAGTGTGTACCGTTTCTACTACACTTCCAGTGATGTACACAGTATACAATACGGTGCAGCCATAGTAAAGTTTCTAATACAGTGCAGACAGTGTACACAGTATCTAATACAGTGTGTACAGTTTCTAATACACTTCAGGTGGTGTACACTGTATACAATACAGTGCAGCCGTAGTGCAGTTTCTATTACAGTGCAGGTGGTGTCCACAGTATCTAATACAGTATGTACCCAAGCGATACACAAAGACGAAACAAATCCTCTAAAATACAGTAAGTTGTACCGGTTTATCTGTACATTATGTTCTCTATATCCCTTTAAAGTCCATAATTTACACAGCATTTCTGCGCTTCAACAGGCGGGGGGCAGGGATCTGAGGTGACACACTGCACAACTGGGAAAGGAGAGATGAGTGTAATCTAAGATGTTATTGGAGGGAAGAGACACACCTCTTATACACAATCCTATTGGGTAACATGTACAGCAGAGGCCGTCAATCACAAGCTATGTGTGGGGGCACTCCCCTCCATGATGAATTAAGCTTTCAGATACACAAGTATTTGCATAGAAGGCCAATGACCCTTTCTAAAATACTAGAGAGCCAATCTCTTGTAGGGTTCTGTGAACTCCCTCACTATTCTTGACAGGGGTCCCTGTAGCATATATGCTGCATAACACCTTAATACATGTAGAAACATGTATGTATGAGAAGATCGCTCTGGGAGTTGGAAATAGGCATCCACTCTATTACAGTAATATATAATATAAACTGTGTATGTTTCTGTAATATAATTGTGTCAAATACCTTCGGTACAGCGCCGCTCGGCACTCAGCTCACCTCCCACTGCTCTCCTCCTCTTCTCCCAGCTGTTGGAAGGGGGTCTTGCCCTAACCATGCAGTGCTCAGAGTGGGGAAGAGAGCTTGGGCATTTTACAAGGAATTTTACTTGGTTCCACTGGGGATTCCTGACAAGCAGAGAGGGAGAGAAGATAGCACATGACATGATAAGATCTACCCCGAAAATAAGCCCTACTGTGTTGCCAAAATTAATATAAGACCCAGGATTATTTTCAGGAACACACGGTAGCTGGGCTCCCAGCCAATGCAAATGCTTGCCAATGGCAAAGCCAACTCTGGATATGTGTACTATAAAACCACCCTGCTTATAACAGGGGACTCTGTGACAATTCGAGCCATCCTGGAAAACTTCTGGATACCACTGACATCCGCACAGCTGTCCGGCACGAGACCTAACCTCCAATACTTTCAAAAGGTGGGAAAACTTCAAACAAAATTGGTCCTATAGAGGACAAAAAGGGAACACAGCCTATGACTCAGCCTGAAAATGTATTGGAGTGGGGTCCTATGGGTTAGGAGTGAGGGTGGGGCTACCCAAACATATGCTGCCATGGAGCCTGCCAGGAAATTTGAAAATGTATCACACCTGATGTACTGACTGCCTATTTCATTTCTTGAAGCCCTAAAATACCCCTCGTATGACCCCTTTTTGAAAAGTAGACAGTCTGAGGTATTGTCAGGGATGTCTACATAGGCATCCAATACTGGTTAACAGATCAGTGGGCTGCACTAAAGGAAATAGGCACAGAGATAAGTGAAAAGATATATATTTATTTAAGATTAAGGCACACGTGAAAAACAATAACAGAAAACCCCCAAGACAAGCAAGCATACTATAAACCCAGCAACCCTCAACACCACCTAAACTAATTAACAAATATATATACAAGGAATAAGAGCATATATAGCAAGTCAAGCAGGGATGTGAGACAAGAGGGAAGCAGAGTCCAGGACAGGGCGGGGAGCATATCAGGAACAAGCTGGCTACAGGTATCTGTTCAGGCAGGGACAAGGCTGACATGGAAATACTGAAGCCCTGAACCACAATGAAGGGCGGGCTTATTTACCTGTAGCAGTTTACCTTAAGTGAACCTTAATTAGTGAAGAGTCCATCCCATGGGAGACACCCGCTGGTGGCCACCAGAACTGCACCCCTGTTACTGGGAGGCACAGTGCCACCAGCAGGTGACCAAAGCCATAACACAGATGATGACAGGTATTTAGTAAACGGCATGGCAAGTTTTTGAAGTTGTAATTTTTTGTCCAAATTTTTTGGAAAAATTAAGAAATTAAATATATATATATATTTTTACATACTGTCACCAGTGCAATACAGTGTCATCATATGACTGGTGCAACAGTGATCAGGGATACTGACTGGTGACATTATGTAAAAAAATATATATATATATCTTTTTTTCACTTTTAAAAAAAAAAATTCTTTTTTAAATGTATTTTTTTCCTTTTCTTTTGTAACACCATAGTGACACTGTACTACTCTGGGGAGGGGGGTGGTTATGTTTTGTTTTCTTGTTTTACACTGTGCTTGATTCTGCAATAGTGATGATCATTATAACAGCGCTGAATTGAACTATCATGAATGGCTTTCATTCATGACTTATTGTTTACAATTGTATTGCTGTGATTGGCCCAGGCTATCAAATGGGACAGGGTGCTGTGATTGGCCCAGGTACCATGTGATCACTGGTGACCAATCACAGATCACACAGTAGTAAACAATGATGTTATGAATGGATTCCATTCATGACTCTTGTTTACTACGTGTCATTACATAGCAATCACGTAGTATCTAGGTCACTAACAGCGGCCAGATACTGAGTACCGCAATCTGCTGTGTCCGGTGGAGGGAGACGCAGAGTTAGCATGAGCACTGCTGGGGGAGCCGCCCTCCAGCAGTAAAGGTAATGTGGTGGTCGGCAAGTGGCTTTGACAAAATATTATGGAAGCGGATTCTATGCAGGGCTACACCAGATTTTGCACTCTCCAGTTTTAGAAAATCAATCCCATATTTTTATGACTATGGTCTCAATTTGTTTTCTGGGAATTTTCAAAACTGAATCCTTAAAACATATCTAAAATTGGGCCATTCACAAAGTGCAGCACGCTTCATGCATGCACAGTATAGGACCAGCTGCCAGTTTCGCTTAGTCGAGATTTTGGCAGCACCCTGAGATCTGATTGAAAAATCGGTTTGGGTGAGAACATTGCTGGATTTGTGGACAGGTAAGTGTCCTAATATTAAAGTACAGTATTTGTAGCTGCTGACTTTTATTTTTTTCTGAAGGAGCCTGGAGCTCTGCTTTTATAAAACTGTATGGCCCAGATTCACAGAGCGATTACACCTGCGCAACAGGAGATGCGCGTGCGTAAGTCTAAATGTGCACGTGCGTTTCGATGCACGGCATCCCCGAAACGAGATACGCAAAAAATCTACTTTTTTTTTTCCAGCGTAATTTCGTTAGACAGGCGCATCCGTCCACGCAAAACTGCGCGAGACAGACCATTGATTTGCTAGTCAAATATGCTAATGAGGGACTTACGGGGATTCACAAAAGAACGTTGGGGCAGCGCAGGCTACGCAGTGTGCGCAACAGCAAAATGTCCTGTCTAAAATTAGACCATATAAAAGCTGGTCTAAAAAGAGAAAAAAAGTCTACATGCTAGATAAAGCAACACTGTTAGTGAGGAGCTCAGCAGTCACATGTGTTGCACAACAATCTGTATGCCAACATGCCAGGGGCATCGTCGCGCATAGCTATACTACTGACTTTAGATGAGCAAAGAAGGAGGAGGGCACGGTGGATGGCACGGGAGAGGATATACCGCACCCGCATAGACCTGTTTGGCATGAGTGATTCTGAGGTGTATCGCATCTTCAGATTCACCCCTCATGCCATCCTGGAATTAACCACAACCCTGCAGGAGGACATCACCAGCCGAACACACCGCTCACATGCAGTGCAGCCACTGGTCAAGGTCATGGCAACACTCCATGTCCTTGCCAGTGGCTCTTTTCAGCGTACAAGTGGAGTGGTGGCTGGGATGTCACAATCCTCCATGAGCAGATGTGTGCACCAGGTTGTCCCAGCAATCCTCAGACGCATGGCCAACCAAATCATCAAACCCACCACTGAGGACCTGCGGCTGAAGGCAATGACAGATTTCTACAGAATTGCCAGATTCCCACGCACCACCGGGGCCATTGATTGCACACATGTGGCACTCCAGCCCCCCCATGAGACAGAGCACATGTACCACAATCGGAAGCATTGGCATTCCATCAACGTACAGGTGATAGTCAATGCCCAAGGCCTCATATGGCACGTCCGTGCCAAACACCCAGGGTCCAGCCATGACAGCTACATATACAATCAAAACCACATCCGAATGGAATTCGAACAGAATGTGTATGGGGCCACCTGGCTGGTTGGTGAGTGACATGGGTGGCAGGCATGACTGTACCCCCTCATGATGCACACATCACAAGGGGCACATGCATGACTAACATCCTCCTGTCTTTTCCCTTACAGGTGACTCTGCATATGCACTGGGACCCCATCTCATGACTCCTATCCGGAACCCCCAAACCCCAGGAGAGGAAAGATACAATCAAGCACATGCCCAAACACGAGCAGTGGTGGAGCGCACCTTTGGCCTCCTGAAGTCACGTTTCCGATGCCTGGATAAGTCTGGGGGTACCCTCTTGTATTCCCCAAACTTCGTGTGCCAGATCATCGGTGCATGTTGTATGCTGCACAACTTCGCAGTAAGAAAGGGCCTGCAGATTGACCTACGTGATGATCTGACCCCTGAACCAGACAATCCCCCCCTAACCGAGGGTCCCCTGTCTTCTGAGGGAAGAGCAGCCAGGAGACAGCTCACATTGGGCATCTTTGCACGTTAAACACACACATTTATCATGGCACAATGAGAATGCATGCATGCACACCACTGTGGTCCCTAGCACACACACCCCACATCCTCATCAAATTGGATTGGCACCAGTCCACCATGCAGGACTTGTGATCAGCAACGCCACGCCAAGGCTCCAATTATGTCACTGTACATTCATACACCATTCACACGGACCTGGGGATCACTTCTCCCTGGTCCTGGGGAACCCTACTCCACCAAAATTGAGGGTGACAGCCCTTTTCCGGCAGGAATGTCACCCCCACATTCAAACAGCATTCACAACCCAAAAAAAAAAAATGACCAGCAAAATCAAAAAATTTCCAGCAAAAAAAAAAGGGGGGAAAAAAAATTAGTGCCCTTGACATGAGCCACGCCTGGGGCGCCCCCGGCCACGGCCCCGGCTCCTCAAGGGAGACTCATGGGGAGGGGGAAAACCGGGGAAGGAGGAGCAGCCCCTGATCTCTGCCCACCTGGCGGCCTGCCCTCCAAGGCCACGGCTATTCTGTCCAGGGCACCACCTAGTGTTGCCGTGTTGGCCTGGATAGGGCCCTCACATCCTGCCCAACGCCTGCTGATGTAGTCTGCAGGTCGTTAAGGCAGTTTGTGAAAGCCCGGGAGTGGCAGTCCAGGTTCCCCAGCGTATCCTTGATGGAGGACAGGCTCTCCTCCATCCGCACCAATGTCTGGCTGACCTGTCCCAGATGGCGGGTCTGGAGGAACTGGTCCCTTCTCAGAGTGGCGGGCAGGAGATCGGCCACCCCCCTGGTCTTCTGGGATGACTTCCTGCCTCCAGCTGATTCTTGTGGCCGGGGAGAAGGGGAGGCCCTTGGGAGGGGAGCCATGTTGGGGGAGGAGGGGGGGGCTCCCCCTTAGGGAGGGCTGCCTGCTGCCAGCCAGAGGGGAAGAGTCCTCAAAAACCAAAAGTCCAGTGCCTGACATTGACTCCTCCTCCTCATGAAACTCCTCCTCCTCAACCTCCTCCTCCTCTTCAACCTCCTCCGCGGACTCCGGCCTTGTCGGGGGGGCCTCATTAGGCTGCTGTCCTGGGGATGGTGCGGTCAGGCCAGATGGCCCTGCACCCTCCTTCACATCTGTGGATGACACAAAACATTCACAGGTTGGAGGATCCACACACTTGCCACATATTCCCTTCCACCCCCTCCCCCACACATGCTACACACCTGATATTTAAAAAAAAACTTACCTGGCACCACGGGCTCCGGACTTCAGTCAAAGCCGGGCAGGCCCTCCACTTCATGCGGATGAAAGGTCAGGGCCACCGCACGCTCCTCCGCTGTCAGCCTAACACGGCATGGTGGGCCCCCTCCTGTGCTCCTGGCATGGGCAAGCATTTTGGCCAGCTTCTGTTTGACCAGACGCCGGAGGTCATTAATCTTTTTATCAATGCCAGACCGGGTCCGTGTCTCCCCCTCCCCCGCTGAATTGACCTGCTCAGTGATGATGTCCAAAATCTCCCTCCTCCTGGCCGGGGTGGTGTTGGCACTGTCCGGGCCGTGGAGGAAACGCCCATAATCGCTAATGGCCCGGGCAAGAATTCGTTTTTCCCCCAAAGTAAAATTTAGTTTTCGCTTTCTCTCTGTCATACTGAAAAAAAACACTCCCAGTCAACAAAAATCAGTCACAAAAACAAGCACAACCAATCAAGCAAGAACACACACAAAGAGAAAACTAACACCCAAAAAATCACACAAGCACTCAGCAAAAAACAGTCACAAAAACAAACAGCAAAAATTAAGCAAGAAAACAAACGAACAAAAATATAGCAAACAAGCAGTCTCTCAAACACTTATCAAAAAACACTTTCAAAGATCTACTAACAAACACTTGATCACACAGTACACTAATCTGACAAATACAAAACACAACGCAACAAACAACGGGACAAAAGCACTTGGTTAAATTGGAAGGGACAAAGGGATGTACTTTTGCAATGGAAGTGCGTTTGTGTCTGTCTATTTATGCTGTCTGCGTAGTCCTTAGTCCATTTCCAATTTCACTGATTGCGCCGTTCCCGAGTTGAGAGCATGCGCACAGCGGAGCTGACCATGGTCTCCTTCAAGCGTGCATGCGCGAGCCGGCCGGCCCTTCATTTGCATGGGGTCACGGCTCATTTCAATGTAACACGCCCACGTCCTTCCCAATTTTTATTACTCCGCCTTACGCCTCTGAAATAACGTTACGCATGCGCAATTTTCTGCGCAAAAGCTACGAGAATAGGGTGATTACGCGGCTACATTGCGCAAGTCTAACGTAAAGGCGGTGCGCTACACCGGTCCAATAATGCGCAGATGTACCTGAATCTGGCCCTATATGTTTTGTTTTTTTAGATATTGTGGTGCCAGATTTTTCTTTCTTTGATTGGACATTTAAATGCCTGAGTACTGGGGCCATCTGAGCACATGAGTCTCTATCTCATCCTGTTTATCATTAAGGGCTATTTTGGGATAGCATAACTATTTTAATAGATTCATAGGAACTATTGTCTCCACTGAAAGATTTTGTCTCTTATTCTATTTTGGTGACAACGGAAAAAAGGTTAAAAAAAAAAAAAAACCTTGAAAAATTAGGGCTATAATTGTGGAACAATTGCCTGCCGATGTTCAAAGCGGGCCCAGACATTATACACTCTGACTAATATGGGTCATGAGAAGACAAAATCCAGAAATTTGTTTTACTTCAGTAGTCCAAAAAGATGGCAACATTTATTTTAATGACCATAAATTACACATATAGTCAATTTGTTATTTTAAATGATCTATTTTTTAAAAGGTGTCAAAATAAATTCATTATACCTGCGTCATGGATGGAAAACTTTGACAATGAAAACATGTTGCTGGGCAACAAACCTTTTTCTAGCAATTTACATAGGTTTTATTGATAGGAGAAAAATACTTGAAATGTTGCGATCTATGTTGCAACAAAAAAATAAATGCCATGTAAAATCATACCTACCTATTGAATAACATTAAGTTTACCCATACACCGCTGTTGCCACAATTGTAAGAAAATAATGAATACATGATAAATTCAATGCAGCTTTTCAAATTCAGTTCATGTTTCACTGTACATGCTTGTAAAATATTTTCGTATTATACAATACTACCTAGGATTCCTTACAATACTATATAGGATACCTTGCATGTCATGCAGTATGCTGATGGTCACTGCCTCACTGGCCTTACACAATGTAATAGTGCCACAGCAACAGAAAAAAGATTGGTGCTGTCATATTTAACAAGGCAGCATGGTGGTTGGAAGACAAATGTTCCTCTTGCTAAATTATGCCTAGGCAGTGTGCTGAACCAAGGGATACTGGAATTCTCTTGGCAGACAGATCAATCCTGCCAGTTCTGAAGTTAAATGGTTGGACTAGTGTGTTGGGAACTTGATGTGCAACACTGGAACTCATGATGGTGATTTACAGCTGCCAAAATAGATGAATCTCGAGTATGACCTCAACTGCAAAGTGTGGTAATTGTTATTTTATTCAGATGAAACCTTTTCTAGTGTCTCTCAGTTTAGTCGTATAATTATTTATTTTATAATATTCGCCTTAGATGCAACTCAATCCCATTATACTGCCCTAAGGCACACTGAATGGGGATAGGTTCCTCTATAGAGATGTTGTACTGAACAGTAGTGGGAAAAAGGGTTTATGTCCACCCTGTATATCACTTCATCTGATGAGATCCTTTGTCAACTTAGTCCACTGTGCAGCAATAATACCTTATTTCACAATCTGCCCACCTACTATGGCTTTTATGAGGGGGTATTACCCTCTCTGTTGGGGTTTACAATTGCTTTACATTATAGGTACAGGTGATTAAATCACACATTCTACTGAATATTGGTCTACAAATTTGGTCTTATCTGCAAAGAATCACACATTTCAGGAACTGAATTAATCATAAATTATAAATGGTATGATTCTTCAAAGACTGGACAAATCAGAAATAATTTATATGTTCACATCTATTTAGTTTAGTATTTTTTTAGTGCCTGGTGTAAAGACAACTGCTCATTAAGATTGCAGATGTCTTTTCCAATTGCAATTTAAAGTATAACTAGCCGCAAAACTTTTTTTTTTTGTTTTGTAGTGGAGAGGAGAGGAATTAGACTGTCAGGTTTTATTGCTCTCTGTGTCCGTATTAAGAAGATTCTCCCTCTCTATTTGTCCTGGTTACCATTATTATTGAAGGTGAAAGTAACATAAATTTTCAACTTTCAAGTTGTCCCCAGAAAAGTAAAATCTTCCAATGGAGACACTAGTTCTGGTGACCTAGGGGTCCCCAAGGAATTCCCTTAATTTACAGGGATTTCCTCCTATTTCCTGTTTGGCTATGGGACATGAAGTGATGAGAAATCTTCATAATGGGACACAGATGGCAAAATAAAATAATCTGACAGGGGTTATAATCCTCCCTTACTCTATCCAAAAAAAAAATGTTGCCTATAGTTCTACTTTTACTTAATTTAAGGAAAAAACCATGGGCCAGATTCACGTACATTGGCGCATATTTTGACCGGCGTAGCGCACCTCCTTTACGTTAGACCGGTGCAATGTAGAGGCGCAATCACCGTATCCTCGTAGTATTTGTGCAGAAATTAGCGCCGGTGTAACGTAAATTCCGAGGCGTAAGGCGGAGTAATTCAAATTGGGAAAGACCTGGGCGTATTTCATTGAAATGAGCCGTGACCCCATGCAAATGAAGGGCCGGCCGGATCGCTCATGCGCACATGAAGCAGACCATGGTCAGCACCTCTGTGCGCATGCTCACAACTCGGGAACGGCGCAATCAGTGAAATTGGAAGTGGACCCGGGAAACTTAGTGAACTACGCAGACAGCATAAATAGACAGACACAAACGCCCTTCCTTTGCAAAAGTACATCCCTTTGTATCCCTTCCTATACAGCAAGGTGCTTTTGTTCTGTTGTGTGTTCGTGTTTGTTGCGTTGTGACTTGTCTTTGTGATATTTGTTGACTGTTTGATCTAGTGTTTTGTATTTTTCCTGCTTGTTTTTGTGTGTGATTTTTGGTGATTGTTTGGGAGAGAGTTGTTGTATGAGTATGACTGAGAGGAAGCGCAAGAGCAATTTTTCTTTGGGGGAGAAACAAATTATTGCCCAGGCCCTTACCCAATATGGCCGTTTCCTTCACGGCCCGGAGAGTGCCAACACCACCCCGGCCAGGAAGAAGGAGATTTTGCAGAACATTACCGACCAGGTAAATGCATTGGGGGGGAGACCCGGACACGCGAGGGTATCGTAAAGAAGATCAATGATCTCCGGCGTCTGGTCCGAAAGAAGCTGGCCAAAATGGCAGCCCATGCCAGGGGCACTGGAGGGGGCCCACCATGCCCTGTTAGTCTAACAGCGGAGGAGCGTGCGGTGGCCCACACCTTTAATAGACAACAAGTGGAGGGCCTGCCCGGCTATGACTCCAGTCAGGAGGCCCGTGATGCCAGGTAAGGTTTTTTTTTCCTATCTGGTGTGTAGCATGTGTGGGGGGGGGAATATGTGGCAAGTGTGTGGATCCTCCAACCTGTGAATGTTTTGTGTCATCCACAGATGTGCAGGAGGGTGCTGGGCCATCTGGCCTGACTTCACCATCCCCGGGACACCAGCCTGATGAGGACCCCCAGACAAGGCCGGAGTCCTCGGAGGAGTTGGAGGAGGAGGAGTTTGAGGAGGATGTCATGTCAGCCAGTGGATTGTTGTTTTTGGAGGAGTCTTCCCCTCTGGCTGGCAGCAGCCAGCCCTCCATAAGGGGTAGCCCCTCCCACTCCTCCCCCAACAGGGCTCCCCTCCCAAGGGCCTCCCCTTCTCCCCGGCCACAAGCATCAGCTGGAGGCAGGAAGTCGTCCCAGAAGACCAGGGGGGTGGCCGAGGTTCTGCCCGCCAATCTCAGAAGGGACCAGGCCCTTCAGACCCACCATCTGGCACAGGTCAGCCAGACTTTGGGGCGGATGGAGGCGAGCCTGTCCTCCATAAAGGATACGCTTGGGGACCTGGACTGCCACTCCCTGGCTCTTACAAACTGCCTAAACGAACTGCAGACTACTACAGCAGACGTTGGGCAGGATGTGAGGGCCCTCCAGGCCAATACTACTAAGTGCTGGCCTGACCAGAATTGCCGTGGCCTTGGAGGGCAGGCCGCCAGGTGGGCAGAGACCAGGGGCTGCTCCTCCTTCCCCGGATTACCCCCCCCATGAGTCTCCCCTGAGGAGCCGGGGCCGTGGGCGCCCCAGGCGTGGGTCACGCCAGCGGCATTAATTTGGTTTCCCCCTTTTTTATTTTTTTTCTGGACTTTTTTTTTTGGGGGGGGGGGTTTTGTTGCTGGAAAAAAAAAAAATTGCTGGACATTTTATTTTTTTGCGTTGTGAATGATGTTGGAATGTGGGGGTGACATACCTGCCGGAAAAGGGGTGTCACCCTCATTTGTGGTGGAGAAGGGTTCCCCAGGACCAGGGAGAAGTGATCCCCAGGTCCGTGTGAATGGTGTATGAATGTACAGTGACATAATTGGAGCCGTGGCGTGGCGTTGCTGCTCACAAGTCCTGCATGGTGGGCTTGTGCTAATCCAATTTGATGAGGATGTGATGTGTCTGTGCTAGGGACCACAGTGGTGTGCATGCATGCATTCTCATTGTGCCATGATTAATGTGTGTGTTTAACGTGCAAAGATGCCTAATGTGAGCTGTCTCCTGGCTGCTCTTCCCTCAGAAGACGGGGTAGCCTCGGTTAGGGGTAGAGTTGTCTGGTTCAGGGGTCAGGTCATCACGTATGTCAATCTGCAGGCCCTTTCTTACTGCGAAGTTGTGCAGCAGGCAACATGCACCGATGATCTGGCACACGTTTTGGGAATACAACAGGGTCCCCCCAGACTTATCCAGGCATCGGAAACGTGACTTCAGGAGGCCAAAGGTGCGCTCCACCACTGCACGTGTTTGGGCGTGGGCTTCATTGTATCTTTCCTCTCCTGGGGTTTGGGGGTTCCAGATAGGAGTCATGAGATGGGGTCCCAGTGCATATGCAGAGTCACCTGTAAAAGAAAAGACAGGAGGATGTTAGTCATTCATGTGCCCCTTGTGATGTGTGCATCATGGGGGGGACAGTCATGCCTGCCACCCATGTCACTCACCAACCAGCCAGGTGTCCCCATACACGTTCTGTTCAATTCCATTGGGATGGGGCTCTGATTGTATATGTAGCTGTCATGGCTGGATCCGGGTTGTTTGGCACGGACGTGCCATATGAGGCCTTGGGTATCGTCTATCACCTGTACGTTGATGGAATGCCAATGCTTCCGATTGCGGTATATGTGCTCTGTCTCATGGGGGGGCTGGAGTGCCACATGTGTGCAATCAATGGCCCCCACGGTGCGTGGGAATCTGGCAATTCTGTAGAAATCTGTCATTGCCTTCAGCTGCAGGTTTGATGATTTGGTTGGCCATGCGTCTGAGGATTGCGGGGACAACCTGGTGCACACATCTGCTCATAGAGGATTGTGACATCCCAGCCACCACTATACTTGTTCTTTGAAAAGAGCCACTGGCAAGGAAATAGAGTGTTGCCAGGACCTTGACCAGTGGCTGCACTGCATGTGAGCGGTGTGTTGGGCTGGTGCTGTCATCCTGCAAGGTTGTGGTTAATTCCAGGATGGCATGAGGGGTGAATCTGAAGAAGCGATACACCTCAGAATCACTCATGCCAAAGAGGTCTATGCGTGTGCGGTATATCCTCTCCTGTGCCCTCCTCCGTGCCCTCCTCCGTGCCCTCCTTCTTCTTTGCTCATCTAAAGTCATTAGTATAGCTATGAGCAAGGATGCCCCTGGCATGTTGGCATACAGATTGTTGTCCAGCAAGTGTGACTGCTCAGCTCCTCACTAACACTGTTGCTTTAGCTGACATGTAGACGGATTGTCTAATTTTATTCCACCTTTTATATGGTCTAATTTTAGACAGGACGTGCAGCTGTTGCGCACAGCGCGTAGCCTGCGCTGCACCAACGTTCTTTTGTGGATCCCCGTACCTCCCTCATTTGTATATTTGAATAGCAAATCAATGGTGTGTCTAGCGCAGTTTTGCCCGGACGAATACGCCAGTCTATCGAAATTACGCCGGTCCAAAAAAAGTAGATTTCATGCGCAAATTTAGACTTACGCCGCGCATCTCCTGTAACGCCGGCGTAATGGTTCTGTGAATCTGGCCCCATGTTCTTCATTTCCATTAAGATGCACATTTAAGAGATACACAATTGACAAGTGTCAAATGGGTGTAGTGCCACCTGTGTAGTTACAGAACTTTCTGAGCCACCACTTGCTTTGGAACCAGAGCCTCTACTCAGTCATGTCTTATGGATAATAAGTGTAGTTCCAATTAATAAAGGTAAAACTGCATGTCACATAATGTACAATTTATGTTTTGTATGAGTGAGATACAAAACAGTTACACCTACAGTAAGTCAAATTATCCCCTCCCCCCAGAACATAAACAATTACATTTACAACTACGCTTTTTCTAAAAGAAAGTAAAAAACCGCCCCCTTCCTAACCCCCTAGACTAATTTAAAGTGATTGTAAACCTCAGTCATGAAATCTGAGCATACAATAGGGTGATACTGGCGCTATCTGTTAACCAATAATGCTTAATCAAACCAAGGATGGGGGAGCAGAAATCCTTAATCAGGGGTCAGTAGTCTGAGTAGGACCTGTGGAAGATGTAGATAGGGGGAATAAGTCTCTATGTATAGGCAACAGATGATCCAATGATAATAATGGAGGACAGTGAGAATTTACATCCACTTTAAGCTTTTCCATGGCGGAAACAGCCTCCTTTAGTGTTCACATCATTAGTGCAGACTAGGGATTAGCTTTGAGTTTGTGTCAAACTCATGTTCGACTCGAACATTGCCTGTTCGCATGTTCAGGAAACAACGAACAATTTGAGGTGTTCGCGGCAAATTCGAAAAGCCGTGGAACACCCTGTTAAAGTCTATGAGAGAAATCTAAAGTGCTAATTTTAAAGGCTAATATGCAAGTTATTGTCCTAAAAAGTGTTTGGGGACCTGGGTCCTGCCCCAGGGGACATGTATCAATGCAATTTTTTTTTTTTAAAACAGCAGTTTTTTTCGGGAGCAGTGATTTTAATAATGCTTAAAGTGAAATAATAAAAATTTCATACCTAGGGGGGTGTATAGTATGCCTGTGAAGCAGTGCATGTTTCCCATGCTTAGAACTGTCTCTGCACAAAGTGTAATTTCTTAAGGAAAAAAAGTCATTTAAAATCACTTGCGGCTATAATGAATTGTCGGCTCCCGACAATTCAGCGTGGGGGTCCCCCCAAATTCAATTACCAGGTCCTTCAGGTCTTGTATGGATATTAGGGGAACCCCCGCCGTCAATTAAAAAAAAATTACGTGGGGTTCCCCCCAAATATCCATTCCAGACAAACCAATGTTACAGTCTTGCAAACCTTTCAAACCCATTTGTATAGGCCACTATTTCTGCGGCGGAAAAGCAGGCAGATTTCATTAATAAATATAAAATTAGGCTGTATGTTTGTGGAAACAGAATATAACAATCACTCTGACTTGTTGTGGAGAGTCTTACCCTTATCAATAAGAGGCAAATTTATAGGCAGGGTATACACATGTTAGCAGAAAATATTACATAAAACTGTATTAAATGTATCAGACACAGATTTGACAAATTCTACTTTTTTTTAACAGAATCTCATCATATTTAATAAATATAAAAAATATAAATATTATAAGCATTTTCTGGACATAATCTCATCCTTTTTTAAATGTAAGGCATTTTTGGAGGCAGAGAGTAGGAATCTTTCAGTCTAAAAAATTACATGAAGCATTACATTGAATGTATTTTTTTTTCAAGGACACGTGACATTTTCAGCCTGCAAAAATAGCTGAAAATGTATGCTTTCTGAGACACTATATAAATTTGACCAGATCTGATGCAAAAAATTGCATATTTTTTAAAAACAGGAAGAAAATAATTAATTTAATAAGACTTGTATTTCTCAGACCCTATATTAAATTAAATTATTTTCTGAGTAGCAGAGACCATACATATAGCAATTATTTGTATACAAAATAATTCCATGTTTTTAAATAGAATTTCATTTTAGAAGTTGAGAGGAGTCATATTTCAGTCAAAATAATCAATTAAACTGTTATTTTTGACACATAATTGAAAAAAAATGATTAACTGTAAAGAATGTATCTTATTTTTATAGGAAGCAATTCAAAGGGGGGAGCAGGCAGATTAGAGTGTTCATTACTAACAATTGTTTTTATTCGCATAGTGACAAATGAGAAAAATGTTGTAGGAATTATCAGCACAGATTTTAATAAGTTTTAAAGTTTTAAAGTTATAAAGCCACAAATTTCAGAGGTAGAGAGTGAGAATGGGTGGTTTATATTTAACAAACTACTGTTAAGCCTCGTACACACAGGCAAGAATCTAGACAGGAAAAAAATGTTGTTTTTTATGATGAGATTCTTGGCAAGAATCTCTTGCCAGCCAAATGTACACACACTATTTTCAAAAGAACCGCGTTTTTTTTTTTCAAAAGGCAAGAACACGGTGACATCATTGCGTAGAACGAGCATGCGCTTGTCACATTCGATGCTGTCGCCGCCATCTTGCTTCACCCTACCTATGCTGTGGAAGCTACCGCGCATGCGTCAAAGTCATTTTGAGCATGCGCGGGTTTCCATGGCGACAGATAAGTATACAGACTCTCGGGTTTCTTGTCAGGAAACAGGCCGAAAAGAATTTCGACTAGAAAATAGAGAGCAGGATCTCTATTTTTCTCATCGAGATTCTGAGCAGATTTCCAGATGAGAAACCTGAAACCCTCGTACACACGCTCGGTTTACTCAGCAAGAAAGCTCTGTCAGCAGTTTTCTTGCTGGTTCTTGCTGAGAAAGCCGAGCGTGTGTACGAGGTTTCAGGCTACACTACTTTAAATAGTGTGTATCCAATAAAATTTGGGACTGTGCCACTGCACTCAAGTAGGCCTAAAAACAGCATGAAAGCCAAGAAGTAGCATCCAGAAACATTAAGGGGTGTAATTTAAATATTGCATAGCAAATTACACAGTAAAAGGTATATTCATTCTATGCAAATGGGCCAAAGGGACAAAAATTATTGTTATTAGGTTATTTTGTGTGCTGGTCAAATGTTTTTTATTGAATTAAAAAAGAAAATACTGCATTTGGCCACCAGATGGTACCAACTTCCACAGGCATTTTTTTTATATAAATACACCCCTTAGTGTTGTCCAATTTTAATGTAGATGCTCTGTAAAGCAATTGCAATCATTAATGACAAATGCAGTATTTACCCAGCAAAAAAAAAAAATATTTTCTTCCATAATCATTTTTATTTAACATTTTTTATTACAATTTTGTACAAAAGTAGGAGGTAATGAAAATATACACTTCAAATAGGAATATCATAGTGGTGGCAGAGCATAACATTTTTGAAAAAAGAAGAAAACAAAGTAGGGGAAAAGCTTGTTTTTGGTGTGAGGGCATTCTCACGATGGTTACCACAGCAGATCTACTGTTTCACCTGAGTTTAATTGGAAAGAAAGCATCAGGGAGTAAGAAAAAACGGATTAATCTTTATTCCAGAAAAAAAGCAGCAGAAAAACTAGGTTGTTGGTATCAATAGTTTCAAAACCTTGTAACCCAACGCAAATACTGTATTCATGCAAAGCACAGAATGGACTCTAAGGCCGCGTACACACGATCGGTTCAAATAGATGAGGTCCAGTTTCATCGGTCCAAACCGACCGTGTGTACGGCCCATCGGTCCGTCGTCCATCGGACCAAAGTTTTAAAACTTGCTTTAAAATCTGACAGATGGAAGCCTGACCATTGGTCCAAACCGATGGTTAGTATGCAAAAGCATCGGTCCAAAAACCCGAGCATGCTCAGAATCAAGTCGACGCATGCTTGAAAAGAATTGAACTCTGGTTTTTCAGCAACGGCTGACACAGGGGAGATCACAGAACAGTATAAAAATAGGTAAATATACAGATCTTTCTTATACAGACTTGTCAAAACAGGTCTTAGTGGGGAGGGAGGATTTTTAATAGTAGTTAGGTTTGCCTGGAATTCTACTTTAAAACATAACTACAATCTGATGCACTGCCATTTAGCTTGATAGTATGGTTTTTATTTGACTTTTAATTAGGTTTTAAAAAAGAAAAAATGCAGTTAGTGCAAATCAAGACTCATGAACATAGCGTTCTGTACCCATAATGCATTTAGTTTGTGAGCAACAAACCTCTTTTTTTCTCTAGCATCTTCAACTTGGAATAATATCTGAAAGGGTCAATTTTATTTATCTACAACTTGCCATTACACCTCTGCGTCGTATTTCAGTTATATGAAAAATCTCATTAGACTTAAATGCTACATTATCACTGTGAAATTTGGCAGAAATTATAAAGATCTATTTGGTGTTTCTGTACATTCTAGCTGTTAGTATCTGGAGAATGCTTTAACCACTTAAGACCCGGACCAATACGCTGGTAAATGACCCAAGGTGTTTTTGCGATTCGGCACTGCGTCGCTTTAACAGACAATTGCGCGGTCGTGCGACGTGGCTCCCAAACAAAATTTGCGTCCTTTTCTTCCCACAAATAGAGCTTTCTTTTGGTGGTATTTGATCACCTCTGCGATTTTTATTTTTTGCGCTATATACAAAAATAGAGCGACATTTTTGAAAAAAAAACACTATTTTTTACTTTTTGTTAAAAAAAAATCAAATAAACTAAATTTTAGTCAAACATTTAGGCCAAAATTTATTTAGCCACATGTCTTTAGTAAAAAAAAAAATCGCAATAAAAAAAAATAGCTACCTAGCGGGAACAGCGGCACTAATACAGCGATCAGAAAAATGATCGCTTAGTGACGCTGGCAATAGGGAGTGAAAGGGTTAACTAGGGCGGTGATCAGGGGGTTAAAACTTTATTAGGGGGGGTGGGGGGGCTATCGTGAACCTAACACTAACTGTTTTTTACACTGCCTGTCACACTGACACTAAATGCAGTGATTAAATCACTGCATTCAGTGACACTGTGACAGGGGGGTGGGGGGGGGGGCGATCACAAGGGGTTAATATGCCTATGTGAGTGTGTGTCAGTGTTGTGTTGGTGCACACTTACTTGTGATGTCTTCTCTCATCAGCAGCGCTGGGAAACAGCGCTGCGATGAGAGAATACATCATTTCCTCCTTCCTGTGTAAACACAGGAGGAGGAAGTGACAGGCTGGGAGCGCGCTCCCATTGGCTGGGAGCGATCGCGGGGGGGGCGGATATCACGGACATCCGCCCGCAGATCCCGGATCGCTCCCAGAGGTAGGGGGACCCCCGCACGCCGCGGAGGGGGTCCCGATGGGACCCCCGAACCGCACTCAGGCGGGGACGTAAATTTACGCCCTTGTGCCTGTACGTGCCATTCTGTGGCCGTATATGTGCGTGCGGGGGTCTTTAAGTGGTTAAGATGTAAGAAGTTGTAGGAAGGCAAATAGCTCCATTATCACTGCTTAAAACTAGTCCTTGAAAAAAGCACAAACTATGTAGTCAACAATTTGTGTTTAGCATGACTCATTACTCTGAAAATATATTGCAGAAAAAAAAATATATATATATATTTCTTCTCACAATTATTTACAATTGCTTACATGATTTTGCTATAGACAATACGTTTTCACTTATTATTATCTGGGTTCTTTTTTCACCAATATCCCATATGAAAGAACTATGCCCCCCTATAACTGGAAGCTTTCAGCAGTGACAGTCCTTATTAGGCGAAGTCATGTATATTGTAGACTAATGAACCAGTAATCTTAGGCCGCGTACACACGATCAAATCTATCTGCTGGAAACGGACAGACCTTTTCAGCAGACAGATTCGATCGTGTGTACGGGCGGACAGACAGATTTGGCCAGCCGACAGATTTTAAAGACATATCTGCTCGCACATGCGTCGAATGGATTCGACGCATGCGCGGAAGTGTTTTACTTCCTGGTGCGGTGACGTGGTGGCGTCAACGTCATCGCCGCGTCACCGCGCTGTCTGCCGGCGGGGATTTTGGTTTGATTGTGTGTACAGCGATCAAACCAAAACAGCCCAGCAGACAAATCTGTTAAAATCGGTCTGTCAGACCAATTTGAACAGATGTATTTGGTCGTGTGTACGCGGCCTTAGAGAAAACTAATATATTCTGCAAACAAGGCAGTTAGAAAAGGCTCCCTGCTGCTAGGCCAGTTCCTATTGACATAGGCAGGCTCCCCTAGTTCTGTATCTCCCAAGAGCCCTTTCCCCATACACAATGTGTGGACATGCTTTTGGGGTCAAGGCAGCAGCACAATTTCCTGCGAAAAAAAAACAATATATACAGTATGGGCCAGATCCACATAACTTTTACGGCTGCGTATCTCCAGATACGCCGCCATAATTTCAAATCTGCGCTGGCGTATCTTTACGCCGATTCTCAAAGGCAGATACGTCTAAAAAAATAGGCTTCCTCCGCCGACTTAACTTGCCTACGCCCACAATTATACGCCGGTCGCTAGGGGCGCTTCTGTCAATTTTCCACGTCGAATATGCAACTGACCTAGATACGCGATCCACGAACGTAGTTGCGCCCAGCGTATCAATATATGCAGTTTACATAAGGCGTACGACCAAACTTTACCCCTCATAAAGCAGGGGTAAGTCATGTTGACGTATGGACGTCGGAACAGCATCATTTTTTATGCCGTTTGCGTAAGTTGTACGCGAATAGGGCTGTGCATAAGTTACGTTCACGTCAGAGGCATTTTTCGACGTATCTTAGGAATTCGATCGGACATGAGTCGGAGCATGCGCACTGGGTTATGTCCACGGACGGCGCATGCGCCGTTCGTTCGGCCATGCATCTACATGGGGTCACGCTTCATTTAAATACAACACGCCCCCTACCTGCCTACTTTGAATTACAACGCCTTACGCCGGCCGATTTACATTACGCCGGCGCACATATGGGAGTAAGTTCTTTGTGGATACCGTAGGAGCCACTCTGAGTTACGGCGGCGCAGCCCATATGAGATGCGCTACGCCCGCCTAAAGATACGCCGTTTTTTGTGGATCTGGCCCGAAATGTTTAAGTAGGTCAGAGACAAATGGGATTGGCAGAGTTCTGTAATCCTGCAGGCAGGGATCACAACACTGCTTGGGATGTCAGAGCAATGTTTTTATAAGGTCAAACAGAAAATAAAAGCACACTAGATTTCTGACAGAGCAACAGATATTTCTCTGTACTTTTAACATTTTTAAATCAATAAAAAAAATTGCAAATGTGCATGTGTTGCTATGTTTTTTTTTTGTTGGCCATGATATACTTTTTAAGCTCTGCAAATCAATATTAGTTGAAAAACATCCCTTTCTCAGGACTAGTTATAAACCCCAAAAAGAGCTTGGCTCTCAATATATCACTCTCAGCTTCAGACCTTAATGCAGCTAAATCTGGTCTTCCCTTTCAATGGTCAGATAAAAACATTCCATACCTAGGAATCCGCCTTACGGCTTCTTTCACAGAGATATTTACAGCCAACTACCCCACCCTTCTAAAAGAGATATCGAATCTTTTAAAATCCTGGTCTCATTTACCTTTATCTTGGCTTGGAAGAATTAACGCAATCAAGATGTCAATTCTGCCTAAACTCCTTTACCTCTTTAGAGTTCTCCCAGCCCCAATCCCATCATACTACTTAAGGATTGTTCAAAAAAGAGTTTCCAACTTTGTGTGGGGCTCCTCCAAACCAAGATTAAAACATCAAATCTTGCATCTCCCCAAAGTTAAAGGAGGACTGGGGCTACCCAACTTTTTGAACTATTATAGAGCTGCACAATTAGCCACGTTAGTAAAGTACCACACAACAAAGGAACCTCCCCTCTGGGTTTCGATTGAAGCGGTGGAATGCGACCCCATCCCGATTTCCAACATTATGTGGATCCCATCCAAATCACGCAAACATATCCATAACCCCATTCTTAAGCACTCTCTTTCCCTATGGGACAATTTGAAGATAAAGAACTCCCTTTTATCCTCCCATGTTCCACTCTTATCATTCTATAAAAATCCATCGTTCTACCCTGCTTGGATCTACCCCAACACCTTTAAAGAATGGGTGAAAAAGGACTGTACATGCCTGTATAAATTCTTGGATTCCTCTACATTTAGGTCCTTTCCGGATTTATGCGAAATCTATAACATACCACAATCTGAAATATTTAGATACCTCCAAATTAAAAACTTTTTCAAACCTTATGCAGACTCCATCCCCAGCCCTCCCCGACTATCTGCCTTTGAAAAACTCTGCAAAAGCACCCCTCCCTCTAGAGGTTTGATCTCATCAATATACTCCCAGTTGTTGACTAACTCTATTACGGGGAAACTCCCCTATGTAAACAAATGGGAACTAGACCTGGATATTGAACTAGATCCAGAAGACTGGAATCAAATATGGACCAACACTAAATCTGCTTCAATAAATGTACTAGCTTGTGAAACTAACTATAAAGTTCTTACTAGATGGTACCTAGTTCCTACTAGGATTGCGAAATTTGTGCCAAACTACCCTGAACATTGTTTCAGGGGCTGCTCATCTCCAGGAACATTCTTTCATATCTGGTGGTCGTGCCCTAAAGCACAGTTATTCTGGTCAGAAATTTTCACAATAATCAGTCAACTATCGGGTAAGGGGATCCCATTGGACCCCAAAAGCGCATTATTAAACCTCAAACCCAAAAATGTCTCACATAAACAATTTAAACTATTAACACAGCTCTTTACAGCTGCGAAACAAACATTGGCAAAAGCATGGAAAACCCCTAATCTATCAATTAACGAAGTAACGAACAGAATGAACCTAGCTATGACTCACGCCAAAATGATGGCAATCGACATGGACGCGACCGCTGGATTCGAAAGAACCTGGAAACCGTGGTATGAATATGCAATACCCAATGAAATCAATGATATTGTATTATTACCATGGTAGCCCAGCCTGTTTAACAGTCTACCGCTTAGCGTATATTTGATATTGACAGCCAATTCCGGACCACTCCTGCAGACACCCCTTTCTCCCCTCCCCGCTTTCCTCCCCACCCTCCTCCCCCCGCCTTGGGCTCTGACTATGAACCTCGTTATTATACATGTTCTTAGCATTGTTATAAGGTTGATTTTGGTTGAAACACTTACGTTGATGCATCAGGACTCTTGCCTAAACCACAGCCCTAAAACCATCTGGGCTGGTTGGAAGAAACGAAGCATCTTTAAATAAACTCCAGAAAATTGGTCTCTTAGTTATAACGGCGGTGATCCACAAGACTCATCTTACGATCACCAAACCAGTCCGCCAAAACCCTCTTCCATTCATGGAAACCCTTACTCTGCAACTGCAAGCAAGTTCAAAGGAGACCGTCCACATTCTGCTCTGCTATAGGCCGCCCGGCCCAAAATCGCAGCTGCTATCATCTTGGACGGATTTCTTCTCCACTTATACCCTCAACAGCAAGCATCTTTTGCTGCTTGGGGATTTCAATCTTTGGGCCAACTCCTCACAAGACCCCATTGCCGATGCCTGTATTGACCACCTGGAAGGATTAGGGTTACAGCAACTAGTATGTGGGCCCACACATGCCTCAGGTCATACACTTGATCTTATTTTCAGACAAGCTCTGGAAATAAAAATCTTGGAAAATGAAAAATTGCCATGGACAGATCACCATGCAATTATATTCAGTATTTCCACCATCCCCCCCGCAACAAAAACATCAAATCCAGTGACAATACACTGGACTAGATGTCAGAAGAAGCTCCACTCGGAACTCTTCAAAACTACTTTAAGGAAAAAGATAGAAACAACTCAGCCGCATCAAACGGCCGTTGAAACATTGGATGCCATAAACTCGGCCATGCTACAGTCAGCCGACTTGGTAGCGCCGAAACGAATAACCCGCATTCGGAAAAACAACCGCAGCTGGTTTAACAACCAGCTGTCGTTACTGAAGCAAGAACGCAGAAGGGCAGAATCTGCCTGGAAAAGATGTTCTTCAGAGCTAAATTTATCCATCTACAAGGCGACTACGAGAAAATACCACAAAGGAATTTTCGAAGCCAAGAAAAAGTATTTTTCGGAGGCTATCAACGGTGCCCTAAACCGCCCCCGTGAACTCTTCAAGATGGTCACCCAGACCATGAAACCAAGTTGCATTGAAGCCCCCAGTTCGGACACACAAGAATTTTGTGATGAACTATCGGATTACTTTGTTAATAAAATCGAGGCAATCCGTGAAAGCATTCAGCAAAACAATTCCCCCCTCAGCCCTCCCTGCAGCCTCTCACACAACACCCATAGTAATTCTCCGATATCTGGTAAGTTTACCCTGGAACCCATCCCCATTGAGACCACCAAGAATATCATTGGCGCTTTGCGTAATGGCACAGCGCCAAATGACATTATACCCACTAAACTGCTGAAGGAATGCGCCTACATCCTGGCTCCTCCCATCACGCAGCTTATCAACCAGTCTTTCCTGGAGGGCATAGTGCCCTCACAGTTGAAAGAGGGTACAATCCTACCCATCATGAAGAACCCCTCCCTGGACCCCAAGGACCCACTCCACCGCCGTCCCATAACAAGCCTCAACACACTTTCAAAAATAATGGAAAAAGTAGTGGTACAACAGCTGCAACAGCATCTAGATACCTACAAGCTACTTGACCCATTGCAATCTGGCTTCCGTCCCGGACACGGGGCGGAAACAGCATTGCTGAAAGTATGGGACGATGTTCTCAAGGCCGCAGACGAAGGAGAATCCTGTCTTCTAGTTCTGTTGGACCTAAGTGCCGCTTTCGACACGGTAGACCACAAACTGCTGCTGACTCGGCTTGTTGAAGTAGCCAGAGTCGCAGAAGGCGATTTATCTTGGTTCTCCTCTTTTCTGGAAAACCGATCGCAAACCGTGAAGTTAGGATCGTTTACGTCTGAGAAACGCACAGTAACATGCGGAGTCCCTCAAGGATCGCCCCTGTCACCAGTGCTGTTTAACATTTATCTTCGTCCTCTTTTTGAGATTATCAGCAGCCAAAAACTGCTTTACCACTCATATGCAGATGATACGCAACTGTATTTCCGCATCTGCAATAGACAGGATCACCACCTCAATCTAGAGACATGCCTCTCTTTGATAGAGGACTGGATGACAAAGAGTTATCTTAAACTCAATGGAGCGAAAACAGAACTTCTCCTGTTTCACGCCAAGCGCAGGAATCAACTTTCAACAGCGTGGACCCCCCCGCCTATTTTGGGCAAGCTCATCTCCCCTAGCGCCAAAGTCAAAAGCCTAGGAGTCATTTTTGACTCCTTTATGACAATGGACGCACAAATAGGGTCAGTAGTCAGCGGATCTCACCATCTACTGCGCCTACTACGCAGACTCACTCCGTTCATCCCTAAAGAAGATTTACCGGTCGTGGTGGGAGCAGTTGTAAACTCCAGGCTGGATTATGCAAATGCCCTTTACCTCGGACTCCCCAAGTACCAAATCACTCGTCTGCAAGTCGTTCAGAATACGGCCGCCAGACTTGTGACAGGGAAAAAACCTTGGGAATCCATCTCACCTTCACTGCGAGCCCTTCATTGGCTGCCAGTTAAAGACAGAATTGCTTTTAAAGCTCTCTGTCTTACGCATAGATGTGTCCATGGGAATGCCCCCCTTTATTTATGCGAAATAATAAAGGCGCATAACCCCAATCGCGTTTTGCGATCCACGAATCAGAACCTGCTCCAGGTTCCGAAAGCCAACTTCAAGTCCAAAGGAGAAAGAAGATTCGCGATCCAAGGTCCAAGACTATGGAACGCTTTACCAACCAGCATTCGGTTGGAGGAGAACCACCTAGCATTTAGGAAAAAGGTCAAGACACATCTCTTTTGATATCAAGGGAGACAGGAACAACAAGCGCCCAGAGGCGATTCAGTTCGCATGTGCCGCGCTATACAAGTTTTCATTCATTCATTCATTCAACCTTATCTGTACTATTAATATGTCCATTGAAGCCACCAGACTCACCTGTTGTGAACTTACCACTTATGTAAACCAAGAAATTATTCTGTGTCTGTAATTAACTTATTTTATTTTGTTGAATTGTACATTTCTTTATCACCTCAATAAAGATATATTGACAAGGAAAAACATCCCTTAATCCATAGGATCACAGAGAAGAACATGGCTAAACTCCACATTGAAGTAACGATTAATCAAAAAAAGGCTTACAGGCAGTGGCGGCTGGTGCTCAGCATTTTTGGGGGGGCGCAATTAAAAAAAAAAAAAAAAGATTTTTTTTTAGCCTCACTGTGCCCATCAAATGCAGCCACTGTGCCATCAATTGTCACCACTGTGCCATGCCATCAAATGCAGTCACTGTGCCATGCCATCAAACGCAGCCACTGTGGCATCAATTGTCCCCACTGTGCCATGCCATCAAACGCAGCGACAGTGCCATCAATTATCACCACTGTGCCATGCCATCAAATGCAGTGTCTGTGGCATCAATTCGCACCACTGTGCCATGCCATCAAAAGCAGCCACTGTGTGATCAATTATCACCACTGTGCCATGCCATCAAACGCAGTCACTGTGCAATTCCATCAAACGCAGCCGCTGTGCCATGCCATCAAACGCAGCTGCTGTGCCATGCCATCTAATGCAGCCGCTGTGCCATGGCATCAAACGCAGCCACTGTGCCATGCCATCAAACGCAGTCACTGTGCCAATTTGCACCACTGTGCCATGCCATCAAACGCAGTCACTGTGCAATGCCATCAAACGCAGCCACTGTGCCATCAATTGTCACAACTGTGCCATGCCATCAAACGCAGCCACTGTGCCCCTAAATTGTCGCCACTGTGCCAATTGTCACCACTGTGCCCCTCAATTGTCACCACTGTGCCAATTGTCACCACTGTACCCTTTAATTGTCGCCAATGTGCCCATTGTTGCCACTGTGCATGTCACTGTGCCCTTTAATTGTCGCCTCTGTGCCCATTGTCGCTGCTGTGCCCTGTAAAATACACTTACCTTAATCGTTCCACGTCCCTCGATGTCTACTCCCGCCTTCAGCCAATCAGATTACCGATAACCAGAAGCGGCGAACCTGATTGGCTGAGACGGCCATCAGTCTTTTCCAAGGAACGCACCCTGTAAGTTCCCTGGAAAAAGCATCTGGGAGGCGAGGGCTGTACTCTGAAAGCCACACAGCCAACCAGCTGCCGTTATTCAGGCGGTCAGCGCTCAATGTCCGGCCACCTAAATAGACCAGCGGCAGCTGGCAACAATAACATACATTCATGCAATGCATGAATGTATGTTATTTTCAGTGGCGGTGCGGAGCCAGAGGGGGCGGCGCTCCAGCGCCCTCTATGGATGGACCGCCGCTGCTTACAAGGCTTATTCCTGTTAAGAGTCCATTGTTACTGGTGTGTCAATGATTGTCAGGTCTAGATGAAGTCATGAAGCTCTCCTTGTCCTGCAGCTTCTAGTCTCAGTTCTCCTGTATTAAATATACAATTGCAGCGCTAGCATTTGAATACCAGCCGGACCCTACATGTTCTCCCTGTTCTTAAGTTGGTTTCCGCCCACACTCAAAAGACGTGGTGAGTAAGTAAATTGGCTCCAAAGACTGGTAGGTCTCTTGCAGTGTATAGGGGCCACTCAAGGGTCGATTTTTTTTTACTATGCTGGAGTTGGGCTTTAAAGGAGTTCTAATGCCGCGTACACACGATAATTTTTTGTGAAGTAAAAAACGACGTTTTTAAAACGTCACTTTTCAAAGACGATGTTGCATACACACCATCGTTTTTTTCACAAAAAGCGAGGTTACGTTCACCACTCTTTTCCAATGAAGCTCGCTTCATAACTAGCTTCTGGGCATGCGCGGGTTGAAAAACGTTGTTTTAAACGACGTTTTTTGCTACACACGGTGACTTTTTGTGAAACAAAAAACGACGTTTTGAAAAACGACAAAAAAAATTCAAGCATGTTGGAATTTTTTTTTGGTCGTTTTTTTTAAGACAAAAAACAACGTTTTGCCCACACACGATCAATTTAAATGACGTTTTTTAAAACGTTGTTTTATTTCATCACAAAAAACGACCGTGTGTACGCGGCATAAGTCTTGAACCCCCCAAAAAACTTGATTCAGATATATGCCCGAGAGCAGAGACCTAGCCGCACTCTGTGTGTCTTATGTGACAAATAGAGCTGGCTTGAGAGCAAGCACAAACGAGTGGCTGCTTGTTATGGGGGCACTTGGCAGGGGGAGGATTCAGGAGTGCCTGAAGGAGGACCCCAGAAGAGGAGGATCGGGGCTGCTCTGTGCAAAATCAATGGATAGAGCAGGTAAATATAACATGTTTGTTATTTAAAAAAAATATAAAAATAACGTTTACAGTGTATCTTAAATACATGTTGTGTCTTCTAAACAACGATTTTTTACATTGTAGCAAGATATGTATTTTTTTCTTATTTACAATCTATTTCATAAACTCTCCTCCCATACTAAGGGTTATTTTTTTCTGAAAAAGAAAAACACATTTCTTTGATGCCATAATACTAGACTTATAGGGTGAGTAAGAAATGTTCTGTTCTTGGTTGTACATTTTCTGTAGAATAATTTTATGTATTCACATTATTGCACATTGCGATGTGTAACCTAAGAACCGCTCAATCACAAAGCCCATTAGTAGCTTAAAAATATCACAGGAGCGACCTTTTCTAAATTATGCAGTGAAATCTAAAGTATGTTTGCCTTTACCTTTTGTCCTCCAGCATACAATGAGTTCATTGACACAAGAATACTTTAATCCAATTTGATAGAAGTAGACTTTTACAGTTTAGTAGGAAAAACATACTGTATTTTTCTGTCAGTCACCATCAACACTGTTTATTCTCTAATTAGCATGTTCCATTTCTGGAACATTTCCAACTTCTGAAATGGATTTAAAAAGATACAATATAATAGGGCAATAAACATATTTTTTTATATATATATAAATTTATGATGGTTTTGTTTATTATTGTCAGGACTAAAGACATTATACTGTATGTGCCTTATGCCTAGTACACACAATGAGATTAAGGGACACAGTTTTTTGCATGCTTGTCTCCATATCGAGAAACAAATAGGTTACTAAAGTACAAAAATTCAGAAGTGATGTCATGTATTTGCAAATATTACAAATATATGAGACAATCAGCGCCAGTCTAATTATTTTAGTGCAAAAATATTTCTTGCATGTATATAAATACACAACTGCTGTACACTCTAAGTGGATCCACTACACTTATAAAATATATATACAGTATATGTATATATACAGTATATACAGTATATGTATATATATATATATATATATACCTGTGTGTATATATATACTGTATATATATATATATATATATATATATGTGTGTATATTTAATTCTCTGTCTTTTTTTTAAATAAGAAAGACATACAAAGATAAAGATAGTAGGAACATACTGAATCCAATGACAATACAAACAATATATAGAGACTATTCAACTACAGTATATTGCCTTTCATATGTTACCTCAGAGGGAAATAAGGATATATCCGTAACAACTTAAAGTCCAATATAACTGGGGAATGGAAAAAAAAGACAAAAAAAAGACAAAAAAAACAAAAACAAAATAACAATATATATTCCTTCTTTAACATAGAACCATTTCCCCAGTTATTTCATTTCCTACTCTAACTATTCCATTTATATACCATATTTTCCTCTTTCCCTTTCCTTCCCCTTTTCTCTTCTTTCCTTTTCTTTTTCCTGCTTACCCTCCTTTCCCCTGCCAATTCCCTCTCTAGCTCCGCATATCTTCCTTCCCCATTTCCTTTCCATAATACCCTCACCCCCTATCCCCTCTTCAGGACCCCCATCTCCTCTTCTTTCCACCTCCACCCTATATAAACAATGGGGCAGAGAAGGAAGAGAAGAAAAAAAAAGAGTAAACCCCTCCCTCCCCCTCCTCGGCCGTCCCCTCCGAGTCACCGTTTTCAGACAGACTTCCTATTTTCTCTATCTCCCTGTCTACTTCAATCTAATTCCTACTCCCCTAATAGGTTTTTACCTTCCTCTGATTGTATAAATGACTCCCAAGGTGCCCATATCATTTTTATTTGTTCTTTCTTGTCTATCGTCATTGGCAAAAGTTTCTCAATTATTATTCCTATTTTCCTTACTTTTTTAAGCCACATTGAAATTGAAGGTGCTTTAGGATCTTTCCAGTTTAATGCAATACAGCTTTTGGCAGCATTTATCAAATGACATATCACTGACTTCATGTATCTTTTTGGTGTAATTTGTATATGATGTAACAAACAAAAAGCAGGGTCATCTGGGATCTGATATTCCGAAAGTAATCGGGTAATTCTCTGAACTGTTTGCCAGAATTAGTGGACAGCACCAAAATATGTGTATCAATGTCCCTTTCTCCCCACAACCTCTCCAGCATCTATCTGAAACTTCTGGAAAAAATGTATTTAGACGTGCTGGCGTATAGTACCAGAGTGTTAATATTTTATAATTAAAGCGGAGCTCCACCCGCATTTTTTTTTTTTTTTTCAAAGTCGGCAGCTACTAACAGTGTAGCTGCTGACTTTGAATAAGGACACTTACCTGTCCTAGGCGCCCGCGCTGACGGCCCCTGCCGATGCCGATCCTCGATCCGGGCACCGCCATCCACAGTCAGGGAAACAGGCAGTGAAGCCGTGCGGCTTCACTGCCCGTTTCCTACTGCGCATGTGCGAGCGACGCGGCGCTTTGTGAATGGTACGGCTGCTTTCTGGGATACACACAGTTCCCAGAATGCAGCGCGGCCCATTCACAAGAAGACACCCAGAAGAGGAGGAGGAAGAAAACAGCACCGCGGATCATGAGGGCAGATTCGGGACTTCCGCATAGCAACAGCCTATTTAGGGTGAGTATTTTTTTTTTTTTCAGATTTTTAAAAAATATATATATATCAGGGTGGAGCTCCGCTTTAAATTCTTGTATTTTCGTGCACTTTGAGCATTTTAACGTCAGGTCTATAATATTCTGGCATTGTACTGGGGAGAATGTTTGTCCTAAATCTCTTTCCCATTCGGCCAGGCATGTCATTTTAAAGTCTTCTGGGGGTGCAGTCAACAATATATACATTTTAGAAACCATGTGGTGGAGTGGTTCATCCCCTCCACAATATTCCTCAAACTTTGTTAATGTCCGATTGTAGTTTTCTGCATCTCCCAGAGTCTCCAGAAAATGTCGGACCTGCCGTGCTTGCCACATCGGTATTTCACAGCACCCCCCTGTTTTGTGTTAATTCACCTATTGTTAGCCACCCCCTTTCGCCCATAAAATTTGAGGCTTGAAAACTGCCTTTCTCTCTTAATTTTTTAAATATCTGAGATTCCAAGCCTGGTTTAAACTCCGGATTTCCTAGAATCGGATAGAGGGGGGAACTTTTAGTGGAGAATTTCTGGTTCTGACAAACTTTATAGCCTGTTCATAGAGTTGGACCTATTGTAGGGTGGGTTTTAACTGTATGGGGTGGTGCCGCATAGCACCATAATGCCCTATTTAAAGGTATAGGGCACATTTGTTGCTCCATAGTGATCCACAATTTATGATCTCCATGTCTACTCCAATCTACTATCCTACCCAATTGGGTTGCCTGGTAATATTTCAGCACATCAGGTGCTGAGATTCCTCCCGCCCCCTTGGGAAGGGTCAATAGTTTCTTGCCAATCCTTGGCAGTTTACATGCCCAGATACATTTTGTAAATATCATCCGGATTTGATTATAGTGCGACATGGGGATCTGAATTGGTAGAGCTTGAAAGAGATAGAGAAATTTTGGCACTATACTCATTTTTAAAATATTGGATCTCCCGAACCATGAATGCATCCCTCTACTCCAGCCTTCTAGCAGAGTTCTAATTGTACCCAGTATTTGGTTTGAAATGAAAACGATGTCCCTCAAGTCTGGGGGCATTTGTTTTCCCAGGTAGTTCAAAGCTCTAGTCGTCCAATTAAACTTGAAGCTACATTCCAGGCCACTTTTAATAAACTCCGGGAGTGCTATCCCCATCGCCTCCTGATTTACTATAATACATTTTTAAGTTAGACATCTTCCTGTAAATTTCTACTTCTTTCATTAAATTTGGTAACAAAATTTGTGGCATTGCTAAAGAGAAAAGCAAATCATCTGCATATGCCAATACTTTATATTCCGTTCCCCCGAGTTCAATACCAACAATGGCCCAGATTCACAGAGCGATTACGCCTGTCTAACTGGTGTTAGACAGGAGTAATTTCAAATTTCGCGCGCCGTATCACTAGTTTGAATCCTCAAACCATGATACGGCGGATTCAGGCTTCGATCCGAGAGGCTTACGTCTTCGTAAGCCTTTGGATCTACGCTGCGATATTTTTGCGGCCGCTGGGAGGAGTCCGCGTCGTTTTCAGTGTCGGGATATGCAAATGACTTTTTACGGCGATCCACGCAGTCTTCGCAATCGCTTACGTCATTTTTTTGCTACGTACTGTTAGACCAGCTATTTGCTGGTCTAACGGTGCGTAGCCCATCTTAAGTATGGCCGTCGTTCCCACGTCAAATTTAATTTTTTTTTTTTTTTTTACGTAACTCGTTCGGGAATAGGAATGTCCGTAAACGACGCTACTCAAACAACGAATGATGTAATGACGTGATTTCGCGCAATGCACGGCAGGAAATTTCTGAAGGGAGCATGTGCAATTCGATCGCCGCGGGAACGCGCCTATTTTAAATGCTTCACGCCCCCTACTCGCGTAGATGGCTTGCGCCGGAAGAAATACACTACGCCGCCGTAGTTTACTGGACAAAATCTACCGGGATTCCACGTAGAGCCAGGTAAAATACGGCGGCGTAGAGTATTTCTGATACTCTACGCGAATCCAATTGTATATGAATCTGGCCCAATATCTTTATACTGTCGAATCCTATTTAGTAGACATGTGCAGACTGGAATATTTTGTTTCGTTTTTTCATTTTCGTCTGGAAAATAAATTTATTTAGTTACTCCTGAAAATCGTTTTGATTTATTTTGTTTTTCGTTGGGGAATAGCTTTTGTCCGAAAATCCAATAATACTTGGTTTCTGGCGAATGGTCAGAAGAATATTCGACGGAACTTCAAAACTTTACGCTGAATCGTACATTTCCGGTCGAATATTCCGCCTACAAGAATTCTAATGTTGTATGACTAGTAATAATGTCGAATCTATTCTCTATAAATGTCAAATCTATTTTCTCATAAATCGAAATCTATTCTGTGTAATGTCGAATCTATTATTTCTATAGTGTCAAATCTTTTCTCTATGATGTCAAATCTTTTCTCTATAATGTCGAAAAGTACCGTATGTGTGTGTATATCAGGTTCGATAGACAGATTGCTATTCATTCACTGTATTCAGTCAGCGTCATGTCGAATCTCTCTATATCTAATTTTTACCGCAACGAAAACGAAAATAAAGCATTTTTTATATCGGATCTTTCAGTTTTAGTTTCTTGCGCTTTCGTTATCGTTTGTTAAAACAATAACGAAAAAACTATTTTCGGACGAAAATGCATTCTAACGAAAACGAATGCACATGTCTACTATTTAGCAATGGTTCCAATGTCACTGAAAATAACAGAGGCGACAATGGGCAGCCCTGCCTAGTACCATTTGTGATTGCCAAAGGCGTAGAATACACCCCATTTACTTTGACCAAGGCTCTGGGTCCCGCATACAGACCCGCTATCCACTGTACCATCCGCTCTCCTATCCCCATTTGTTTTAGGGTCTCCAGCATCAATTTCCAGTTCACTCTATCGAATGCTTTCTCTGCGTCCATATTCAGGAAAACACTTGTTTTTTATTTTTTATTTACTTGATATATCAGATTTAGGACTTTAATAGTACTGTCTCTCGCTTCCCTAGTTGGTATAAACCCGACTTAATCTAAGTGGACCAGTTTTGAGAGCAGGGGCTGTATGCGGGCTGCCAGAATCTTTGTCATTATTTTTAGGTCAACATTCAGTAAGGATATTGGTCTATAGCTACTGCATACCCCAGGGTCTTTTGGAAAAACCGTAATATGTGTCATTACAGCCTCCAGTGGTAGTGTCCCTGTTTGACCTACTGTATTAAATACCTTAGTCATATAAGTTCCCAGTTGCGTACTGAAACTTTTATAATATTGTATAGTGAACCCATCTGGGCCTGGTGCCTTACCATGTTTTAATGTTTTCATTATTGTTTGCACTTCTTCTAAAGAGATTGGTTTTTCTAAATTTCTTCGTTCTGGAGATGTTATTCTAGTTAAGCACGAAGAAGATACATATTTCTCCACAGTCCCAGGGGGTTCACTATCTCTTGGAGATTATGGGCCAGATTCAGGTAGAGCCGGCGTTTCTGTTTTCTGTAGTCAGAAAACAAGAAACACCGGGTTGGAGTTACTATACGAGCGGCGTAATTGTATTTCGCCGTCGTATCGTAACTTCAATTTTAAAAATGGCGCGCGGGGCGTTCCCGCTGATTAACGCAGAGAATATGTTAATCAGCGGGAATCGGAAATTCACGATCGTATTCGGCCCCTAGGTGGAGTATCCTATTTTAAGTATGGCCGTCGTCATCGCGTCGAAAAAAAAAATTCGAGTCGTTTGCGTAAAACGTCCGTGAATCCCCATTCACGGACGTTTTACGCAAACGACTCGAATTTTTTTTTTCGACGCGATGACGACGGCCATACTTAAAATAGGATACTCCACCTAGGGGCCGAATACGATCGTGAATTGATGTCATTGACATTCACTGACAGAATTTGGAGCATGCGCACTGACAGTCGACGCATGCGCAGTACGTTCGCCGCGGGATCGCGCATAGTTAACATAATACACGCCCCCTACCCGCCCAATTTGAATTACGCCAGCTCATTTTCGCTACGCCGCCGCAACTTTAGGAGCAAGTGCTTTGTGAATAACAGTACTTGCTCCTAAAGTTACGGCGGAGTAACGTAAATGAGAAACGTTACTCCACAGTAAAGAAGCGCCCATCTACCTGAATCTAGCCCTATATAGAGAGGCATAGTATTTCCTAAATTCTTGCGCTATTTCTTTTGAAAGATATCGTTTTTGATCCGCTTTTGTTTTAATAAATGAAACATAAGACCGTATCTGTAATTTTTATTTTTTTTGCCAGTAACTTCACACATTTGTCTCCTGAGTTATACAACATCCTTTCTGCATATTGTAAGACTGCTTCAGCCTTACAGTATATCGGAGAAGATCTGCTACTTGTCTTCTTAAGTGTGTTAATTCAATTCCTGTGCCTGTTTCTGTCTTTTTTTTATGCTTTATCTCTAATCTCTGTATCTTTTCTAACAATTCTTTTATTTGTTCTTCTCTTGCCTTTTTAACTCTAGAGCCATGTTTAATTAGGACCCCTTGAATTACTGATTTATGGGCTTCCCATATTATTCCTGGGTCGCATTCTTCGTTATCATTTGTCTGGAAGTACCATATTATTTATTTTTTAACATCTTCCATTATTTGGGGGTTCTGCAGTAGGCTCTCATTTAACCTCCATCTCCACTATGACATCTGAGTCCCCCCACCTAGGGTAACCTCCATCGTAACTGGTGCGTGGTCTGTTCATGTTATGTTCCCTATTGTGATTTCTTGTACTAAGTGTAACATCTGATGGGGTATCAAAAAAAGGTCTATCCTTGAGTATGTTTGATGTGGATTCGAATAATACGTATAGTCCTTTTCTCCTGCATGTAGGATACGCCAGCCATATACTAGCTGTAATTCCTGTAATTTTCGTATAATACATTTCCTAGTTTTACTAGGGACCGATGATACCCCACCATCAGTCCCTAGTAAAACTAGGAAATGTATTATACGGAAATTACAGGAATTACAGCTAGGAGGTGTCTGCTTTTGGATCCAAGGAGATATTTAAATCTCCGCCACATATCAACTTTCCTTCTCTAAAGTTCATCAATTTGGAAAGCACCTAAACTATAAAGCTATCTTGACGTACATTCGGTGCATATATAGTGGCTAATGTTACCTTCTCTCTGCCTATTGCACCTTTTAAAAAAAGAAATCTCCCTCCCGGGTCTACATATTTATCAGTTAAAGACCAAGGTATTTTGTTTGGCCACTCCTTTGCTTTTAGCTTCCTGATTTGAGGCCTGATATACATTCGGAAAATACCTATTTTGAAGATAGGGATATACCCCTTCTTTAAAATGTGTTTCCTGGGTAAATCCTATATCTGTGTTAAGGGATTTTAACTAATTTAATAGTATCTTATTAATAGTATCTTATGTTTTTCGGGTATATTAAGCCCTCTCACATTTAAGGAGGTAACCCGTATTGTATCCATCTATCTTCTCACAGTAGGGCAACGGCGAGGAATAGAGAGAGAGGAAAAAAAAAAAAAATAATTGAGGAGCCCAAATCTCCTCTTTGGGGGTCTTAGGAGGTTATAGATTACGGTTCCTACTTGGGACTTCTATTTTCCCGTAGGTGCCGATAATTAGGGTACTGGCCTCCAATAGCAAGAGCGGCTGAGCTCCCGTTTCCTCCCCTCTCCTCATTTATTTCTCGTTTTTAACACTTTTATATCGTATTTACCTTCCAGCCCCCTTTTTCCTTCCCTTTCTGATCTCTCTCCGAATATTGACACACCTGTATTCTACAATGTCTTTTCCCTTCCGCCCCCCTCTCCCCCTCCCCCCACTCCCCACTCTCTTTCTCCACCTCCCCTTTAAATCTCCTCCTTTTACTTGCAGGTATACCAACTTCTACCCTCTTCAGGTGTAAATTCTCTCCATATATATTGCAAACTATTCACTCTTTATTTATTAATGAAAATTCATACATATTCATATTCATACTCTTAATAATACTTGAACAATTATTCCGTATATACCATTTACATTTTATTCCAAATTGATTCTTCTCCTGTCGTGCTTCCCAATTCTGCACCTCCTTTCAGTAAATACCTTCTCTCCATATATTCCTCGGGTTCCTCATTATCTGCAGGTACTGCATATAGGCTTTCTTTGCCACCTTATAACTCCCAAGGGTGTTGCCCTCTTCCCATATGTGTATAAATGTGATTATTTATTTATTAAATTTCCCCATTCTCTTCATCCTTTTCCTTTCCCTTTCCTTTCCCTTCTTCCCCCCACCCACCTCTCCAATCCCCCTTAAACCCCCTCCCCTACCCCTAAATATCTCGTTTTATTCCCTATATATATTCATACACACAGTGGAACATTGGATCACAAGCATAATCCATTCCAGGAGAATGCTTGTAATCCAAAGCACTCGCATATCAAAGCGAGTTTCCCCATAGATGTCAATGGAAACGAAGATAATGTGTTCTGCATTGACTTCTATGGCATGCAATACCGCTTGTGGCCAGAGGTGAGGGTGCGCCGGAGAGCCTCATAAATACTCAGAAAGGCTCGGGGACAGTTCGGCTGAACTCGGAAAGGCTCTGAAACAGAGTATTTCCGAGATTTTCTGAGTATTTCCGCTCGGCTCTGCTTGGCTCCGGCACCCCTCCACATCTGGCCAAATGTGGTACCGCACGCCCCATTAGCTTGAATTCTGCTTGATTTGAGAGACAACACTCGCAAACTGAGTCAGAATTTATTAAAAAAAAGGTTGCTCGTTATTCAAAATGCTCGTTAACCGCATTACTCGTAAACCAAGGTTCCACTGTGTATATATATACCCAAGAACACATACATACAGTACAGCGCTACTTCAGTGGTAATTCAATACTACACTTTGTGCAAATTATATGTGAAAAATTCACTAAAATTACATTTTGTGGAAAAAGTCTGATATGTGAACATAAATCTTGACAGTTGTATCTTGATAGTTGCACTCCAGTGTTATTATATCATATGCTTTACAAAAGCTTGTATTGCTTGTGCACACCACCACCAGCTATCTTATCTGCACACCTCAAGGATGAGTCAGGCAGACTCAAATAATTTTTTTGAAAACCTGTTTAAATAAATAATTTTAGGCCTGAAGTTTACTTAAATGCCCAAACATTTTAAATTTTCCGAAAGCAGACAACCTGGAAAATAAAATGGTGGTAGTTTTTATTTAAAAAAAAATGTGTATGAAGTGCAATTTTTCAGTAAAAATGCACTATAGTTCATTCTAGGACACACAAATGCAATATTTTACCCATTTTTTTTCAAAATAGTAATAGATGACGTTGTGCCAAGTTAATAGATACTCAACATATGAAACTTTAAAAAAGATGGCCATAAAAAGATGGCAAATTCTGTACCCAATATTTTCCATGAGCAAAACTTTAAAAGCCAATAAAGGTAATCGGTTTAGAGCTTAGGCCTGGTTCACACTGATGCTACAAAGGCTCCGACTTTGGAGCACTTGTCGCATCCGTAGTCGGAACCCAGTTAGACCCCATTCTGTGCAATGCTACTGTTCTAATCGGTGCGACTTGATTCACTCCGATTTAGAAAAAGGTTCCTGCACCACTTTTGGTCTGACTTCTGTATGACTTGCATTGACTTCTGTTAAAGAAGTTGCATGCAAGTCGTGCCGAAGTCACACTGGGGTCCGACTTCAAAGTCGCACGACTGTGAAGTCAGGTGCAGTGTGAACCCGGGCGAATTGCGAGGACTGGTTTCCACCAGTTATGTGCTGATGGCAATCCCTTCTAATGTTGAAGGGAAGTAACCATGATGTGCCTTTAATCTACTGCATTAAGCTTCCTTGGCTGACCACTGCATCTACTGTCCTTAATTTTGCCCATTTCTTTGTGTGTCTTCAAAGAAGCATGAACAACACTTGAAACCCCAGTGTGCTTTGATATCTTTGCCTGGGAGAGACCTTGCTGAAGCAGTATAGCTACCTTGTGTGCTCAGTCTTTCCATAGTGTATGACCTGTGACATGAAACTGTCTTCCACAACATCACCTTAACCACTTCAATACCGCATGCTGTCATATGACGTCCTTGATCAGGGCCGGACTGGGAATAAAAACCAGCCCTGGGAAAAAATTTCATACCAGCCCCATTATTATACCAGCCTAACAACATAACAGTGTATTATATATAGATACGGCAGATATAAAAGCACATAGGGCTATAAAATATATATATAAAACAGCAAATTCCAGTTAACCTCCCTGGCGGTCTTCCCGTGTGTGGCACGGGGTGAGATTTTAAAGCTACGATCGGTAACCCCGTGCCACACACGGACTTGCCTCGCTGGATGCAGAAAAAAGTTTACTTACCTTTTCTCTGCGATCCAGCGATGAATCCCCGCAGTACACGGCGGGCGGATGTCCGCCTGATGCTGTGTGTTCCGCCGATTCCCTTCCCTGCGAGCGTCGCGACGTAGGGGGGGGAACGGCGCCAAATTTAAAAAAGTAAACAAACACTATACATACAGTACACTGTAATCTTATAGATTACAGTACTGTATGTAAAAAATACACACCCCCCATGTCCCTAGTGGTCTGCCCTGTACACTACATGTCCTTTTATATAATAAAAACTGTTCTTTCTGCCTGCAAACTGTAGATTGCCCATAGCAACCAAAAGTGTCCCTTTATGGCAAAAAAAATTTTAGAGCAGCTAAAAAACAGCGATAATAAATCAGAATCACTTGCAGAATTTAGCGATAGCGATTTGTGGGGAAATTCGTCATAAAAAAAATAAAATAATGACAGCAAAAATTCTGCAACTGAGCAAATTTCAGTGATTTTGATTTGATTACATTATTGAATAATTTTTACTATAATTATATTATTATTTGTTATAATTTTTTATAATTATTTATTATATTATAATTTTTAATAAGAAAAAAAAAAAAAAATCATACCCAGGATGCCTACTAGACTCTTGTTTGGATAGATTTCAGTGAGTTATTCCTAAGAATTACAAGCCTACAGTATAAAACGCCAAATTCCCTTGCAAATAATGGTACCGCTTTCAGCACCTAAAATCTTAAAGAATCATACCGCCAGGGAGGTTAAAAGCAGTAAAAGTGGAGCAATTATCAAGGGGGACACCTGAGACTCTGGGAATGTGGGGGGGATTCTGATGACCAGAGATGACCTTTCCGCAGAAAGAATACACTTAGGCCGCGTACACACGAGGGGATATGTCCGCTGAAAACGGTCCGATGGACCGTTTCAGCAGACATCTCCGCTCGTGTGTATGGGCTAGCGGACAGATTTGTCCACCCGACAGATTTCAAAGCAAGCTTTGAAATCTATCCGGTGGGAATCTGTCCGCCCGACATGTCTGCTGGTTAGTACACTTACCAGCAGACATGTCGGCTCCCACCGCCGCCGCGCCGCTGCCGAATGGATTCGGCGCATGCGCGGAAGTGTTTTACTTCCTAGTGCGGTGACGTAGCGGTGACGCGGCGGCGTCAACGTCACCGCCGCGTCATCGCCACGTCACCGCGCTGTCCGGCGGCGGGGAATTTGATCCGATGGTGTGTACACGCCATCGGATCAAACTCCCGATCGGACATATCCGATGGAAATGGTCCGCGGACCGTTTTCATCGGATATATCCGATCGTGTGTATGGGGCCTAAGGTAAGGGGGGTTACTGATATAAGAGGGAACCCTTTATATGAGTGCCCCCTTATTTTATTGTATTCACTCCCCCTTACATCAGTGACCCCCCCCCCCCCCTCAGACTGGACTAGTGGTGCTGTCACTGACCTTCTCTCAGGTGCACCATGCAGGGCTCAATTAGTCAGTTCCAGCTTGGTGACTCTGGTTTTCCTATAGTCTCCTCTCCACAGTTCACACAAGTCTGACTTCTCCCATGACCCCCATCCCGGTGGCGCTTCCATTCTTGACTCCCTCAGAGACTGCAGACTTGATATAAGACAAAAGATGGTTAGAGACTGGAGACATGATACAGGAGATGGTCAGAGACTGCAGACATATTACAGGAGATGGTCAGAGGCTGCAGACATGATACAGGAGATGGTGAGAGACTGCAGACATGATATAGGAGATGGTCAGAGACTGCAGACATAGTACAGGAGATGATCAGAGACTGCATACATACTACAAGAGATGGTCAGAGACTGCAGACATGATACAGGAGATGGTCAGAGACTGCAGACATGATACAGGAGATGGTCAGATACTGCAGACATAGTACAGGAGATGGTCAGAGGCTGCCGACATGATACAGGAGATGGTCAGAGACTGCAGACATGATATAGGAGATGGTCAGAGACTGCAGACATAGTACAGGAGATAGTCAGAGACTGCAGACATAGTACAGGAGATGGTCAGAGACTGCAGACATGATACAGGAGATGGTCAGAGACTGCAGACATGATACAGGAGATGGTCACAGGCTGCAGACATGATATAAGACAAGATGGTCAGAGGTTGTGACATGATAGAAGAGATGGTTGGAGGCTGCGGGCATAGTACAGGAGATGATCAGAGGTTGCAGACATGATAATGGAGATGTCAGAGGCTGCGGGCATGGTACAGGAGATGTCAAGATGTCAGAGGCTGCGGGCATGGTACAGGAGATGTTGGAGGCTGCAGGCATGGTACAGGAGATCAATGTAGCCTCATCAGTGCCCATCAATGCAGCCTCACTGTGCCCATCATTGCAGCCTTACTGTGCCCATCATTGCAGCCTTACTGTGCCCATCATTGCAGCCTCACCGTGTCCATTATTGCAGCCTTACCATGCCCACAATTGCAGCAAATAAATTGTCAAAAAAAAAAATCCCATAGCGATCGTGCGACTTAGTTCCCAAACAAAATGTATGCCCCTTTTTTTGCACAAATAGAGATTTATTTTGGTGGTATTTGATCACCACTAGGGTTTTATGCGCAAAATTTATTGGTTTTCGCATAAGTTATAGTGTCTACACTATAACTTATGCGCAAACCAATCAATTTATGCTTTATGTAATTTTGTTTACCAAAAGTATGTAGCAGAATACATATTGGCCTAAATTGATGAAGAAATTTTTTGTTGGTATGTTTTATAGCAGAAAGTAAAAAAAATATAATTTTTGTTCAAAATTGGCGCTTTTTTTTTGTTTATAGCGCAAAAAATAAAAACCGCAGAGGTGATCAAATACCATCAAAAGAAATCTCTATTTGTGCAAAAAAAAAAGGGGGCATACATTTTTTTGGGAACAGAGTCACACGATCGCTCAATTCTATTTTCACCATCAGTTCATTCCCCAGTAATTACCTTTTGTATCACCTGAACGTGTCCACAGGTCAGAGCACCAGCAAAGCCCCCGCCCCTCCCTCCCTGCACACAGACTCACCCACCTATGTGACTACACAGCCACCTTCACCTGCTTCCCATCACTGGAGCGCCCACATAGGCAGTGGCGGTGCTGCGCATTAATTGTATAATAATTGTCCTGTCCTATCTTTTTTTTATCTCATTGAAGAAATATGAGAAATAACATATATATCATACAATCATTACAAAAACACACACAACATACACTGTATACATCATTTGAGGAAAATATGGTTATAAAATCGTTTACCATTTGCTAATAAAAAAAGAAATAAAACATGTCCCTGGATTTCATTTAAAAAATCTGGTCACCTTTTTTCACTAGAAATAACGCTTTACGAATGATATGCCTGCGCTGCACCGAACGTTCATATTTTTTTCTCCAAACTTCAGGCAATGATCCTATTTTTATTTGCAGTCCCAATGTACTTGCAGTGCAAAAGCTGTCCCTTTTTCTTTATATTCTATGGGCCAGATTCACGAACACTTGCGCTGGAGTATTTGGATATGCGCCGCGTAACTGTGCTGATGCGCCGACGTTTCTATGTGCCCGTACCCACCAAACTAGATGCGCCCAATAACGGCTCATTTGCGACCGGCGGAACGTTCCGACGCCAGAGTATCGTCTGCGTTTATTTTCGCTGGGCGCATCAGTCGCGCCCATTGATTTCCCCTGCAAATATGCAAATGAGGGATTTTTCACAATTCACGAACGGATTAGCACCATACGCTGGCTACATGCGCCGCGCGTATCTGGTCCGTCCGGCGCAAAGTTATTTCTACAAAAGGCTGCTTTATCTTTACTCCAGACGGTCACAGGTCAGCAGGAGAGCAGCTACAGCAGCGTTACCGACGATAGGAGCTAGCTGAGCACCCCCACTTGCAAGGACAACACCTCTGTGTGCCAACATGCCAGGGGCAATTGTGGTCCTAGAACTACTGATGGGTCCCCTGGAACCAAGAAGGCGGGCACGTGAGAGGATATACCGCACACGTATGAACCTCTTTGGCATGGGGGATGAGGAGGTGTATCGCCTATTCAGATTCAGCCCAGATGCAATACTTGAACTAACCACAACCCTGCAGGATGACATCACCAGCCCAACACACCGATCACAAGCAGTGCAGCCACTGGTGAAGGTCCTGGCAACACTTCATTTCCTTGCAAGTGGATCATTCCAGCGTACAAGTGGAGTGGTGGCTGGGATGTCACAATCCTCCGTGAGCAGATGTGTGCACCAGGTTGTCCCTGCAATCCTCAGACGCATGTCCAACCAGTTCATCAGACCCACCACTGAGGAGCTGCGGCTGAAGGCAATGACAGATTTCTACAACATTGCCAGATTCCCACGCACTGTGGGGGCCATTGATTGCACACATGTGGCACTCCAGCCCCCCAGTGCCACAGAGCACATATACCGCAATCGGAAGCATTGGCATTTCATCAACGTACAGGTGATAGCCGATGCCCAACGCCTCATATGGCACGTCCGTGCCAAACACCCCGGGTCCAGCCATGACAGTTTCATATACCGTCAGAGCCCCATCCCAGCAGAATTTAACCAGAATATGTATGGGGACAGCTGGCTGGTTGGTGAGTGACAAGGGAGTCAGGCATGACTATCCCCTCCCGTGATGCACAACAGAAATCGCACATGCATGACTAACATTCTCCTGTCTTTTACCTTACAGGTGACTCTGCATATGCATTGGGACCCCATCTAATGACTCCTTTCCGGAACCCCCAAACCAGAGGAGAGAGAAAATACAATGAAGCACACATCAAAACCCGTGCAGTGGTTGAGCAAACATTTGGGCTCCTGAAGTCCCGTTTCCGATGCTTGGATAAGTCTGGGGGGGCCCTATTGTATTCCCTTACCTTTGTGTGTCAGATCATCGGTGCATGTTGCATACTACATAACTTTGCTATGAAAAAAGGCCTGCATATTGACATACGTGATGACCTGACCCCCGACCCACACAGTCCCCACCTGCCAGAGGACACCCAGTCTGCTGATGGAAGAGCAGTCAGGAGGGTCCTCGCCGTAGGCATCTTTGGACACTAAACCAAAACATTAATAACACAGACAGTGCACGCGTGTACACCACTGATGTCCCTAGATCACACACACCACATGCACATCGCATTGGATTAGCCCAAGTCCAGCATGTAGGAGTTGGGAGCAGTAACGCCGCGTCAAGGCCCCAATGATGTCACTGTCCATTCACACACCTTTCACACATCATTCATTCAGCCGTGGGGTTCACTTCACCACCACGGCCGAGGGTGACACCCCTTACTTTCAGGAGTGCCACCCTCTCACATTCACACACCATTCACACTGTCCCCTGCACTCCTGACCGTGTGCAGTACAAAAAGAAATTATAAATATCATATCCTGATCATTAAAAGAAAAAAAATCTCATAACCTGAGAAAAATAAAAATTAAACTCATGACCTGAGTATGTCAAAAACAATAATATAAAACCATAAAAAAAAAAAGGCCTCATCGGGGATGCCGGGGGCTTCTTCTGGGGGCCCCTCTCTGGCTCCGCAGCTGCCTGGATGGAGTGGGTGGGGGTGGGGGGGCATCTGGAGGTGGCTGATCCCCAGGTGGGCCACTCCTGGCAGGTGTGGCCTGCGTGCCCTCCAAGGCCCTGGCTATCCGTCCAAGGTATGTGTTCGTCTGGGCCTGCATCCGGAGCTGACGGGTCACCTGGTAATGCTGGGCCCGCCGACTCAGCCTCCCCTGCTCCCGGATGGCAGCACTGTTCCCATGGATGGCAGCAGTGTTGGCCTGGACGGCTGCAGTGAGGTGCCTTATATCCCCCTGCACCTCCCCCAAAGTGGTGACCACTGCAGCGCAGTTGCAGCTGACATCCTGCACTGCGTTGCTGAGGTTGGCAACGGAGCCCAGGCTGTCAGCCACTTTCTCCAAGTGCACCGCTATGGCCCCCATCTGTTCCGTCTGCCTGGCGTGATCCCTCGCCAACTGGTCCTGGACACCATCAGACACCCCCCTGGTCTTCTGGGTCGCCTTCCTGGGGCCAGAAGATGGATGTCCTCGGGTGGAAGGTGTCGCCCTTGTGGGGCTTCCAAGGATGGGGGAGGGGACGACAGACGGGCCAGGAGAAGGGGAGGAGACAGACAAGACTAATGAAAAGTCCTGCTCTGCCACAGCAGGATCCTCCACAACCACCTCGGCAGGTGTGGTGTGGCCACTCTCCTCCTCCACAACCTCTTCACCACCCAGTGGCTCGGGCACATGATGGCGTGGGGGGGATGGGGTGGAATGCAGGCTGACAGATGATGGCCCAGCTCCGTCATCTGTGGATGACACAAAGCAGACACATGTTGGTGGTTCCACACACTTGGCACATGTCCCCCCCCCCCCCCAAATGCAAAACAACAAATAGGGGATTATAAAACACTTACCTGTCCTTGTGCCTTCCTCCACGGAGTCATAGCCTGCGACCCCCTCCACCTGCTCCCTCTCCAGGCAGCGAGCAACCACCTCCTCCTCTGCGGTCAGGGTGACAGGACATGGGGGACCACCACCTGTGCCCCTCTCATACCTCCTGATGGAGGCCACCTTGTCCCTCACCTTGCGCCGCAGGTCGTTTATTTTCTTTTGTATGTCCCCAGCAGTCCGGGTGGAGTAGCCCAGGACATTGACCCTGGCAGCAATCGACTCCAGGATGCCCTGCTTCCTTTCCCGGCTGGTCTTCCGGCTTTTTTTGCCATGGAGACATTCATTATCCGTCTCCATAGCCGAGATAATCACTGAGACCTCCTGGGCATTAAAGTTGAGGTTCCTCCTCTCTCTGGGGGTAGCGGGAGCAGCCATTACAGTGCAAAAGTATCTTCCCTGGGGTGGGGGGAAACGGAACTACTTTTGCGCCGGAATGGCGTTTCCGCCAGCGCTTTTTAAGCGCCCAGCGGAACGCATTGCGCTGACGTTTCCCAGGAAGTGGTGCCGACGGAAGTTGTGAGCATGCGCACAAGGGGGCGAGTGGAGCCGCACTCACTGCGCATGCTCCGTGGATGATGCGCTGAACGTAAGCCTCTGCGCTGGGCTCCGCCCATCATTTACATATGATCACACCCACTTCCACTTGCGTCGGGTTACGCCAGCGCATTATCGTTACTCTGGCGCAAGTTTACGCGCAACTGCTATGTGAATTACAGGACTTGCGCTGAAAGGGTCTTCAGAGTAACGTAAATGAGAAGCGTTACTCCAGAGGAAAGATACTCTCATCTACCTGAATCTGGCCCTATATTTATAGCAGTAAATATTCAAAACTTTCTTTCATTCCAATGCTTTCATGTTCTTATAGTATATTTATATGAACATACACGTACTTCTTGTATACTTCACAACTTTTAAAAAAGCTTACTTTAGCAGTTTTTTAATGCAGGATTTATTCCTCTGCTTTAAATTGTCATATTATAGCACCAATTATTACTATCGATCAGTTAAATCACAGTAGGCCTTTAATTGTCGCCTTCCCCCTCTCTCCCACACTTCTCCTCTATCAATCTGTCATTCATCTTTTTTTCACTTGACATACTTTAGGCACAGCCTCTATTTTCTGTACTGTGACAGCAAGAAGATGGGAAAATCGGTCCACCTTTTACCCACTTTATTTCATTCCTTTCTACAGCTTTACTCCCTAGCTGTTGCAATTAGCTTGTCTGCCTTCCAAACTGTGCAGGCCTAATATTTTCCTCTTTATTATTATATGTAAGAATGATCTGCAAACCAGATCAGAAAAGCAATGTACCATTTGAGAATATAAACTGCTTCTTGGGCTTTTGTCATAAAGTCTCCTTGGTGTTTCATTGTTCCCTCTTCTCTGGGTAAATATATATACAGGTATAAAATATACACTGTATATACAATCCAGAATGATCTCTGCAATATTAGACTGTTCTATAACTAGCTATCGAGGAGAGTGCGCTTGTCTATAAGCAAAATGGCAGTGATTGGTCAGAAGTCATCCAAGCCAATCCTATTAGCCACAGAACACTTGTCTGCAATAATCAATTAGAAAGGTTGAGAGGTGCCTACACACTTAACACACACACACACACATTCAAATGTTTGTGGGCACTTCAACGTGGTTGTAAAGGCTGAAGGTTTTTTACCTTTATACATTCTATGCAGTGCCAGCGCTACCACTAGGTAAACTAGGCAGCCACCTAGGGCGCCCGAACACTGGTGATTTTACTTCCTCTCTCTGCAGCCAGAAACTAACTCAACAGGCAGCCACTCTCGAATCCCTCCGTACAGTGTCAGAGGCATATCGGCGGCGGAGGACTGTGTCTGTGTCCATTATGGAGGAAGAAAAGGAAACATTCCCTGCGCCACTGCACGCCCCTGATTATCAAGGTGCCAGAGACCTGTCTGTCACCGTCCACCACCAGTCTCTGATGTACCACTCCGCTACAGCCAGCCAGCTCTGCCTTTCTGCCCAGTTCTGTGTCCATATGCTGCACGATCCCCCCCCCCCTTGTGGAGGCCTCTCTCCCTCCTGTCCAGTGCCCATATACTGCACGATTCAAACCAAGACACCCCCCATTGTGGAGGCCACTCTCCCACCTGACCTGGCCTGTCCTTCTGAACAATGGCAGATGCCATTGGAGTCACTGGCGGTGCTCCGGGCTTGGTGACAGGTGGAGCCTGCCTGGACTCACCAAGGTCTGCTGGACAAATCCGTCTGCTCGCAAATACACACGATCGAATCTGTCTGCAGAAACTGTCTGGCAGACCGTTTCCAGCAGACAGATTTGATCGTGTGTACGCGGCCTAATACTTCTCACTGATTGGCTGCTAGAGGTTACAGCACATCATCTCTTTACTGCAGAGGGGCATGATATACATATGAATGCCGATTTATTTACATTTGAATGCCATCTTTATTTACATATGAATGCTGCCACCCTCAGCTATTTACATATGAATGCTCCTGTTATTTACGTATGAATTCTCCCATCATTTACATATGAATGCTCCTGTTATTTACATATGTAGCGCTACCCCCGAAGGAGCCGCTGGTTAAATACTGGGATAGGCACGCCAAGTAACCCTGGTGATGTCTAGGGGTGAAATACCAGAGGCGGAGCAATGAGCGAATGTCCAGACAGTCAATAAAGTTTCCTTCAATGCCTTTTTTATTTAGCAGCCAACAAGGCAAACATCATCTTCAGTTTAAGGAAAGGAAAGCTATTGAAGGAAGGATAAGAAAACCTTGTGGTATCAGGCCTGGATGTGAACAGTGCAGGCCTGCCCTCGACAATAGCAGTAGTTGAATTTGTTTCCACTCCCGAGTGGAGTGTGTAAAGTGCCCACGGGCAGGTTCCCCACACTAACCTGGCAGCCGAGGTGTCAAATCCCTAACTTACATCAAAGTTCCCAGCATTCCCCCTTAAATTAGGGTCCTTAAAGCCCCCATTACATCAGAGTCCACAGGGCATCCCTTACCTTAGTGTCCTCCCTTTTTGGAGGCAGGATAGAGAAGGGAGGGAGGCGGGAGACTTCAGTTATAGACATTGGATGGTGAGCTCACTCACCCAAGGATGAGGCTCAGGCATAGATCCCTTCTATCCACCACGTATCTGAGCTAAGTTGCTGAGCTTCAAACTTTCAGCCTACGCATCCCCTTTTCTGAGGCACAGAACACTGGGGATTGGAGTGTGGGAGGGCAGAGAGAGGGGTAGTGGTGGGAAGGGGAGGAGAAGATCTACTGTCTATGTATGAGGGTGGGGCCCCGTGTGCACACCTCTGCATTCGGCATTTGTGGTACTTGATTTCTTGGGGAGCCACAGTCCATTCTGAATATTGTGTCCGCATTTCAGATGGTCTGAAACCCGGACACACGATTCAAAACCTGAACTGTCCGTGAATCGCAGACAGGTGGCAACCCTACCTATATCTCATACATCTTACGTTTTTTTAATCTGTCCAAACCTCTGCACAGAATTCTGGAGTGAATGAATGGCGGCTCTAGGTATCATGTTTACAAAAAGAATACCGTTTCTATGGTTATGAACAGAAATAATTTGCTCGCTGTACATTGAAATGGTAAGATATTCTCAAATTTACAACATAGTGTGTACAGTAAATATATTGTAAGTTAAATTATTCTTAATGAAACTGTTGTTATTTTCTTTATCTGGGTGTATAAAATATAGTAAAAATGATAGTATTGATGATAGTAATGATAGTGCTGCTACTGCTGACTACACAAATACATTAGGGGGAGTGTTATTAATAATAATGCTTTGTCAGCCATTCACGATACAATGAATATCGAATTCAAGACATCCACTGATAATAATTTAACATTTAAAAAAATACATAATTGGTATCCATGTTTCTATTTTAGAACACCTGCCTTATCATACAAAATCCCTCTGTATTAGTATAGTGCAAGCCTTCCTCGCTGCCAGCCAGCACAAAGCAATGTGGATTTCAACAGGAAATCAATCAAGTATTTAATTACTTCAATTCCCTGACAAATATGAACACTTTCTATTCTAAGCTTATTAAACTCTGCTGGGATAATAGTATTCCAGCTTGGCTGACGTCTTTCTTCATTTTTTTTTTTTTATTCGCCCTGAAAATAAAGAGGCTTTACTGCAAGTGGGTATTAAATCATTTTACGGAGGTTGGGGCAGATGTCTAATCTCTACTAGTAGCTTCTGCCACAAGATTGCACAATTGAGTGTTCTGAAGGGTACAGAGAATGTATTTGCAGCAAGTGAATTTTTAGAGTTATTCTTACAGTGTTTAACTTAAAGTGGAAATCCAGAGCACAGAAAAAAAAGGTTATAACCCTTTCTTAGGTTGTTACTGCTGTCTTGATGCTGGTGACAATGTTGTTATAGACAGGCATTTTATACCTGTCTATGCACTTCTGTTTCGAAAGCAATACTAATAATTATATCAAATATTAGTCATCATTCCTATTTGCAACAGTCACATGCACAGGGCAGAAGAGATGCAAAGAAAAAAACATCCAGAACTCATTTGGGGTGGCACTTCAAAAGAAAAAAAAAATATTATAAACTGTTGTCCTTTAGAGCAAGCAATTTATTATTAACCTGGAATCTGTATTTATCGAGGTTACTCCATTTTTACCTTTGTAGGTTTAAAGGATAGTATTTTTTTAAAAGGAATGATCCCCCTCTATACTATGGTATTTATAAATGGCTAATTTTAAATTGCAGCATGAGAATGTAATTCCAGACACCTTAAATAAATAAAGTCCATATGAGACCCATCAATAACCTCTGTTTGCTGAAAATTTCCATACATATGAATGTATGTAAATGTAAACCGTTAGGGCCCATGTAATTTTACTGAATCAACTATTATTTTGAATAATAAATTAATTATTTTTAGGAATTAATTTAAAAAGTGGTGATGTAAAGCCTAGGTAAAAAAAAACACTGGGTCTCTACTAGAAGGTGCTTCACATGAATAGAGACTGCAGAGTTTGTTGTTACCAATATGACAGATCCTTTCTGGTAGACTGGCAGTAAAAAGAAACCACTGAGCACCACAAAACTAATGGGGTTATTTACTAAAACTGGAAAATGCAAAACCTGGTGCAACTCTGCATAGAAACCAATCAGCTTCCAGAATTTATTGCTGAAGCTTAACCACTTTCTGACCGCCCCACACAGATATACTGTAGGAGGGTGGATGCAGATTGGCTATGATGCTAGATTCTAAGTGCACCAGTTTTAGTAACTATCCCCCTAAAACTTATTTGAAACCATTAACAACTGAGGGAAGGGGACGTGGCCTAGTGTGGCATGTGATCGGACATGTGCCTGAGCAGCTACAGACTCTCCTTCAGCAATCCTTTTCCATCCTGAGTTGTCCTTCACAAAAACATTGATCCTCTCTTACCTGCTTTGTCGGAGAAGACCCCCGTACCATTGTGAGCCTGTTGGTGGATAGGCTGGCCTCCACTCCAGATCTCTTTGGGTTAGTTCCCGATGCATCACCGCCACCTTCCCCGAGTGCCCTTGACCACCCGATCTCCATTTCACAAACATCCCCCCGAGTGTGGATGGTGCAGATGATGGCGCAGAACCCACGCTGATGGATGTCCTAAACACCATCAAGATAAACCACTCTTATTAGGGAAGATGCATGGACTAGAAATTTACCTTGCTATCCCATGGCAGGACATGCAAAAGGTCCAAGGCCGGGTTATTGAAACCAAACGGTGTATCAGTGACATTGAAGACACTCTTATACCCATGGATGGAAGTTCAGCACGCTTGAAGATAAGGTAGATCTGGAAAATCGCCTCCGCAGAAACAACTTGCGGCTGGTTGGTCTCCCTAAGCACTTAGAAGGAAAGGATCCTGTAGCCTTTCCAGAAAGCTGGATGGAACAGGAATTTGGCTGTGCTCAGCTCTTGCCCTGTTTTGTGATAGAGATGGCGCATCAGGTCCCTGGTCAGCTTCTCCCAGAGGGGAATCTTCTCGGCACAATGGTGATTCACCTCCTTAATTACAGGGATCGAAACTCCATACTTCATGCAGGTCATCCGAAAGGAATAATCCATGCTTTTTCCTGCAACTCTTCCTGTCTCTCATCAAGGACAGGTCCACTTTTTTCAATCTCCTCAAAATGTCCTATCCTGGGGGGAATCAATGCCTCAACCTGCCCGGACAATTTACTGTGGTTGACCGCTATCTCTCCCGAGGAAGAGTATGAAAGCCTCTATCTTTGAAGTTGTCTGGAGCTGCCATAGGGTATAATGGTTATCCCCTACTAGTTTGTATACTGACACATTTTCATTTTTTTCCATTTATTCTTGTTTTTCCTTTTTAATTCTGTTAAAAATGGTGATGTGCCCCATGCATGGTTTTGGTTCAGGGATTAAGCCCGCTCTATTTTTTAGAAGAAGCCGGGTAGAGCAATGTATTTATTTTTGTATATACAGTAGCTTTGTTTTTGTGTGTGTGATGTGTGTGGATGGTTGAGTGTGCGCCATTATGTCCCTCCCTTATTATTTATACTGTAGCCATATACGGACCAGTGGGTGTTTCTGTTGGGCGTTTGTTGCCCCCTTTTCCTCCTGCCTTATGGGTTGTTTTACGTCTCCAATAAGTCTACAGTAACTTTTTGCTCATGGAATGTTTGTGGGTTGAACTCTAAGTTTAAAAGGGCTGCAGTCTTTGAATTGATAAAACAATATAATCCCCAGGTTCTTGTTAGGTCACCTGAAGCCAGGTGACAGATGCACCCCTTCCGGGGTCAAGAGTTAACCGCTAAGGTAGTGGACCCTATGGCTGACTGAGCTCTGGGTGATTCAGGAAAGCAGCTCCTCTAGAGCACTAACAAGGATCACACTGGGAGCCAGAGCATGAGATTCCCCACGGAGCAGAATTAAAAAGCCAGCAGGTGTTCACCAGAGCCCCTGATGGTGGGGATGGACTTTACTGCAACTGGCTCCAGGTCTCGGGCCACCAGGATCTCCAAGCTCACACTCACGGTAGGCTACTGGAGGATAGAGAGGAAGCAGCACACCGGGACAACAAGGGATAGTCAGGAGATAAGCCAAAGGGTCAGAGCAACAAGCAGGCAGGGATAGTCAAAGAACATGGCAAAGGTCAGGATATGAAGCAGACAGTCAAAAACAAGCCAAGGTCAGTAAACAGGATCAGACGTAGAGCACGTGGCAAGACGCACACACAAAGCCAAACACACAATATTGATCAGTGAGGCTGGCTTGCAGTGAACAGGTTAATATAGTGTTTCCAGTTAGAGGCTGGGGCGGAGCCATGCTTGAGGGAAGATTACTTAAGCAGACAGGTGAACAGACATCAGGTCTCTTAAGCTGAACACAGAGGTAAGCAGACAAACATGATCATTACATGACAGTTCTGTGCTTACAAGAAACCCACTTAATGGGATCCAAAATTATGGCTTTAAAAAAACATTGGGTCGCGCATAGTTATCACTTAACATATTCTAACTACGCCTGTGGAGTGTAAGTCTTGATCTGTAAGGGTCTACCCTTTTCCTGTCAACAGGTAATCTCGCTTCCTAAGGGACAATATCTCATTCTCCATACTGTCCTACATGGGACTCCTCTCCTATCGGTTGCAGTTTATCTCCCCCTCTGGTAACGGTTACAGTGTTCACGGAAATTAATGTGCACCTGTAATCCTTGCCATTATGCCCTATGCCTATTGTAGGGGATTTTAACTGAGTGTTGCAAACATCCCTGGATAGACTAAAACCTTTATCCCCGTAGTCAAACCTATTTCGGGTTTGGTGTGAAACGTATGGATATGTGGACATATATCGTTGAAAATATCCCTGAAAATTTACACTTGTCAATCTAAATCTTATTGTGCTCTTTCTAGACTGGATTAAGCTATGAATGACCTTTTACCTTTGGTCCACTTACCTCTCTCAGACGGTGTCGGACCACTTGATAGTGCAGGTAACTGACTTTGGGACATAGACCCTCTTTTCGGGTTTGGAAACAAAGTCCTTTCTGGATCTCCACACTGAAAATGTATGACCTCCTTCCTTCTGACATGGCCAACTACTGGTCCTCTAATACTGACTCTGTGGATACAGGACCTGTATGGGATGCCTTTAAGGCAGTGGTGTGGGGTTCCTACACCTCACATATTAAGCATAATAGGTCTGCTGGGTGGGCCACGCAGGAAGCACTTGTAAAGGCTTTGGATGCTGCTTGCTCCCACCATACTGCCAATCCCTCTGTGGAATCCCGGGGAATGCTGACTGATGTGCATAGACTGTTACAACTTCACATGGTTGATATTACTTCTAAAAAACAACTATACCTCTCTATTTGGTTACATGGACATGGGGGGGGGGGGTGGCAAGCTTCTTGCCTATTGAGCACATACTGACTCTCTTGACAGCTCGATTTCTGAAATTTAATTGCATGATGGGTCAATCTCATCGGATCCTCTGGCAATTAACCAGGCCTTTGCATCCTTTTATGGTCACTTTTACAAGCACAGGTAACTCCTTTAGAAACTACTTTCATGGGGTTATTTCCTTCTTAACTTTCCTTACACTTAGTGATACACAGAGACAAATATTAGACAGACCTATGAAGGAGGTGCTATTCGCCCTTTACCCACAGACCCCAGGTCTGGATGGCATTCCCCCTGAACGGACTGCTTAAGACCTTTTCTTCCTCCCTGGTACTCTCATTAGATGTGTTGAAAGCATTGGATACTGTTCATTGGTCCTTTTTATGGAAAACTATGTTGCAAATGGGCTTTGGTCCACACTATGTTCAGTGGGTCCATCTACTCTACGCTGACCCAAGGGCCAGAGTGTGCACTAATAGGGATGTTTCATTTCCATTTGCCTTGCAGAGAGGTACTATGCAAGGATGCTCCCTCTCTCTACTTTGTTTTGCACTAGCAATAGAGCCTCTTGCTCTAGCAGTGTGTCAGATATCTGAGATTGGGGGCATCTGATATGGTTTGCTTGAGGACAAAATTTCCCTCTATGTGGAAGATGCCCAACTTTATCTTGATGGTATGGAGGGTTCCTTCAACAAATTGATGCAGGTGGTGGAGGAGTTTGGAGCGGTATCTGGTCTGCGAGTTGGCTTTGATAAATCTCAGGCCTTCCCTAATTGCCCTCCCTTACCATACAATTACCTACAGAGTTCTCATTTACAAATTGCCCAGTCTTTTAGATATTTGGGTATCCAAATTCACAGTGAGATTTCCAAATATGAGGCTTTAAATATTCCTCCTATTGTTAAGCAGATGGTGGACAAGCTCTATACCTGAAATCAAGAAATGTGGGGCTTCTGCGCTACTAAATAAAGTCTATCTAAAAAACAGTGACAAAAAAATTCAGCAAACACAAAAGTGCATACACAGCACCTAACAATAATCACATAAACAATAGGGTGATTGCGCAAATTATATACACAAATGATCACACGAATAACAACTCAGTGATTACAGGTATTCCAATACCCACTAAAGTGCAAAAGTGCCAAACTAAAGTGCTTCAGGGACAAAGTCCAAAAAGTGCAAAACATCAAAAAGTGCAGCAGTAGTCCATGTGATGAAGGATGAATGCCCACTGATCCAAGAGATGTGAAAAAACACCACATACAGGGTTTGGTCTCCCAGAACTCTCACCTCCAGCCAGTGAATACAGGCATTAAGATGGTCTTCATGGGGTGACTCTCTGGGGGGTCCTGCTCGCTACCACAGATCGGTGGGGAAGATGAGTGCCTAGGATCTCAATGGTAATGAACGAAAGAGGGAGGGGGAAGACAAAAGCCTCCAATCGTGTGTTATCCTTGATACAAACGGTTTTAATAAAAGAATTGCACTTACAAACAGACGAAAACAAAACACCGGCGGACACAGCGCTAGCAGCACGTCACTCGATGCACGTCTATCCTTCCCTACGCGTTACGACACTCCGTCACGTGTCTTCATCTGGGGCATTTGATTGGCCATGTAGCAGTTCCATTTATCTGTGCTGACCGGAAGTACCACATCCGCCATTTTCTCGTAGTCTGCCGTCACCACAGGCAGTACGTTGAGACTATGGATGTCCGCATAGACAGTCAGATATAGAACGGAGCACTGCTAGACTCTAAGTGACCGCACAGACAGTCAGGCTTTTTTTTTAAAAACAGAGTTCTGTTGGCCAGAACACATAATTTCTATTAAAAATTCAAAATTAAAATGTCAAATAACTGACTGTCTATGCGGACATCCATATTCTCAATGTACTGCCTGTGGCGACGGCAGACTACGAGAAAATGGCGGATGTGGTACTTCCGGTCAGCACAGATAAATGGAACTGCTACACGGCCAATCAAATGCCTCAGATGAAGACACGTGACGGAGTGTCGTAACGCGTAGGGAAGGATAGACGTGCATCGAGTGACGTGCTGCTAGCGCTGTGTCCGCCGGTGTCCTACACGCTATTTTGTTTTCGTATGTTTGTAAGTGCAATTCTTTTATTAAAACCGTTTGTATCAAGGATAACACACGATTGGAGGCTTTTGTCTTCCCCCTCCCTCTTTTGTTCATTACCATTGAGATCCTAGGCACTCATCTTCCCCACCGATCTGTGGTAGCGAGCAGGACCCCCCAGAGAGTCACCCCATGAAGACCATCTTAATGCCTGGAGGTGAGAGTTCTGGGAGACCAGACCCCGTGTGTGGTGTTTTTTTCACATCTCTTGTATCAGTGGGCATTCATCCTTCATCACATGGACTACTGCTGCACTTTTTGATGTTTTGCACTTTTTGGACTTTGTCCCTGAAGCACTTTAGTTTGGCACTTTTGCACTTTAGTGGGTATTGGAATACCTGTAATCACTGAGTTGTTATTCGTTTGATCATTTGTGTATATAATTTGCGCAAAGCTCTATACCTGGTCCACACTATCTCTAAATTTAATTAGCCTTATCAACATTTTTAAAATGATCTTTTTGCCTAAACTGCTGTATTGTGTTAGAGCAGCCCCTGTTTTTCTCCCCAAAAAACTATTCCAAACTATTGAATCCTCTTTCTGTTGGAATGGTACTCAACCTCGTATTGCCAGGACTTCCCTGCTTGCATCAAAATCAAATGGTGGTCTTGCCTGTCCAAATATGCAAAACTATTTTATTGCATCTCAGCTAACTTACGTCTATAACTGGTTACTCTCTGCTCCTCCGACACTCTCCACTACCCTCCTTTCAGCTTTTTTTGGCCTTCCCTCCCCTCTGCGAGATGAACTACACAGATCAATTGCGTCTAGATGCTCTCGGGGGTTCCCCTGTTGATGTGAGCTTTTTGGCCTGGCATGAGGGGGGGAAACCACTTCTACCCTCATCTCAAGGGGTGTCGCCATGGATCCCTCTATGGAATAACCCCAACCTTCCTGAGCTTTATGGTCATGCTAACTCGATCTGTTGGAGTCGCTATGATAATACCCACTTTTCTCACATCATTTACAACAGACTCTTTGGGCCAGATTCTCAGCGGCGATACGACGGAGTATCTCAGATACCCCGTCGTATCGCCTTTTTTTTTGCCTCGTATCTATGCGCGTGATGCTTAGCATCACTTTTGCATAGATACGCTGCAACATCCGACAAGTGTAAAACCATTACACTTGCGGATCGTAGGTGTAATGACAACTCCGGCCACTAGGTGGCCTTTACGTTGTTTTCTCATTTGCCTATGCAAATGAGGCTAGTACGCCGATTCCTGATCGCTTTTACGCCGCCCCGTCGTCGCGTACGTCGTTTTCGTCCACGTAAGGTTACCCCAGCTTCTTTGTGGAGTAACCTTACGAAGTTCCGTCGGATGCCGTCGGATGCCATGTTAAGTATGGCGTCGGGTCAGCGTCGGCTTTTTTCGTCGCTTACGTCGTTCTACTAACTCGTTCGCGAATAGGGAGTTGCGTAAATGACGCTCACGGCGTTTTGACGTCGGTTTCAACAACGCTTTGCGACGTGAGCTGAAGCATGCGCACTGGGCTTTTTCCCCGGCCGGCGCATGCGCAGTTCGTTCGACGCAGGGGCGCGCTTCATTTAAATACAAACCACCTCATTAGAATTACGCGGGCTTACGCTGGGCCATTTTCGCTACGCCAACGCAAACGACGGAGCAAATGCTTAGGGAATACGGCACTTGCTCTAGTACGATGCGGCGGCGTAGTGTAAATGGCTTACGCTACGCCGGCGAATCTGGCCCTTTGTGTCCTTTGAAGCCCTAAAAAGTAGTTACAGTGTGGATAATAAATTAATATTTAAATATCTTTTGTTTTGCCACGCCATCCAGACACAGTTTGGGACTTTGACCTTAGAGCTCACGGAATCCCCATTGTAGGATTTATTAGCCTATCCAGAAATTAATAATTTAGTAACTACCAGTACTTTTTATAGTCGTCTCCAACTGGCAGGGACCAACTAATTTCAGAATTCCTATCTCAAGTGGCTTTTGCTACTGCATGAGCTTTCTGAAGAGGGTTGGGACGAAGTCATTGAAGTTTGTGTCCAGGATATAATTGGTAGAGCAGATCAACTTATCCAATTTGATTTTATTCATCATTTACACTACACGCCAGCTAAACTGGCTCGAATGGGATTTCAATCGGCTGCTAATTGTCTACGATGTAGGCTTGCTGGGGCAGATCTGCTTTACATGTTTTGGAATTGTTTGGGTCTAAGGACTTTTTGGCAGGACTTCTTTTGATTTTTGAACATACCATCGATCTTCCAATACCTCAAAAACATGAAATTACATGTATGTCATTTTTTCCCCACACATAGGGCTTTCATTTGGTGGTATTTGATCACCTCTGTGATTACATTTTTTTGCGCTATAAACAAAAACAGACAGACAATTTTGAAAAAAAAAAAAAACAATATTATTTACTTCTGCTATACAACATATCTAATAAAAAAAAACTTAAAAAATCTAATTTCTTTATCAATTCAGGCCAATACGTATTTTTAAAAATTCCAATAAGTGTATATTGATTGGTTGACACAAAAGTTATAGGGCCAGATTCACAGCCAGCCGGCGTTACAGGAGATGCGCGGCGTAAGTCTAAATTTGCGCATGCGTATCGATGCGCCGCATCCCCAAAACGATATACGCATTAAATCTACTTTTTTTGGACCGGCGTAATTTCGATAGACCGGCGTATCCGTCCACGCAAAACTGCGCTAGACACACCATTGATTTGCTATTCAAATATGCAAATGAGGGAGTTACGGGGATCCACAAAAGTAAGTTGGTGCAGCGCAGGCTACGCGCTGTGCGCAACAGCTGCACGTCCTGTCTAAAATTAGACCATATAAAAGGTGGAATAAAATTAGACAGTCCGTCTACATGTCAGCTAAAGCAACACTGTTAGTGCGGAGCTGAGCAGTCACACTTGCTGGACAACAATCTGTATGCCAACATGCCAGGGGCATCCTTGCTCATAGCTATACTAATGACTTTAAAGGAGCAAAGAAGGAGGAGGGCACGGAGGAGGGCACGGAGGAGGGCATGGGAGAGGATATACCGCACACGCATAGACCTCTTTGGCATGAGTGATTCTGAGGTGTATCGCATCTTCAGATTCACCCCTCATGCCGTCCTGGAATTAACCACAACCTTGCAGGAGGACATCACCAGCCCAACACACCGCTCACATGCAGTGCAGCCACTGGTCAAGGTCCTGTCAACACTCCATTTCCTTGCCAGTGGCTCTTTTCAAAGAACAAGTGGAGTGGCGGCTGGGATGTCACAATCCTCCATGAGCAGATGTGTGCACCAGGTTGTCCCCGCAATCCTCAGACGCATGGCCAACCAAATCATCAAACCAACCACTGAGGACCTGCGGCTGAAGGCAATGACAGATTTCTACAGAATTGCCAGATTCCCACGCACCGTGGGGGCCATTGATTGCACACATGTGGCACTCCAGCCCCCCCATGAGACAGAGCACATATACCGCAATCGGAAGCATTGGCATTCCATCAACGTACAGGTGATAGTCGATGCCCAAGGCCTCATATGGCACGTCCGTGCCAAACACCCCGGATCCAGCCATGACAGCTACATATACAATCAGAGCCCCATCCCAATGGAATTCGAACAGAATGTGTATGGGGACACCTGGCTGGTTGGTGAGTGACATGGGTGGCAGGCAAGACTGTCCCCCCCCATGATGCACACATCACAAGGGGCACATGCATGACTAACATCCTCCTGTCTTTTTCCTTACAGGTGACTCTGCATATGCACTGGGACCCCATCTCATGACTCCTATCTGGAACCCCCAAACCCCAGGAGAGGAAAGATACAATGAAGCCCACGCCCAAACACGTGCAGTGGTGGAGCGCACCTTTGGCCTCCTGAAGTCACGTTTCCGATGCCTGGATAAGTCTGGGGGGACCCTGTTGTATTTACCAAACTTCGTGTGCCAGATCATCGGTGCATGTTGCATGCTGCCCAACTTCGCAGTGGGAAAGGGCCTGCAGCTTGACATACGTGATGACCTGACCCCTGAACCAGACAATCCCCCCCTAACCGAGGATACCCCGTCTTCTGAAGGAAAGAGCAGCCAGGAGACAGCAGACATTAGGCATCTTTGCACGTTAAACACACACATTAATCATGGCACAATGAGAATGCATGCATGCACACCACTGTGGTCCCTAGCACAGACACATCACATCCTCATCAAATTGGATTAGCACAAGCCCACCATGCAGGACTTGTGAGCAGCAATGCCACGCCACGGCTCCAATTATGTCACTGTACATTCATACACCATTCACACAGACCTGGGGATCACTTCTCCCTGGTCCTGGGGAACCCTTCTCCACCACAAATGAGGGTGACACCACTTTTCTGGCAGGAATGTCACCCCCACATTCCGAAATCATTCACAACGCAAAAAAAAAAGTCCAGAAAAAAAAAATCCTGAAAAATAACAAAAAAAGGGGGAAACCAAATTAATGCTGCTGGCGTGACCCACGCCTGGGGCGCCCATGGCCACGGCCCCAGCTCCTCAGGGGAGACTCTTGGGGGGGGTAATCCGGGGAAGGGGGAGCAGCCCCTGGTCTCTGCCCACCTTGCGGCCTGCCCTCCAAGGCCACGGCAATTCTGGTCAGGCCAGCACTTAGTGTTGCCATATTGGCCTGGATAGCCTGGCGTGACCCACGCCTGGGGCGCCCACGGCCCCGGCTCCTCAGGGGAGACTCATGGGGGGGGGGTAATCCGGGGAAGGAGGAGCAGCCCCTGGTCTCTGCCCACCTGGCGGCCTGCCCTCCAAGGCCACGGCAATTCTGGTCAGGCCAGCACTTAGTAGTATTGGCCTGGAGGGCCCTCACATCCTGCCCAACGTCTGCTGTAGTAGTCTGCAGTTCGTTTAGGCAGTTTGTAAGAGCCAGGGAGTGGCAGTCCAGGTCCCCAAGCGTATCCTTTATGGAGGACAGGCTCTCCTCCATCCGCACCAAAGTCTGGCTGACCTGTCCCAGATGTTGGGTCTGAAGGGCCTGGTCCCTTCTGAGATTGGCGGGCAGAACCTCGGCCACCCCCCTGGTCTTCTGGGACGACTTCCTGCCTCCAGCTGATGCTTGTGTCTGGGGAGAAGGGGAGGCCCTTGGGAGGGGAGCCCTGTTGGGGGAGGAGTGGGAGGGGCTACCGCTTATGGAGGGCTGGCTGCTGCCAGCCAGAGGGGAAGACTTCTCCAAAAACAACAATCCACTGGCTGACATGACCTCCTCCTCCTCCTCAAACTCCTCCTCCTCAAACTCCTCCTCCTCCAACTCCTCCGAGGACTCCGGCCTTGTCTGGGGGTCCTCATCAGGCTGGTGTCCCGGGGATGGTGCAGTCAGGCCAGATGGCCCAGCACCCTCCTGCACATCTGTGGATGACACAAAACATTCACAGGTTGGAGGATCCACACACTTGCCACATATTCCCTTCCCACCCCCCCCCCACACACATGCTACACACCAGATAGGAAAAAAAAACCTTACCTGTCATCACGGGCTCCTGACTGGAGTCATATCTTCTAACAAACACAAGATCACACAGTCCACAAATATCACAAAGACAAACCACAACGCAACACACAACAAAACAAAAGCACCTTGCTGTATAGGAAGGGATACAAAGGGATGTACTTTTGCAAAGGAAGGGCGTTTGTGTCTGTCTATTTAAGCTCTCTGCGTAGTTCACTAAGTTGCCCGGGTCCACTTCCAATTTCACTGATTGCGCCGTTCCCGAGTTGTGAGCATGCGCACAGAGGTGCTGACCATGGTCTGCTTCATGTGCGCATGCGGGATCCGGCCGGCCCTTCATTTGCATGGGGTCACAGCTCCTTTCAATGAAACATGCCCACGTCCTTCCCAATTTGAATTACTCCGCCTTACGCCTCGGAATTTACGTTACACCGGCACCAATTTCTGCGCAAATACTACGAGGATACGGTGATTGCGCCTCTACATTGCGCTGGTCTAACGTAAAGGAGGTGCGCTACGCCGGTCAAAATATGCGCCAATGTACGTGAATCTGGCCCATAGCGTCTACAAACTATGGGAAATTTTTTATATAATTTTGATATATTATTATTTTTTTTACTAGTAATGGTGTTAATCGGTGACTTAATGCAAGACTGCAATATTGCGATGGACATTCGGGGCACTATCTGACACTTTTGGGGACCAGTGATACCAATACAGTGATTGGGGGTTAAAAAATATGCACTGTCTCTATTTTTTTTTTAAAGCAACTATATATTGAGTTTTGAAATATGTTTTTAACTTTTGGCCTATTTATACTGGAAGACATTTTAAAAAAAAATTAAATAAAGAAAATAAATGGGCCTTTACTTTTTCCTCAAGATTGACACTTTAAGGACACAAGTCCTTAATTAAAGATAAATTGTTAGCTCCAGGACATCAGTGGATTTTTTTGAGAAATGTTTAATTTTTGGAACATTTACTTCATAATGTAATGGTTATTGAGATATTTAATGAATGTTGAGATATCAACACTCATTGAAAGAATGTTGACAAATGCTTTTTCCAATTTTTTGTATAAACGTTCAAATCAAAATCTAATCATGTATGGCCATCTTTTTTTAAATTGTTTATTTATAAAGACAATGTACAGCTTATCACAAGAGAAAAGGTATTTTAACTTTCGGCAATACAAAGCAAAATCGAACTGTAAGCATATCAGGAACACAGGTAAAGTCTGGCAAGACAATTCTTAACAAACATTCAACAAGGCATTGCAGACAAACCGTAATCTGAGATAAACATAACTCAGTGAGAATGATCAGTTCCAAGTAAAAAAAAAAAAAGGAAATCCAAAACAAAAGCACAAAAACCTAGTATAAACCGATGGAAGCACCATGGGGATCAAGTGTTTTGAAGAGAACTCCGAATCGCCCCATAATTTCCATATCTTATCAAAAAGAGGCAAAAAGAGGCAAAGTGTCAACCTTAGCAGTCAAATGTTCCATCCTACGTGTGTCAGCTATGATACAAAGGACGTGATGGAGAGTGGGGGGTGAAGTGGAGAGCCATAGCCTAGGAATGGCTCTCTTTGCAGCCAAAAGAACATATGTTTCTGCAAAGTTTTAGGCAGTTCCGAAAGGGGCAAGCCCAAAAGGAAATGTATAGGCGACATAGACACAGGGTGAGATAGCAGTTTCTGCAGGAGCTCTCGAATCTTAATCCAAAAAGGGCCAATGAGGGGCAGTCCCAAAAAATATGGAAAAGGGAACCCACAGACCCACCGCACCTCCAGCAATGCTTAGAAAGGGTGGAGTCATGAGCGTGCAGTAAGTCCGGGGTCCTATACCAAAACATCAACATTTTAAAGGCAGTCTCCCTCTGCACTACACAACGTGAGATTTTTGACGTATTGGCCCATATTTTCCCCCAATCCAATAACGAGATTGAGCGTTGTACAATAGTAGACCATTTTTTCATATAACCATGTGTAAAGTCTGTCAGGGGAGGAGTTTCATGTAAGATCTTATATATGGATGAGATCTGTTTGGACTCATAGGGACCAGCAACACATAAGAGTTTGTGGGCCTCTCCAAAGAGAGTGAGGGGAAAGTAGAAAGAAAAAAATGTTTACATTTTAAATAAGAATACTGAAGGGAGGCTGGGAGGTCATATTTTGATTGTTAATCTGAAAATGATAAGAAAATACGTGTGACCGGATTAACCAGATGTCGCAGCTGAAAGACCCCAGCCCGTGTCTATGGATACATCCTTCCGTAAGACATACCATCAGGTATTTCCGGATTTAAAAGGACATTCATTAGGGGAGAACATTTGGAGGAAAGGGAGAACCGCACACCTCCTCCAAATGGCAAGGGTAAACGGCATCGGGGCCAGACATAACGATTTTTCTAAAGCCATGTGTATTTTCTCATACAGAGAATAAATCATGGGAGATGATAATCGGAATTTAGCTATCACCTGGGTTTCAGAAAAGTCATCCAAAATAGTATGTGAACGGAATACACGTTTATAAATCTGAACAACATTCTAACATGTTCTTCTTCGCCTCTGGATATTTTTAAGTTCAAATAGAGCATGGTTCCATCTTGCCCAACACTACACTTCACTACACTACAAAAATCGCCAAAAGCTTCCTCTAACAACAAAATATCGCCTGGGAAATGTCATAACGACACCCTGAGGGAGGTGTTAAATGAATGATCGATAACTGTCAAAAAAATCTTTGTGAATTGCACTTCTGTACATATTTAACTACTTGCCGACCGCCCGCTGTCATATTACTGCGGGACGGTGGCACTGTTCCGCGAGCTTTATGTGTAAACACAAAGCTCTCGTTCCTGTCAGTGGGGGAAATGCTGATTTTCTGCTCATACAATGTATGAACAGAAGATCAGTGATTCCCCTAGTGAGTCCACCCCCCCCATACAGTTAGAACACAAACAGGAACACACTTAACCCCTTCCCTGCCCCCTTCACTGCCAATGGCATTTTTATAGTAATACAATGCATTTTTATAGCATTGATCGCTATAAAAATGCAAATGGTCCCAACAATGTGTCAAAAGTGTCCGATGTGTCCGCCATAATATCGCAGTACCGAAAAAAAACGCTGATCGCCGCCATTACTAGTAAAAAAAAAATATTAATAAAAATGCCATAAAACTACCCCCTTTTTTGTAAACGCTATAAATTTTGCGCAAACCAATCAATAAACGCTAATTGCGATTTTTTTTTAAGGAAAATATGTAGAAGAATACGTATCGGCCTAAACTGAGGAAAAAAAATATTTTTTTATATCTTTTTTGGGGATATTTATTATAGCAAAATGTAAAAAATATTGAATTTTTTTCAAAATAGTCGCTCTATTTTTGTTTATAGCGCAAAAAATAAAAACCGCAGAGACCAAAAGAAAGCTCTATTTGTGGGAAAAAAAGGACGCCAATTTTGTTTGGGAGCCACGTCGCATGACTGCGCAATTGTCAGTTAAAGCGACGCAGTGCCGAATCACAAAAAGTGCTCTGGTCTTTGGACAGCAATATGGTCCGGGGCTAAAGTGGTTAACGATTTGACTCTTTAAAATAATGATTTGACTCTTTAAAATAACGATTGAATCATTAAATAAGGATCCACACCTTAAAATATCGGTTCTGTGTAGTGAAACGTTATTTGATGATTTTTCAAAGCGTTAAATCGTTTAGTGAATTGAACGTGCAAAATCGTTAAAATAACACCCGCAATCTGAAAATAAAGCTTTGTGAATTGACCCTATTATATGGTAATGCCTCAGTCTTTGACTTATTCATTTTAAAACCCAGACAAGACACCAAACGCAGATAGAGGGCCAGATTCTCAGCGGCACTACGACGGAGTATCTCAGATACCCCGTCGTATCGCCGTTTTTTTTGGCTCGTATCTATGCGAGTGATGCTTAGCATCACTTTGGCATAGATACGGCTGAAGATCCGACAAGTGTAATACCATTACACTTGCGGATCGTAGTTGTAATGACAACTCCGGCCACTCCGGCCTTTACGTTGTTTTCTCATTTGCCTATGAAAATGAGGCTACTACACCAATTCCCGATCGCTTTTACGCCGCTTTTACGCCGCCCCGTCGTCGCGTACGAAGTACCGTCGGATGCCATGTTAAGTATGGCGTCGGGTCAGCGTCGGCTTTTTCAGTCGCTTACGTTGTTTTACTAACTCGTTCGCGAATAGGGCATTGCGTAGTGACGATCACGTCGTTTTGACGTCGGTTTCCACGACACTTTCCGACGTGAGCTGGAGCATGCGCACTGGGCTTTTTCCCCGGCCGGCGCATGCGCACTTCGTTCGGCGCGGGGGCGCGCTTAATTTAAATACAAGCCGCCCCCTTTGAATTACGCGGGCTTACGCTGGGCGATTTACTCTACGCCTCCGCAAACTACGGAGAAAGTGCTTAGAGAATACGGCACTTGCTCTGTTACGTTGCGGCGGCGTAGTGTAAATGCCTTACGCTACGCCAGCGTGATTCTATGAGAATCTGGCCCAGAGTGTCGTGTAAGGCAGGTAAGGAGGTAGAAGGGTGAGTGAGGGTCAGCAAGATGTCGTCAGCAAAGAGCGATAGCTTATAGTCCCTCTGTCTCAACGGGACCCCCCGTATATCCGGATGTTGCCTGATGGCCGCCGCCAACATTTTAAACCCACGCATGCTCAGAAGCAAGTTATGAGACGGAAGCTTGAATGGAACTTCCCCTTTAGAGTGCCGTCATACGTGTTGTACGTCACCACGCTTTGCTCATCATTTTTTAAAAACTATGGTGTGTGGGCAACATCGTTTTTAATGATGAAGTTGGAAAAACTTCGTTTTTTCTACATGCTGAAAAACAACGTTTTTTTTCATGCCGAAAAATGATGATGTGTACGCGGCATAAAGGTTTGACCTCATAGTATATGATTTTGCTAAATCCGAAAACAAAAATATGCAGAAAATCTATTAGTGTGTATCAGGCTTTAGTCTTTAAGCAGCTATAGTCGCTAGCAATAATCACAACTAGGACAGCAACCCGCGACTCTACACCACCCTATCAGGAAAAAATAATAGTTCTGCAAGAGGGCTTCTCCCATCAATACTAACTGTGCTAATATGGGAATCAAGCTATTTTCTTTCCTGCAACCAAGAAAATTGTATCATCTATGGTCGGCATTAGTGTTTACAGTTAGTCAACAAAAAGGCATTGCCTACATTTTTTGCTTTTGTTCTGCTATGACCTTTATAAATCCTCCAATTCTGTCTACAGATGTATAGCTACTGTTACATGTCCATCACTTCAAGGGGTGTGATTTTAAAGTGTTGTTTTACTCTAAAAAGTAAGGAGCGCATTAAGTTTTAATTGTATGCAAATGATGTTCACCAAGTAATACCTCAAGGCTTATAGTTCGAGAGGACACAGAACCTAGTCTCTGGAATTATCTAAATTTACATTTTAATTGGATATTCTTTTTACCCTCTCAAATGTACTGTGCAGATCGAGGTAGTTCTTGTTTCTCCCGAATAACCTATAATACTCTTGAAATTATCTCCAGGGATTTACTGCAAGTGTGAGATAGTTCTTTTATTTATTAAACACGTTCCGTCTTTGCATCCACTAATATCTGAAAGGAAATTGCCAGCACTGAAGCAAAGCACAAGCTATATATAAAGTACAAATAAAAGCTATATCAACAGGAACTTAACTAGAGCGTTATGTGCTTTAAAACGTAACTATGTTCATTCAAATTCACATATCTCATATGTTCAGGATTCAGTTACTTAATGCTAACATATTTGAGAACTAGTCAGGATTTGGTTTATACAAGCTTCTGAACATTTAATCTTAAATTACCATAAAAAGGACTACTTACCAAGAACATAGGGTTATATTAAAATGGTTGTTAAGGCAGAAGGTTTTTTATCTTACTGCATTTTAAAACCTTCTGTGTTCAACAGCCCCCTTCAGCCCCCTAATACTAACCTGAGCCTCACATGTCCCTCGGCCGTCTGAGACTCTTTCTCTTGATTGGCTGAGACACAGCAGCAGCGCCATTGTCTCCCGCTGCTGTCAATTAAAGTCAGTTAGCCAATCAGGAGATAGAGGGGGTGGGGCCAAACCGCAGCTCCGTGTGTGAATGGATACACAGAGCTGCAGCTCGGCTTGGGTGCCGCCATAGCAAGCAAGACAGAAGGGAGGGGCCAGGAGCAGCAACGAGGGAACCAAGAAGAGGAGGATCCAGGCTGCCCTGTGCAAAACCACTGCACAGACCAGAAAGTATAACATGCTTGTGTATTGATACCCCTGAAGGAGCTGCTTAAGTTTGTTCAGTCCGTTACTCTGCCTCCTAACCCTAATAACAGGCTCAGCCCCCTCTGGCACACCGGACAGTAGTGTAAATGCAATGACCAATGATAAACATATACGTTATAATAAAACACAGAGATTGTCTTTACTGCAATATTTCTGTGGAAGAATAACAAACAGTAACAGTTTATACAAAAACACAATATATAATTCCATACAATATAATATATTAGGCAGCGCTCCAATGAAAGTGATAAATACACTAAAGTGCAAGTTGTTATATAAAGTATAGAGAGTCCATAATCTCATAAAGAGAATCCTTAAAATAGTCTGTAAACAAAGAATAAGGAGGGCTTCAGCTATTTCTGTCTATCTACTACCAACACTACCACGCGTGAGAGAAACAGGGGGATATGAGACCACCCCTATTGGAATAACTCTTACCAGACGACGATGGAATATAAAAGTAAATATATTGCGCTAAACTATAAACATAAATAAATTGAATTATATAAATTCCGTGTTACTACAAAATCTGAGGCAGCCAACACACCAATGGATAATTGATAAGAAATATAGGAAAAAAGTGCAGCGCCAAAAAGAGGGTCCACCTGGAAGGGGGATCCTCAATATAGTGTAATTGTTGTGATCACAAAAAGGATACAAATCTCACATCTAATCACAGTGTTAACAAACAATGTGCTGAAAGTCATAAATTACTTCAAGTAAATATATGAATGTAAATTATTGTAATGTTCAAACCAATATGTTCAAACAAAACTTTAGTGAATCTGTAATCAAACAAATTGTAGTGAAGTGTATAGTCCCGTGTAAGTACAAAGGTGGTCCTTACATTCTCATGGATGTATAAAGATACATTATTCCCTCTGTCAAATAACAACACATCTTCAGTCAAGTATTCCTTGGCATAAAGGTAGATTGGATACGCTTACCAGCTGGAGTAGACCCGCAGCTCACCTTACGGTGGGGGTCCTAAAGGCTTGTATGGGCCGAATGCGCTCCTTGGTCACCGTCTCTGATGTGTGTCCTTGTGCTCATGTCCCAAGTGGAATCCAAGCAGGAACTGGTGAGGATAGCCAGAAGGAATCTCCAATATAGTTGTATTATGGTAATGCTCCAAAAATGTCCGATCAGGGGGAAAAAGGAGAGAAAAAGTGGGAACACCTCCTCATAGTGTAAAAAAGTTTTAATTAAAATCACAAAAATCAAAAGGAAAAGGTTTACACTATGGAAAATTCCAAACAGGAAGTACAAATGGGCATACATAAAAACTGTCCGAATAAATACAAATTCCACAAGATCACTCCAAAAATCCACATCAGAGAATAAGCCGGTCCAATGCGCAGTGGAAGTGGTTAGAGTCCAATAAATCCGACCGGTTTCGTCTTCTTAGACTTCAACAGTAGACTTCCTTTTGATTTTTGTGATTTTAATTAAAACTTTTTTACACTATGAGGAGGTGTTCCCCCTTTTTCTCTCTTTTTTCCCCCTGATCGGACATTTTTGGAGCATTACCATAATACAACTATATTGGAGATTCCTTCTGGCTATCCTCACCAGTTCCTGCTTGGATTCCACTTGGGACATCAGCACAAGGACACACATCAGAGACGGTGACCAAGGAGGGCATTCGGCCCATACAAGCCTTTAGGACCCCCCACCGTAAGGTGAGCTGCGGGTCTACTCCAGCTGGTAAGCATATCCAATCTACCTTTATGCCAAGGAATACTTGACTGAAGATGTGTTGTTATTTGACAGAGGGAATAATGTATCTCTTTACATCCATGAGAATATAAGGACCACCTTTGTACTTACACAGGACTATACACTTCACGACGATGGAATATAAGCCTTAACACATCAAAGGAAGGATTCTTGTCTCTCAAACACTAAGAATAGGATCACCTCAAGCAGATGCTCACATGCAGGGGAGAAGAAATAATAGCCAATAGCATAATTCCGTTTGAATATTTATTAACCACTTGCCGACCACCACACGCCGATGTACGTCGGCAGAATGGCATGGCTGCGCATATTAACATACAGGTACGTTCCCTTCAATCTGCACAGCCGTGGGTCGCGCGCATCGCCGGTGTCCCGCAATTGAGTCACAGAGCTGAATAACGGGGAGAGGTAAGTGTAAACAAACATCTCCCCATGCTTCCTAGTCAGACTGTCACTGATCGTCTGTTCCCTGTCAAGGGAAACGACGATCAATCACGTCACACGCCAAGCCACGCCTCCACACAGTAAGAATCACTCATCATGCCCAACTTAACCCCTTCAGCGCCCCCTACAGGTTAACCCCTTCACTGCCAGTGTCAGAGCATTTTCATAGCAGTGTTTGCTGTAAAAATGACAATGGTCCCAAAATAGTGTCAAAAGTGACCGATGTGTCCGCCATAATGTCGCAGTCATGATAAAAATCGCTGATTGCCGCGATTTTTTTACCAAAAATATTTAGAAAAATATGTATCGGCCTAAACTGAGTAAAAAAAAATTTTATATATATTTTTGGGGAATATTTATTATAGCAAAAAGTAAAAAATATTGAATTTCTTTCAAAATTGTCGCTCTATTTTTGTTTATAGCGCAAAAAAATTAAACCGCGGAGGTGATCAAATACCACGAAAAGAAAGCTCTATTTGTTGGAAAAAAAGACATAAATTTTGGGCCCGGTCATTGACCACCAAAATGGTCCGGGGCTTAAGTGGCTAAAACTAGAGGTAGACCGATATATGAGCTAATATTTGCCCATTTTTGATAAATCAGCATTGGCCGATTATTATCAAAATTAGGCCAATAATTTACGCTGACAAGTAACAGAGGAGAGAGAGAGGAGCTGTCAGATCGATTTCGGACCCAGCAGCTATATTACACCAGCCAATGGGATGGTATCTGGGCAGGCCGTGTATGTGACCCCACCTTCTTTCTAAAGCAGCCCAATCATTGGCTGGTGTCATTTAGCTGCTGGGTCCCCCCCCCCCACCCCCGACATCGAGCTAACAGGTCCTCTCTCTCTCCTCTCTGTTAGTTTCACACAGTTACACTCGGCTTAGTGTGAAACCTGCCAGTGCCACCCGCCAGTGCCAACCAGTGTCACCAGCCAGTTTCACCCCCCACGGCCAGCCAGTGCCACCCGCCAGTGCCTACCAGTGCCGCCGCCAATCAGTGCCACCTGCCAGTGCCAACCAATTCTAATCGCCAGTGCCACCTGTCCCAAACTAGTGACATCTGTCAGTTCAAAACCAGTGCCACCTGCTAATGCCAATCAGTGCCATCTGTCAGTGCCACCTGCCAGTGCCAATAGTGCCATCTGTCAGTTCCAAACCAGTGCCACCTGCCAGTGCCAATAGTGCCATCTGTCAGTTCCAAACCAGTGCCACCTGCCAATGCCAACCAGTGCCAGCCAGTGCCACCAGCCAGTGCCATCTGTCAGTTCCAAACCAGCGCCACCTGCCAGTGCCAATCAGTGCCACCTGCCAGTGCCAATAGTGCCATCTGCCAGTGCCACCTGTCAGTTCCAAACCAGTGCCACCTGCCAGTGCCAACCAGTGCCATCTGTACTGATGACATCAAGTGTGTGCTAGAGTGACAGGAGTAAGCAGGAAGAAGTGGAGTGGGTGAGGTTATATATTTTTTTTAAGACAGCCACAAAAATCGGCATTATAGATCTGCCATCTGCCACCCCAATTTCTAAATATTGGCATTGGCATTGGCATTGGCCAGAGAAAAACACATATCGGTCTACCTCTAGTTAAAACACCAATCCCCTGTTAAAACCACCAGGCTTTCCACCACGTCCAGGGATCAAAAGATATCAGAGCGGTGTCTCCTGCCTGCCTCTGTTCATAAGACCGACACACCAGCGTATGCTAGTGGCGATCGACGTGGTGGCATCACTTGACCGGCAGTCTAACCCAGACACGTTTCATCATTAATTCAACATCATCTGTGAGTGTCGTAACAGTTTATAGTCAAATAATCAACTAGCGGTCAATAACTGAGATTTTAGAGTAATAGAGCTCTCAATCCTATATTCAAGCTGCTTTCAGGGGATTCTAAACCTGAGAATGTTCCTAAGTGCAGAGGCACACTTTACTGGTAAATAAAGCACAATATGGCACTTCAAATTAGATTGGTTACCTCTACTTAGCTGGATGTCCCCACTCGCAGGTAGGCCTGAATCGCATTTTTACATTCATTTTTACCTTCATGCATTCTATACATGAAGGTAAAAACCTCCACTGTGCAGCACCCCCCCCCCCCCCCCACTAATACTTAACTGACCCCCATTCCGATCCAGCGATGTGTATGAGAGCCCCCGAGTACTCCTTATTGGCTGAGATAGCAGCAATAGCCATTGGCTCCTGCTGCTGTCAGTAAACCAATGAGGAGAGAGAGGGAGTAGGGCCATGCTGCAGATCTGTGTGTGAATGGACACGCAAAGCTGTGGCTCAGGAACGAGACTGCTTGGATGCCCTCTTTGCAAGCTGAAAGAGGAGCCAAGAGCGCCAGAAAGAGACCCGAGAAGCAGAGGATTGGGCTGCTCTGTGCAAAACCAATAGACAGAGCAAGTGAATATGACATGTTTATTATTTTTATTTTTTTAAAAGCCTTTAATATCACTTTAACCTAAAAAAAAACTGCAATTAAAAGAAAAAGAAAAATCAAGTATTTAATATACAGCGTTTTTCTTCCCATAAACGATTTTAATTTACTTTCAATGTGCCTTTGAGCTTGCTACCAAATTTGACTTCTTCAGGATAGGCCAATTCCGTACTAAAGTCCACTCCCTCCGTTCATGTCATTGCCGCCGCTCCTATTCTGGGAGTGTCTAATATCTGTGTGCTGACCCAGCTCCTCTGCTCCTCACCTCTCTATATAACCTTTTATGTAACTGATGGGGGGGGGGGGAGAAGAGGTATATTATAGAGTGTCACTTGAGTGACAGCCCTGAGTCTACTGGGTTTGCTGAGATCATATCCATGATGGTGGCTACCAGCTGCAGTCTCAGGGATTTTAGATGTCTATACAAAGGAGGCTTTTACAGATTAAAAAAACAAGTATAAAATACATTAAATGTACACATCTTATGAGAGGATTGTTGTAAAATGTATAGTCTGATGACAGGGTCTTGTTTTACCTGTATTTATAACAGCCCCTAGTTAAAAGCATATCAACTATGCGATTCTGTGTTTGATATATTTCTAGTTACTTAAAGGATAAGTACAGCCAAATATGTTCGATCCGCACTCCTGTGCACACCTGTGACTCATTTTCAGCAGGCAGTGAGCTGAAGCCCACTGTTTGCTGATGCCACAGAGCTGGTCCAGGCTCTGGAAAGTTCACGACCATATGGTCGGTTTCCACCCACATGTCTGTACCTTCACTCAGATCAGCCTTACAGCGAGCCGATGAGAGCCTGAGCCAGCCACTTCTGTGAGCGCAGGGGGGAGATCAGATAGCAGTAACTGTCACCAGCTCTCTGCTCATAGAGCTCTGAGAACTGAGCGATTGGCGGTTTCTGATGACGCCCAGTGGGAGGGGCGAAATGCATTAAGCTATCTTTGAAGGCTATGTGGACGCCAAAGTGGCAATCTCTACATGATTTAATCTTTTTTGATGTAAGTGTAATGATTTTAAAATGTTCTAAATAAATAGCAGTATTACACTATATGCTCTCTCCTTCGTTTTTGTTGGAACGATACTACTGTGGATTGTTGCTGATCAAGTGAGCCTGAGGGACCTTGATTATCGGGAGGAGGACATCAGACACCTATATTCCAAGGCCAATTACAACAAATTCCGTGGACGAACATTACCACCTCAATACAGGCACATATACCATTTCCATCTGGTAAATGGGGACCCAGGAGGGGAGCACGGACAGTCACCTGAATTTTTGATTTTGAAGTTGTCACGGAAAGTCACCTGAATATTTAAACTTGTCACTGGCTCAACATTTCATTTTTTTATGGACTTTATTAATTGCAGTCATTTTGCACTATACTGGCATTGAGCACGTTCATTTATATATATATATATACTCGTATCTTCGTGGATCGCCGTAAAAAGTCATTTGCATATCCCGACGCTGAAAACGACGCAGACTCCTCCCAGCGGCCACAAAAATATCGCAGCGTAGATCCGAAGGCTTACGAAGACGTAAGCCTCTCTGATCGAAGCCCTAAGCCGCCGTATCATGGTTTGAGGATTCAAACTAGTGATACGGCGCACGAAATTTGAAATTACTCCTGTCTAACACCAGTTAGACAGGCGTAATCGCTCTGTGAATCTGGGCCAAAGAGTTTGGTTTATTCTTCCATATTGCAAGCATCCAAACAGCATAAACAAAACAAAACATAAATTAAACCCTGGCCACTTGGGGAGTCTACCTTCACCACACAGGAACCTATCTATGGAGTCTGGCACAGCCTACTGCTGGGCAGACACTGCTGGTCAGACAGCAGAAAAACAATAGTCTTTTTGATTTATCACACAGAAAAATCAACAACAACCTCACCTCTTCGGAAGTCTTTCTCACTGCTTTCCTTAACTCAAAAAGCCTCAGGATGCAGCAATCAGTAGTCATCCTTTGGATCACGTATAGAGGCCTTAATTGCCTCATTCTGAACAGCTGAAGTTTTCCAACGCCCTAAACCTTTCTGGCTATTTCTGCAGCCGACAACTGGTAGTAATTGGTGTAATGTCTAAACAAGGCAGAAATGTATCTCCCGTCTGTGACAACACCCACAGATTTACCTGACTTCCTGTCACAATATATATATATATATATATATATATTGTAATTGATAGGAGCAGCGCTTATTTAATGAATCTATTTATGGTCGCCAGGTATTTTTTTGAAACACCTGATTAGAGCCGTAGGAGCGTGGAGGACACAGCCGCTGTGACCCGCTGCCCCACCGAGACAGTGGCTGCAATTGATGTTTTTTTCTCAGTTTGTTTGCATCCCCCCAAAAAAAACATATTTGGGGGATGCAAGCACCAGACGCCACTGATTAGATGCGGTGGCTGCATTTGTTTTATTTTTTTGTGGGCTTTTTCCCCTTTTTTTCCACCTGGTGATCTGGCCAGTAACACACTTTCTGTATTAGAGTGTGTTACTAATGTACTAGCAGATTTAAATACACTATCAAATTGAAGCCAAAAGGGCCATCTCACACTTTATAAACAGATACAGCATTTTTTTTTTCCTTTTTGGATAAAGCTGTTCATTGTAAGCACCCCTGTCAGTGGTATAGGGTTTTTCTCATCCCTGTAACTGACACTCTGCTGGAGAGTTTGTTCTGTTAAAAAATTACAAACTTACTGGCCAGATCGCCAGGTTAAAATAAAGGAAACAAAGAAATGTAATACACAGGGATGGACTGGCCATTGGGACTACAGGGAGTTTCCCGGTGGGCCGATGGCTCAGAGGGCCGGATTCAGTGACAGCGGACCGCCGCCCCCCCCCCCTCCGCTCCTCTGTCTCTCCCTTCCCACAGCGCTCACCTGGGGGGAACAAAGAAGCAGGGCTAGGACCAGAGGAGCAGGGACGACGACAGAGGAGCATGGGGGAGGGGACAGACAGCTGACTCAACAGCTATGGCCTGGGAGTTTCTCACTTCTGCCTAATCTTGTCCCATAAGGGGGGGCACCGAACTGATTCTATGCCCCGGGTGAAATAATGTCTAGCTTCCCCACTGGTACTGCCTATAAGAGTACAAGCCATTATATTCTAATAAAGTAGTATCGCTAGTGGCTAGTGAAGGGGGGAGGGGGTGCGGGTGTGGCAGTTGTCCGACCGCCATGAGAGAGACCTGTCAAAGTGGGCCAGTCTAGATGAAGTCCAGGGCCAAATTTTTGTCCCAGTCCAGCCCTGGTAATACAACCATCACATATCCATTTGCCTCCACCAAGAACATGTTTATGTTATCAAAAGGTTTTCTCCAAATGCCTTACAGTAAATATATAAATCAACAGTACATAATAATCCTATTTCTTAACAGACTATTGTTGAAAAAAACATTCTCTTTAGAGAGTAATAATGTTCTCACTTAGGGATAATATTTTGTAATTTGTATAAAATAAAAAGAAGTGGTGAAATTTCTTATATGGCGTTTTGCCATAAATGTACAGCTATGCAAATTGAGCAATTTTTCACAAGAGGATATAATATCAATGAGAATGTATCAAAATATCATCAAAAATATTACCATATTCAAATTGAGATAGTAAGTCAAACTGCCATACTGTACCTGTTTTTCATTATCCAGTGAATTATGCAGTCATTTGAAACAGCCTTTAACTGTAAGATTGTTTTATTAAAGAAATAAAACACATATATAATTGCATTTAATACAGACCAAACATTTTCTTTTTAAGATTCTGTGGTCCTCACTTTAATCTTATAAAATCTGTTAAATCTTAAGTCTGTGCACCCCTATAACATAAGAAGATCTTTCATCTGCCATGCATCTTATTCTTGTACTTATAAATGGTACAATAGCCTGTCCCAGTATAAGATAATCAGCCTGTAAGCTCTGAGGAGGGCCCATGGGCACAGCAAAGCAAACGTGCATTATTAATTCATTTTACACTGCGTACGGGACGTAAAGATTGAACGTATATTAAGGTTTTATATTTATTAATCTAATTTTAGAATAAGTCATTTTGATTTGTCTTCCCAAAAGATTTCTACAAAGAAACAAAATAATAATATGGTGTAAATCCTTCTGACACCATCCCACAACCACTAGACAAGCTGGCTGGCAAATCTGTGCAGAAGGAAAAAATGTGTTTTGTTTTGGATAGATTTGTTATATTACTATATTTTAATTTATCTTCGTTATGGAATTTATTTAATTTGGTTTCGGAATTCATTTAGTTTAGTTTAGTTTTTGTTAAACAATGCCGGCTTTGCCCATCAATAGAAAAATAAAAAATAAAATGGAGTGGGGTCCCCCCCAGTCTATACCAGGCCCTTATCCGGGCATGCAGCCCAGCAGGTCATGAAATCCCTCCTTAACCATACCAGACCACATGCCCTCAACATGAGGGGGTGGGTGCTTTGGGGCAGGGGGCTCTGTCCCCCATTTAAAAGCACCTTGTCCCCATCAACATGGGGACAAGGGCCTCTTATTGACAACCATGGGCTGTGGTTTTCGGGGTCTGCGGGTGGGGAGCTTATAGCAATCTGGAAGCCCCCTTTAAAAAGGAGTCCCCTAAAAATTTAAGCCCCCCTTTGTGAATGTATATACCCATACCCATTCACCAAAAAAGTGTAAAAAAAATATAAAAAATACAGGCAGTTTTTGACAAATCCTTTATTTAAAAATAAACAGTATAGATTCGTCATTAGTCACGTGCCCGCCACACCCCCCAAAAAGCTATGCCTACTGCAGGCTCCTCCGTTGACAGTTTTATAGAGAAGGTCTACCAAATTGCCAGATACTGTGAAAACTCTGATATCAAACTCTGGGGTTTTCCTCTACTGGGAAAGCAAAGGACATTTATCCATACCACCCCAAAGAAAAAAGGGCCTAGGTGGGTCCAGAGTAATTTAACATTGGAAGCAAATAGTAAACAGGTGTTGGCAAATATTGATAGTGTTACTACTATTAAAGGGGTTGTAAAGGAAACATTTTTTTTTTTCATAATAAGCATCCTTTACCTGCAGACATTCCTCCTTTCACTTTACTCACAGAAAATCTACAAGCAGTGCTTATACATCGCTCTTCCTATGCATGCTTAATTTGCTGATTTGTAAACAAGTCAGTAGCTTCTGCTCATGTATAGAATATTAGAAGCAGTGGCGGCTGGTCCTCAAAATTTTTGGGGGGTGCAAACAAAAAAAAAAAATATTGCAGCCTCACTGTGCCCATCACATGCAGCCACTGTGCCATGCCACCAAATGCAGCCACTGTGCCATGAATTGTCACCACTGTGCCATGCCACCAAATGCAGCCACTGTGCCATCAATTGTCACCACTGTGCCATGCCACCAAATGCCGCCACTGTGCCATCAATTGTCACCATTGTGCCATGCCATCAAACACAGAAACTGTGCCATCAATTGTCACCATTGTGCCATGCCATCAAATGCAGCCACTGTGCCATGAATTGTCACCAATGTGCCCCATGCCACCAAATGCAGCCACTGCGCCATCAATTGTCACCACTGTGCCATGCAACACAGCAACTGTACCATCAATTGTCACCACTGTGCCATGTCAACAAATGCAGTCACTGTGCCATCAATTGTCACCAATGTGCCATGCCATCAAACGTCACCACTGTGCCATCAATTATCACCACTGTGCCATGCCATCAAATGCAGCCGCTGTGCCATTAATTGTCACCACTGTGTGTGCCATGCAACACAGCAACTGTGCCATCAATTGTCACCACTGTGCCATGCCATCAAATGCAGTCACTGTGCCATTAATTGTCACCACTGTGCCATGCCATCAAACGCAGCCACTGTGCCATCAATTGTCACCACTGTGTGTGCCATGCAACACAGCAACTGTGCCATCAATTGTCACCACTGTGCCATGCCATCAAATGCAGTCACTGTGCCATCAATTGTCACCACTGTGCCATGCCATCAAACGCCACCACTGTGCCATCAATTGTCACCACTGTGCCATGCCATCAAACGACACCACTGTGGCATCAATTGTCACCACTGTGCAATGCCACCAAATGCAGCCACTGTGCCATCAATTGTCACCACTGTGCCATGCCATCAAACACAGAAACTGTGCCATCAATTGTCACCATTGTGCCATGCCATCAAATGGAGCCACTGTGCCATCAATTGTCACCACTGTGCCCCATGTCACCAAATGCAGCCACTGCGCCATCAATTGTCACCACTGTGCCATGCAACACAGCAACTGTGCCATCAATTGTCACCACTGTGCCATGCCAACAAATGCAGTCACTGTGCCATCAATTGTCACCACTGTGCCATGCCATCAAACGCAGTCACTGTGCCATCAATTGTCACCACTGTGCCCCATGCCACTGTGCTCATTGTCGCCTCTGTGCCCTTTGTCACCACTGTGCCCCATGATGCCACTGTGCCCCATGATGCCACTGTGCCCCATGATGCCCCTTTCCCTGTAAAAATCACTTACCTGACGCTTCCATGTCCTCCCTCGATGTCTTCTGCCGCCGTGGAGAAGCTTCAGCCAATCAGGTTCCTGATAACCAGAATCCGGGAACCTGATTGGCTGAAACGGCCGTCAGTCTCATGCAAGGAACGCAGATTGCCTGCGCTCCGAGCATAGACTTCCGAGAGCCGGAGGGCGGTACTGGAAAAGCCTATCAGAGCCGCTGGCTTTGATAGGCAGTTCCCCTCAGCCAACCAGCTGCCGCTATTCGGGTAACCGGCGACCCATGTCCGGTTATAGGAATAGACCAGGCAGCTGGCAACAATGATAACTCACATTCAATGCATTGCATTGAATGTGAGATATTTGCGAGAGAGGGTGGCGCTGCAGCGCCCTCTATAGACGGCCGCCAGAACTTCGGCTAAAATGTCAAAATGACATTTTAGCCGAATAAAATTTCTTAAAGGGCCCGTTTTTTTTTTTTTTTTGTGACTGCGGGAGGGGGGCGGCGCCCGTGCGCCCATATGGGGCGGGCCGCCACTGATTAGAAGGGAACCAATAAGGATGAAAATATGGGTGCTGACATGTTGGCTCACTGTCTCTGGCTTTGTCACGTTCTATGTCTCTAACCCAGGTTAAGCATGCAAATTAGAAAGTTAGAGTCACTAAAAAACGCCATATCTGCATACCTCTTCCAGCGCAGTGAGTCACAAAGTATTGAAGTCATTGGAACAAAGGTTACTGCCAGGCAATTAGCATTTAAGGAAGAAGAGGTGAGCAATGGCATTCCCCATATTCTCCCAGTTCATTTTTCTTTAAATAAAATTGCCACAGAAAATAGATACTAATTTTGTTGATTGATATCCTTTTAAATCTATTCTTAAATAAAGCTAAAATCTTTAAGAAATCAGATCTCCAGTGGGTATATATTCTAATTTAGATGACACAGGAGAACACAAGAGAGCATGCTTTTAGTGCCAGAATACAGCACTACGAACACCTAGTCATGTAATTTGGACTTTAATACCTGTGAGCTAATTGTTCATGTCTATAGTAAATTCAGTCCTGATTAATCCATTTATTCCTTGTTACAACAAAGGCTTTCTTTGTTCAAGTCTAACTGACCAGGAATAGCTTAAACCATATGGGATTATTTATAAAAACAAAAAAACAAATATGACAAATTTATTTACGAGCAACAGATTAGAACCCCTTCCCCAGGATCTAAAATATATGCAGTGCTTCAGTGCTTTACAAACCTCTCCAAAAAAGAATCTTAATCATTTCTAGACATGTGTAATTTATTTAGTTATTCCCGAAATTCGTTTTTATGTAATTAGTTTTTTGTTAGAAATTGCATTCGTCGAAAATCTGAATTAATTAAGGTTGAATCTGTCATTGAAGGCTTATGGTGTCTGTCGAATGTTCAAAGAAGATTCGACGGAGCAGCGAAACTGTACGACACATTTCCCATCGAATGTTCCGCCTACAAGCTAGCTATAGTAGAATTCTAATGTTGTATGACTAGTAAAAATTATATTTATTAATTATTATTACTAATCAACCCACACTAGAATTTTTCTATAGCCTATCGGCCGAGCATTTGACCGGAAATGTACAATTGCAGCGTCGTAAAGTTTAGCTGCTCTGTCGACTCTTCTTAGAACGTTCGACAGACATCATAAGCCTTCAATGACAGATTCGATGTTTGTATGTTTTTCGATGCTTTGTCAAATCTTCGTCGTTCATGTTGAATTATCAAGTTAGTTCTAGCTATTTTACTGCTCCTCCTCTTTGGTTACAATCAGCCAATAACATTTATTTACCACTACTACTCATCGACTTTACAAAGAATGCAACTAGAAATGTAAGGGTACAATTAGAGTGGCTAAGATAGAACACGTAGCAGAGGAGAGCAAAAACAAAACAGAATTTTTTTATGTATATAAAAATTGTGTCCTGATAGGGGGAAGCCCCCCCAGCGATCCGGAGCCAGTCATCAGTTTGTTTTCTATTTATTTTTTGTTAGATGCCAGGGTCACTTTAAGATGCATTCATGAGTTTAGCTGTCATATTGCTTACACAATGAGATTATGTAAATGCATATAGAATCTATTTAACACGCCATACCTTTGTTAAACGGTTTAATTTTTATTTTATTATCCATTAGGCAGGTTTAATTTACTTAAATCTGGTCATTTACAAGCATTTAATTTCATCCACTTATATTAGGAGGAATGGACATGAATTATGGCAAAACATTACAATAAATCTCAGAGCAGTAAGCAGAATGTTTCAGAACATTTTACTCTAATCTGCTCATTGGCTATTTTAATGGTGGAGAATCAAGGCCAAAAGTAATGAAAGAATACTTATTAGTAATTATCAATGCTACATTAGATTACAAGTGCTAAGAAAATGTTAACCCTATTAGGCCAAAATAGAGTATCATTAGCACTGCTAATTACATTAAGGTATATCACTTTCACACCAGCTGCCAACATGCAGCAAAAAAAAAATGTGGTCTGGCGTGGTCTAGCCGAGCTCAAGTATGGCAGCTTGAACGGAAAGCTCCCGCCGCCACGGACAAAGCTCTGAACACATAGGCGCCGGTAAGAGGACCGATCATCCCATATTGGCCACTTGACATCCCATAACCCCAGGGAATCTGTTGATACCATTTTTACCCGAAACGGAAGACTCTTGGGGCAATCACCAATACTTGATCTGTTTAGCCCTATACCGCAATGGCGGAATCACAGAATCTCCCCCTTGGGAACAACGGAGCTCATTTACTGGGAATTAATCAAATTCCCACATACGGTGATCGAGTACCGGCAACCAAGAGCGAGGTACAACGTAATCTAAACCTGGATGATTTAAACTTGGTTGCGGCAGACATAAAAACCACGCTAACAGCTGTCATTACAGAACTAAGTGTGGAGATCCGTGCAGTTACAGCGCGAGTACAAGAGATGGAATTACATACTGCGCAACAAGGAGCAGCGCTGCGTCATGTAAATTCTAAAGTTAATGCCAATACCCTACACCTTAGGGAATTGAATCGCCAAGTAGAGGAATTGGAAAATCGCAGCAGGAGGCATAATGTGAGAGTGAGGGGACTCCCAGAATCGGTGGAGGCAGATCAAATTACTCCAATAATAACTGGAATTTTTAACAACTTATTAGGACGTCCTCCGCAGACTACCATCAAAATGGAGCGCATCCATAGAGCGCTTCGACCGAGAGGCAAACCATCTGATCCCCCCAGAGACATAATCTGTCACATAGATGATTTCTTACTTAAGGAAAACATACTCAGAAATGCTAGACTAAGAGCTAAATACGTGTATGAAGGAAACATCATCTCCTTTTATCAAGACTTGTCTCATATTACCCTGCAGAATAGGAGGGATGTGAAACCACTCCTAGACAAATTGCGTGACAAGGGGATCATATACAAATGGAAATTCCCATTCGGTCTACAAGCCAATAATCAAGGTCACATTGCGGTTCTGAGAGTGCCGGAGGACCTACGGTCATTCTGCAAAACGATGGACATAGAGTATATGGATTTGCCAAATTGGTATGCAGACTTTAGAGCTAAGACTCCCGCAAAAGATGAAGCTAAAGATGATCTGATGGAAACATCCTCCTCCAGGGTCCAGAGACGACGTTCCCAATCATCGGACGACAGCCAGCCACCCAGCGCAGATTCGGTGAACGATTCTCGAGCTACAACTACACCTAAGCCCAGGAGGGCAAGGAAAGAATATTAATAGTTTGAATTGTTTTGTTTTACTTAAGCCTAGAACTGTTTTCTATTCTCCCTTTTCTCCCAATTTTCACATTAATTCTAGGTTTAATATCTGAAGGGTTATTGAAAAGTAACTTTGTTTATACTGGCAGGGTACTTTTCAAATAATATGTCTTATTTCTTGACATGTTAGGTTTAAAGCGCCCTTTTATATCCACATTTTCTAGACTACTAGTTATACCAGTCTTGTGCATTATTTTCCTTTAGTGAACCCAATTTGCATTATAGCAGTGATTTCCCTGCATTGGCAATGTGTTTGTTTACACACAAGCTGGTGGTCGGCATGACTACCAGTTCTGTGATAATCAAACTGAGTGAGATGACCTAAACATATACGCATCACTCGTGGTTCTTGTTCAATATATGTTTATCTATTTTTCAGTAGGGTGAATGGTTAAACTTTTGTAATATATATGTCTTATCTCTTGACATATTAGGCTTAAAACACCCTTTTATGTCCACACTTTCTAGACTACTAACTATACCAGTCTTATGCATTATTTTCCTTTAGTGAACCCAATTTGCATTATAGCAGTGATTTCCCTGCATTGGCAATGTGTTTGTTTACACACAAGCTGGTAGTCGGCATGACTACCAGTTCTGTGATAATCAAACTGAGTGAGATGACCTAAACATACACGCATCACTCGTGGTTCTTGTTCAATATATGTTTATCTATTTTTCAGCAGGGTGAATGGTTAAACTTTTATAATATATATGTCTTATCTCTTGACATATTAGGTTTAAAAAACCCTTTTATGTCCACACTTTCTGGACTACTTACTATACCAGTCTTATGCATTATTTTCCTTTAGTGAACCCAATTTATATTATAGCTATGAACTCCCTGCATTGGCAATGTGTTTGTTTACACACAAGCTGGTGATCGGCATGAATACCAGTTATGTGATAATCAAACTGAGTGAGATGACATGTACATGTACGCAACACTTGTGGTTCTTGTTCAATATATGTTTATCTATTTTTTAGTAGGATGAATGGCTAACTTTTGTAATATACATGTGCCTCTTACAGTATATATTTATTATATACACAGTTGTGGCGGCGGGTAGTGATTTAGTTCTGTTGTTGATTTTGGACTTAGATTTCAACCCCCAAGTAGCAACTATCTTTGCCTATCTCACCTTTTAGGTATAGGGCATAGAGACATTGTTACATATTATATTTTGGTTTCTATCCTCCTTCAGGAGGATTCGAAGATACAGTAGATTATCTCTTTTTATTATCTCATTTTTGTTATTTCCCCCCCCCCCCCCTTTTTTTTTTTTTTTTTTTTTTTTTTTTTTTCCCCTTCTTCCAGATCTGATTATTCAATTCTATTCTATTTACTGAAATATCCTTTTCCGCTAATAATATGAATGCTGCGAAAAGGAAGATCAAATTATACTCCTTGAACACCAAAGGGCTCAATATACCAGAAAAAAGGTCAAAACTTCTGCTACTTCTAAAGAAATCGGGCTCAGACATAATTTTCCTACAAGAAACACACTTTAAGACTGATAACTATACCATCTTTACCGATAAATACTTTCCCCACATCTTACATGCCACTAACTCCGATTCCAAGAGCAAAGGGGTTTCTATTTTGATATCTAAACACTGTCCCATACAAATTTTGGATACTAAGGTTGATAGGGAGGGTAGATTCTTGTTCATAAAAGATACACTATACAACCAATCGGTAACCCTGGCTAACATATACGCCCCAAATAGACTTCACGCCCCGTTCTTTACAGACATAATAGAATCACTAGAACTCTTTGCTTCGGGTCTAGTGATACTAGGTGGAGACTTTAATTTAACAATGAACCCCCTTTTAGACACCTCATCGGGCTCCTCCAAGACCCCATACAGAACATTGAATTTAATTAAAAAATTGCTACACCGTCTATCGTTACATGACTCCTGGCGCACCATGAACCCCTCTTCTAAAGACTATACCTTCTACTCCCCCCCACATAATTCCTACTCTAGGTTAGACTATTTTTATATCTCGCAAAACGGCCTGGAATTACTAAACAACACTTCTATTGATCCCATGATCCTATCCGATCATAATCCCATTACGATGTGTTTGTCCATTGAAGACAAACCCCTTTCCCGGAAACCTTGGAGACTAGATAATTCATTATTAAATGACAAAAACACAATCCGAAAATTGGATTCTGCAATTTCTTATTACTTCAAGGAAAACTCAACGTCTGACGTGCATCCTCCCACATTATGGCTAGCCCACAAATGTGTGTTAAGAGGCGAGCTGATTTCCTTGTTGGCAAAAAGGAATAAAGATAGGCGGGAACGTATAAAACTACTTACTGACCGAATAGAGATGTTAGAAAGGAATCATAAAAGCTCACTCGCATCAGATGTACTAGCTGAATTAACTACTGCCAGGAATGAATTACTTCAAATATTGGGGGAAAAAATTAAACGTAACAAAGTTTACTCGCAGAAATTCTTTTATGAATTTGGTAACAAAACGGGCAAACTTCTAGCTAACTCCCTGAATGCTTCAAACAAAAAATTTGACAACATCCACTCTATCAATGATCCAACAGGTAAAAAATTAACCTGTACTTCTGATATTACCAGACAGTTCCAAAAATTCTACTCTAATTTATATAATTTACGTGACACAACACCGAAATTCGACTCAAGTTCAAGGAAATCCATGATCACTGATTTTCTAAGTTCATACTGTCCCAAACCGATTGACCCAAAGATAGCCAAAGACTTAGATAAGCCCTTGGAAACAGGTGAAGCTCTTGGAGCTCTCAAACAACTTAATATCGGGAAAAGCCCGGGCCCTGACGGTTTCTCGGTTGATTATTTTAAAACCTTTAAAGAACTCCTAATCCCCCATTTTATAAAAGCATTTAATTCGGATCCAACCCAATGGACATCGACCAAAGATCTGCTTGAAGCACATATAGTGATGATCCCAAAACCAAACAAAGACAAAAATCTAGTATCCAACTACAGACCCATTTCACTGCTGAACGTGGATGTAAAGCTGTATGCGAAAATATTAGCGAACCGCCTATTACCCCTCCTGAATAACCTAATCTCTTTGGATCAAGTGGGATTCACTCCTGGGAGAGAGGCCAGAGATAATACCATCAAGGTCCTAAACATTCAAAATTGGTTACTGGTATCGAAGTTCCCGGGATTTGTACTTTCGTTGGACGCAGAGAAAGCCTTCGATAGGATAGCTTGTGATTATATGCACACAGCATTAGGATTTATGGGACTAAACGAACGTATGCTACAATATATCAACCTTCTCTACTCCTCCCCAACAGCAAGGATCAAAATAAATGGCGGCCTGTCGGAGGCTTTCTCTGTGTCCAATGGAACTCGACAGGGATGCCCATTATCACCGATCATTTTCGTTCTAATATTGGAACCCCTCCTATGTAAGCTCCGAGCCAATCAGGACATTGTGGGGATAACCATTGGAGATAAACAATATAAATTAGCTGCATTCGCTGATGATGTGCTATTATTTCTGACTAATCCTATAATTACACTCCCCAATCTGTTAAAAGACTTTTCCATCTTCCAAGACATGTCCAACCTGAAAATTAATTTTGCAAAATCCAGAGCCCTCAATATCTCCCTACCTCCAGACCAGGTTAATCTATGCAAACAGAACTTCCCATTTGTTTGGGAAGATAGAGTATTGTCCTACTTGGGCGTTAATTTGTCCCCCCATTTAGATGACATATACTCTAATAATTTTGTTCCACTATTGAATGTGGTTAGATCCGATTTAACAAGATGGGATAAGGGACTATTCTCATGGTTTGGTCGTGCGAATATAATTAAGATGAACATCCTACCGAGATTTTTATACCTGTTTCAGACACTGCCTATTTGTATCCCCAACTCTTTTTTCACGTCCTTTCGTAAGATTTGTGTAAACTTTATATGGGGTGGGAAACAACCTCAAATTAAATGGGACAAATTGGTGGAACCCAAGCATCTGGGAGGTATCGGACTTCCGGATTTGCGCAAGTACTATTGGGCCTGCCACCTATCCAAGATAATTGACTGGCAAGTGCATGCTCGATCCAAAGATTGGATAGCATTGGAGGAACTTTCCTGTTTTTCGAGTGCACCTATAAGACACCTACCATGGATCAACCCCAAAAAGATCCCTCGTATAACTAAAACACATCCCATGGTAGGAGCGTCCCTGAAGATATTCAGGAATTTATGTAAGACGAAGAAGGTGTCTTCCATGTATGGACCAGTTACCCCAATCACAATAAATCCTGAAATTTATCTTCCTGACAGTAACACATCGACATCCGATACTCCTCCAGTAATGTTATATAGAGCTACAGATTTCTTTAAGAATAATATCCTTTTATCTCTTGAATCCTTCCAAACTACTGACCCTAATTGTAAAATCTCCAATATCAATTATGTTAAAATCACTAGATTTCTTGAAAGGCTAGAACCAATGAGTGGATGGTATAGGCCAAAGACACAATTTGAAACAATTTGCCTTAGGGAATCCCCTCAGAGCCACCTCATTTCCTTCACTTATAACCTTCTAAATTCTGACATAGACCCTCAATTGGACAAAACAAACCTTCACTGGGAAAAGGACCTTCAAGTTTCTGTGACGAATGATCAATGGGCGAATGTATTTAAACGATTGCACAAAGGCACATTGAACATCTGTACACAAGAAAACGGATACAAAATCTATTCAAGATGGTACAAGACCCCGTTGGTCATTCACAAATTTAACCCCGACACATCGCCCCTTTGCTGGCGATGTATGATCGCGCCGGGAAGTTTGATACACATTTGGTGGGAATGCAATGTATTGGCTGAATTTTGGATGGGAGTGCATAAATTGATAGTACAAATAACTACTTACTCTCCCGATTTCACGGCGGGACAATACTTATTACACTTGTCTAGCCTCTCTCACTCTGTTTACAAAGACACTATTATAATACACCTCATCAATGCAGCGAGGCTTTGCATACCAGCAAAGTGGAAACAAAATCTCCCACCTACCATTCCGGAATGGATACGTAAGGTAAATCATATTTCCAAAATGGAAGAATTAATTCATCAATCTAGGGACTCTTCAAGATCGTATCTTGATAAATGGTCCTGTTGGACACACTTTGTGAATTCCGCTGATTGTCATGCCTTACTGGAATCCTGATGGATTGTTCTAGATAAATTGACCTTTATTCTGGACGTTTTTAGTCAGCACATAACATAACGAAATTATAAAATATGCCTATTGATACGTAATATTATTTACTCATTTCAGAAAACAGACAAACCTTTCTCTCCTCTCTCTTATCATTTCCCCTCCCCATTTACTCAAGTTCTGCTTTAAATATATATACTTATTAAAGTTTTTAATATGTCAGTTCATTTAAACTTATGTAAGACAAGAAGTTGGTGTTTCTCAACACAAAAGTTTGATGTGTAATGCTTTATTGAAAATGCTTGTACACTAATATTTTGAAAAATTCAATAAACATAATTTAAAAAAAAAAAAAAAAAAAAAAAAAAAAAAAAAATGTGGTCTATGCATTCGATAGTATGTCATCTTTGAAAAAAAAAAAAAATTCTATATAGACCCTGAAGCCCTGTACAAACGGCTGGGAATCTCGTCAGGAAAAAAACGTTGGTTTTCCTGATGAGATTCCTGGCAAGCTTTCTTGCTCGCTGACTGTACACACACACACACACACACACCATTCAAAAGAACCGCTGTTCTTTTGAATGGCAAGAACGCGGTGACGTCATCGACTACGACGAGCATGTGCTCGTCACATTTGATGCCGTCGCCGCCATCTTGCTTCACCCTACCTATGCCTTGGAAGCTACCACGCATGCGTCGAAGTCTCATCGAGGATGCGTGGGTTTCCATGGAGAGGTAAGCATATACACGCTCGGGTTTCTCGACAGAAAAACACTGCCGAGAATCCCAATGAGAAAATAGAGAGCAGGTTCTCTATTTTTCTCGTTGGTAGTTTTCTCGACGAAAAACCATACACATAAATGGTTTTCTCTGCAAAAAGCTCTCCCAGCAGTTTTCTTGCTGTTTCTTGCTGAGAAAACCGTGCGCGTGTACGAGGCCTTAATGTAAACCAAATTATATGTGACATAGGGGTCAAATTAGGAGACCATGGCATGTGGCTGGGGGGACAGGCATGCAAAACTCCCCATAAGGTTTGAATATTGAAGAGGAGGCTGCAATAATGAAATCAAGGAAAGGTTGGAGACATGGGCCACCAGAGAGGTAAATATATACATGTATACACTTAGGGCCAGATCCACATAGATGGGACGCCCGCGCGGCGTGTCCCATTTACTCTGCGCTGCTGTAAGTCACAGCGGCGTATCCTTATCCTGAAAGAAATGCCGGTGTAACTTGCGGCTGCGTAGTGTAAATGGGCCTGGTGTTCGCAGGTGTAATTCCAGTTGACTAGGGGGGGCGTGTTTTATTATAATTATGAATGACTCGACGCAAACAACGCTTTTTTTAACTGCGCATGCGCCGGCCGTGGACGTATCCTAGTGCGCATGCGTGAAATCACGCTGCAAATAGTCAATGAAACAACGTGAACGTAACTTACGCCCAGGCCCATTCTGGATCGGCGTACGTAAACGGCGTCCAATACGACGCGGTCCCGGCGTCCATACTTAACATTGGCTGCACCACCATAAAGCAGGTCTACATTTACGCCGGAGATACGCTTACGCAAACGATGTAAACGCCGATCGATCGTTCGTGGATCGCCGTATCTACCTCATTTGCATATTTTACGCGGACACGCCCCTAGCGTCCAGCGTAAATATGCACCTTAAATACGACTGTGTAAGCCGTCGTATCTAAGCTAGAAGCCGGCGTATCATGTTTTCTGGATGGATACACCGGCGTACACCGGCGTAATTCCTTTGTGGATCTGGCCCTATAGTTTTAAAAGTATTGGGACGCCTGCCTTTACATGAACTTTAATGGCATCCCAGTCTTAGTTCGTAGTGGGTTCGATAAATCCGACTCATCAGGAGCAGATGCTGCATAGTATAAAAATATATATATACACACATATATATATAAAAGATAAAAGTAAAAAGGGTATCTGTAATGGTCTAGATGGGAGAACATGTAAAAAATATAGGAAAATGTATATTCTAATTCAAACGACTTACATACCATTAGAGGTTCAACCTGAACGGTACAGGTGTGGGAGGGTCCCCATATGTGCATCTCCCGGGAGCTGAGGGATCTGCAGGAACACTGGGTCACACACATGAGCTTTCTCAACAAACAGTAATGGCGTGTACACACTATTATTTTTCGGGTTGTAAAAAACGTTGCTTTTCAGGCTGTAGAAAAACAAAGTTTTTTTCAACTTCATCATTAAAACGGCCTTGCCTACACAGGATCGTTAAAAAAAATGCTCTAGCAAAGAGCGGTGACGTACAACACGTACGGCGGCACTATAAAGGGAAGGTTCAATTCGAATGACGCCACCATTTGGGCTGCTTTAGCTGATTTTGTGTTAATAAAAGACGATTCACGCTTTTCTGTCTGTTACAGCGTGATGAATGTGCTTACTCCATTATGAACGGTAGTTTTACCAGAACGAGCGCTCCCATCTCATAACTTGCTTCTGAGCATGCACAGGTTTTTCACGTCGTTAAAGCCCACACACGATCATTTTTTACAACCCGAAAAACAACATTGTTTAAAACGTTGTGAAAAAATATAGCATGTTCGAAAAAAAAATGTGCCCGTTTTTCAGAACCCAAAAAATGCTCTGAAGCCCACACACGATCATTTTAAGTGACATTTTTAAAAAACATAGGCCCAGATTCACGTAGATCGGCGCATTTTCGGTCCGGCGTAGCGCACCACTTTTCCGTTAGACTTGCGCAATCTAGCCGCGTAATCCCGCGATTCACGTAGCTTTTACGCAAGAGATTGCGCAAGCGTAAGGTTTTTTCCGGAGGCGTAAGGAGGAGTAATACAAATTGGGAGGGACGTGGGCGTGTTACATTGAAATGAGCCGTGACCCCATGCAAATGAAGGGCCGGCCGACTCGCGCATGCGCGCATGAAGGAAACCATGTCAGCTCCGTTGTGCGCATGCTCACAACTCGGGAGCGGCGCAATCAGTGAAATAGGAAATGGACTAGGGCAATGTTGTGAACTACGCAGACAGCATAAATAGACACACACAAACGCCCTTCCATTGCAAAAGTACATCCCTTTGTGTCCCTTCCCATTGAATCAAGTGCTTTTGCTCTGTTGTTCGTTAGAGTGTGTTTTGTAGTTGTCAGATTAGTGTTCTGTGTGATCTAGTGCTTGTTGGTAGTTTTGTGAAAGTGTATTTTGATAAGTGTTTGAGACTGTTTGTTTGATTGATATATTTCTGAGCGTTTGTTTTCTGGCTTTATTTTTTCATCTGATTTTTTTGTGTCTGTTTCTTGCTGAGTGCTAGTGTGATTTTTGGGTGTTCTTTTTCTCTTTGTGTGCTAGGGACCACAGTGGTGTGCATGCATGCATTCTCATTGTGCCATGATTAATGTGTGTGTTTAACGTGCAAAGATGCATAATGTGAGCTGGCATGAGATGGGGTCATGAGATGGGGTACCAGTGCATATGCAGAGTCACCTTGAAGGGAAAAGACAGGAGGATGTTAGTCATGCATGTGCCACTTGTGAGGTGTGCATCACGGGAGGGGATAGTCATGCCTGACTCCCATGTCACTCACCAACCAGCCAGCTGTCCCCATACATGTTCTGTTTGAAATCTGTGGGGATGGGGCTCTGATTGTATATGTAGCTGTCATGGGTGTCATGGGTGGTGCCATGTGTTGGGCTGCTGATGTCCTCCTGCAAGGTTGTGGTAATTCCATGATGGCATGAGGGGTGAATCTGAAGATGCGAGACACCTCAGAATCTCTCATGCCAAAGATGTCTATGCGTGTGTGATATATCAAGTGAAGAGTGAGGGGCTTGTATCAGATAAGAATATTGTATTAGATTAGATTAAATTGTAAATTTTATATAAGCAAAAAAAAAAAACATCTCCCGTGCCCTCCTTAGTGCCATCCTCCGTGCCCTCATCCTTCTTTGTTCATCTAAAGTCAGTAGTATAGCTATGCGCGACGATGCCCCTGGCATGTTGGCATACAGATTGTTGGGCAACACGTGTGACTGCTGAACTCCTCACTAACAGTGTTGCTTTATCTGACAATTAGACTTTTTTTCAAAATTTAGACCAGCTTTTAGGTCCTCTAACTTTAGACAGAACATTTTGCAGTTGCGCACATCGCGTAGCCTGCGCAGCAACTGCGTTTTTTTGTGAATCCCCGTAACTCCCTCATTAGCATATTTGACTAGCAAATCAATGGTGTGTCTAGCGCAGTTTTGCGCGAAGGGAAGCGAATGTCTAATTCAATTACGCCGGACCAAAAAACGTAGATTTCTGGCGTATATTGTTTTGTAAAATCGCGTCCAACTATACGCACACGCACATTTAGACTTACGCACGCGCAACAGCAGTTGCGCAGGCGTAATCGCTCTGTGAATCTGGGCCATCGTTTTTTACAACCCGAAAAATTATTGTGTGTACGCGGAATTAGGGTCATTGTGATATAGTATAAATTGTGCCAATAATTGGCTACAATGGGGTCTGTGAAGTAAGTAGAAAAATTATTATATGTGGCCAATCAGGTGACACTGCTAATAGGTGTAGGCAAACCAATATCCAATGGGGGTACAAATAAACCCAGAGAGTAGGGTGATTGGACATAATAGAGTATAGTGAATATGGTATGGTGAAGTAAAGAGTGGAACGTGCATTGAAGACATGCAAGGCGATGACAGTGAGAACCTAAAGAAATTGGAATAGAAACGAGAAAGTGGAAAACAAGGTGGGTGTGCAACCATATCTCAAGGTTACCTTGTGATAGCAGATCCAAGGGTAGGGTGCAGTGTGACCAAGCAGTGTGACCTGATTGCCTAGATGTTTTAAATGGGGAAGCCCGGATGAGCCCGCTAATATAACAACAGATCCCCACCAACATCACGCTGGCGTGATGTGGAACGAGAGGCGTCTGCCACCAATGTTGGCACCAAAATGCCCCCCGCTACAAACCACAGCCAAGATTAAAAAGCTACAACAACTGAGCAGCGCCCAATGAGGACGTCACATGTGCAGTAGGGGCGTGGCATCGATGCATAGGAGCCTATCCGCCCGTCCAATTGCCCACGCCCACAGAGTGGATACCGGAGGGATGGGGGGCAGTGCCTTGTGTGCATCGTAGCTCCCGGAAGATATACAAAGGGGCAACCCAAGCACGCAGACTGCAGGAAATAATGGGAAAAAAATTAGATGTGCAAATGGGGTGTATATTTCTTATCCAGATTAGGGATGGGTGTGAACCTCCCCTTATGCACCTCATTTAACCACTTGCGGACCGCCGCATGTACATTTACGTTGGCAGAATGGCACCGACAGGCACATCAACGTATATATACGTTGGTGCCTTGGGGGGGTTCGGGGGTCCGATCGCACCCCCCCCCCCGGTACACGCGGCAGTCCGGTTACCTGGCCGAGCGATCCGTGCAGAGGGGGCGGCGGTTGTTTTTTTCCGCCCCCTCCAGATCGCTCTCAGCCAATGCGCGCGTTCCCCCTGCATGTCATTTCCTCCTCCTGTGTAAACACAGGAAGGAGGAAGTGATGTGATCGCTCCCTCAGCGGTTTTTTCGACCACCGCTGAGGAGAGATCACATCACATAGTAAGTGTACACAACAGCACACTGACACACAGACACATAGGAACAATTAAGCCCCACCCCCCCGATCGCCCCTCCCCCCTGTCACAGTGTCACTGAATGCAGTGATTATATGTATGATCACTGCAGTTAGTTTCAGTGTGACAGGCAGTTAGTGTTAGGTTCAGGGTAGCCCCCTACCCCCCCTTGATCACCGCCCTAGTTAACCCTTTCACTCCCTATTGCCAGCATCACTAAGTGATAATTTTTCTGATCGCTGTATTAGTGTCGCTGTTCCCGCTAGGTAGCTATTTTTTTTTTTTTACTGCGATTTTTTAGACATGTGGCTAAATAAATTTTGGCCTAAATGTTTGACTAAAATTTAGTTTATTTGATTTTTCTAATAACAAAAAGTAAAAAATATTGTTTTTTTTTTTTAAATGTCGCTCTATTTTTGTATATAGCGCAAAAAATAAAAATCGCAGAGGCGATCAAATACCACCAAAAGAAAGCTCTATTTGTGGGAAGTAAAGGACACAAATTTTGTTTGGGAGCCACGTCGCACGACCGCGCAATTGTCAGTTAAAGCAACGCAGTGCCGAATCGCAAAAAGGGGCAAGGTCATTTGGCAGCATTTTGGTCCGGGTCTTAAGTGGTTAAAGTCCCAGTGTATTGGTTATACATTTCCCCCTTTCTTGCATTCTAACTAATTCTTACTGCTTTATTTACTGTGAGACATTTTAACATCTTTTTACTTACTGTCTTCTCATCATTTATTGTCTGTGTTTTCTTATGTCCTAACAAAATAATGGCAGCCATTAAGCAAGGTTGTTGATAAGATAGAATACCTTAGGCTGAACTCACAAAGCGAAAGCTTCAAAATAAGAATCTTTATTTTTTAAAAAGTCAGTTATTTTCAGCTCCATGAGATTTGAAAATTAGCATCAGATGGCTGAAATAAAGACCTATTGTGTAAAGCTTTGGCAATTGTGCCACTTGTGTGTCTGTGCTTTGTCCCACAAGTGGGTTTCAGACCTACATAGCCACTTACAACTCTGGGTGCCATAATTAGCAATTGATAAGTCTGTAGAATGTATAGAAAGAAAGGTTCATACTTAGAGTGCCTTAAAGTCCCCGAAGAAATGAGATACTGTCATAAAACACATAACTATTATGCACACTGATAACATTTATTTTCGGTAAGAAAACTGTAAGTAAACATGCTGATTACAGTAGACACTGGGGAGGCAACGCAGAAAGCACAATTTCACATAACTATGCAAACACAATCTTTGCTCAGTTATCATATTATAACCTGTTACATATAATTAGACTATAGCAATAAAAAAAAAGTAAAAAAACAAGCAGATTTACTAAACAACTTTGGTTTCCACATAGACATTTAGTTAAATGTAGCTTTGATCAAATATTTAAAATCTTGCATTATATAAACAGCAACATTTTCTGTTAACCTACCTTTGGGTGAAAAACATTCAACCCTTTCTGTTTTAATTTTATTTTAGTCTCCAGCACACTTCGAAGCATATATGGGGAGTTAGCATACTTTTTGATTTTGGGAATTTAAAGTTTTCAGTCAAAGTGACATATGAAGGTATCTAATTAGTAGGATTCTGAAATAACTCAGGGTAAATGTGTGCAGCGGCCTGGTTGAATAATTACCCACCTGTGAGGTAAGTGTATTCACTTTGGTTGTACATTTGTATTTGTTATATTTATATTTACATTTGTATGCATACACGTTTTCCAGACAATTGCAAGGTCACATTCTGCCCAAAAAGATAACTTGAGGCTGGTGGAGCCACAGGAGCACTCGCCATATGGTGTGCAATTATAAACATCATTCTTGCGCAATATAGCAGACTTACCAGATCTGACAGGTCACAGCTCACGGTTGCTCAAATTCCACCACTACAATCTTCTCCTGCACTTGTTCCACATCTGATGTCACCCCTCTTTGCCCATTAGGTGGCAATGAGACTGAAGGCCACACTCCTGTCAAATAAATCTTTTCCCCAGATACCACCAACTAAATTTAAAAAAAACAAGATTGAATTTTGGCAAAAATTTTGGCCACGGCACCTTTATTGGTTTACATGTTTCGATACATTACAACTTTATTGTAAATAATAACTTTCTGCATTATTTTAATGAAAACAAACATTATTAAACTGCCCTGTTATCAGAACCAGAGCAGCAAGGCATCAACATTGTACCATATAAAAAAAAACACATCCCCCCTAGATATCCAGGGTAACCCGACCACATAAATAGTGCCTGCGACTGGGGAGGGATGGAGGGAGCTCATGTGCTGCTAATCTGGTCCTGAAGAAAAGGAATAAGCCCCACAGCAGCTGCCCTTAAATAGCTTATCTTGGATTCCAGAGAATTCCAATGATTCCAATTGGATCCTGGAATCTGCATTCCCAGTTCTTAAAGTGACAGTAACCCTTATCTACTTAAACTGTATATTATATATACGATTTTTTTCTTAGCCAAGCACAATGTGGGATGGCCGCAGTCTCAAACCGATGGGTCCCTAATTGTGCCCGCCTTTTCAGGAGCTCCAAGTCAATGTCCCATTTACAAAGGTCTAGAGGCTCATACAACCAGATGGTAAAAGGTTTTCTGCACCCAGGAAGCCACAGCTGGCCATAGAAGTGAATGGCTGTATACTCTGCCAAACTTGGGTAAATGTCAATGCTTTTTTGCATCAGCATTTACATGCACATGTGCATGTTATGTATGCATGTATGTTTCTCCCTGATCTGTGCAGTTATCCAACATTGAGAGTTCCAGAAGATGGGTGAAGCTCGGGAAAGGTCCTGCAGACAAGCATGGAAGTAGGAGACAAGATATCTTGGCGGTCTTGGGAGGAGCGGAGAGGGCAGTTTAAAATAGTTGCACTGTAGTGCATGTATGGTATGTTATCATGACACATACTGTAGGTGTGAATGGACCTTATGAGCTATTGGTTCAAACCAAGGCTAAAAACAATCTAGTAAATCATTTTTTAAAGCATTTATTTATGGTTTAATTTAAGATTTGTGCTTCTCTTTTTCATGCTGTATTTTTTCAAAAATTAAAAAAGCACACGTGTGTATTTTTCTTTTTCTAAATCCAGGATCTAAATGCAAAATGTAAATAATCTGGCAAACCAAGCTTAAATATGAAAATTGGAGGCAAGAAAAATATATATTTTGCCAACGCAGTCATAACATTTTCATGAAGCTCTTACCTGAGTTATAAGTTTGAGAGGCTGCTATGGCTAACACATATTTTTCTTTTCTCAACTTTTTAGAATTAGTCCCATTATCACAGTAGCGGATGAAAAGTACTTTTCTTTGAATGACCAACATTTACGTGAATGGAACCTGTTGGCTGTATCTCTTTTAGATTATCACTCATTTTAGCACTTTGATATTGCACTTTTGCTGGTATTTAAGGTACCATATCGAAATTAGTTCCAGTAACGTGTACACTGAAATTGTATTAAAACTGCCAAACTCCTACGCACAATTTTCATCATGACTCATCTGTTCAAAGAATGAACTTTGTCAGCAATCCCCTATCAAAAGCCTACTTTTTTCTTTGACAAAGTAATATCTACTTGAAGACAGTTTTGTAGCCAATTTAGTTCCAAGTCATTTGATTTTGTTGCACTTGGCAAATTCCAAAAAAAGATATGATAGATAGTAATGCTGTTTTCTATCTTCTGTCACACAGACATCTTCCTTTCTTTGTATTCACAAAACTTTTTTGCTGTGTCCTTCCGATCTGGCTGTGTCAAAAATTGATAGGGAAGAGCAAATCAGTCTACATATTGAGGTTTGATCCAGATTAAACTAGTTGACGTGTATTTTTTTGATACAGAGGTATTTAAAGTTGGGGTAAACCCCAACTTGATGACATGTGTACTGTATCTTAAACAATTGTAATTTGGTAAATAAAATTATGTTTTCACTTTTTCATATTTTTTTGCATCTAATGCTATTGATCTCATCATGCATCTTAAAACTATATGATTTCTACATGCATGTGCTCCAGCATGTACAACATTACCGTGTTTGGAAGAAGAAAAATGCTGACTATGACCCTAAGAACACCATCCCTACAGTCAAGCACAGGGGTGGAAACATTATACTTTGGGGCTGTTTCTCTGCTAAAGCAACAGGCCGACTTTGCTGCATTGAGGGGCCAATGGATGGGGCCATGTATTGTAAAATCTTGGATGAGAACCTTCTTCCCTCAGCCAGAACACTGAAGATGGGTTGTGGATGGGTCTTCAAGCATGACAATGACCCAAAACATATTGCCAAGGCAACAAGGAGTAGCTCAAGAAGAAGCATATTAAGGCCATGGAGTGGCCTAGTCAGTCTCCAGACCTTAGTCCTATTAGAAAATTAATGGAGGAAGCTGAAAATTCAAGTTGTTAAATGACAGCCAAGAAACCTTAAACGAGAAGTAAGGGTTCCCCCCCCCCCCCAATTATACTTACCTAGGTGGATGCAGCATCTGTCCCCCGCCACCTCTGCACTGAGAACCGAGCGATTGATCATCGCAGATGGCTCGATTCTCACAGATCCCCTAGCGGAGAGCTGCTGACTTCAATCAGCAGCTTTCCCCTCTGCTCCTCCACGCTCATTTATAATTTTTTCACCTAGACTGGTCGGGAGTAGCAGTAATCCTTTCTTCTTTATATTTACTATACCACTATATTGGTATTAAGAGAAGCCTGCATCCCATGTTCTGGGACACAGAAATATGCTTTCACCTCTTCTTTGGCCAAAAGCAATCAAACAGGTCTCAGTTAAAATACACATTGTAAAGATTACCCAGTCATGTGCAAGAATTTTTTTTTAAACAGTATTTTTGTTCGGACATGATTGGATATTAGAATTTAGCAGTACTTCCTATCATTTACTAGGCTAAGTTAAAATTCCTTTAAAAAGTGGGGCCTGATGTACATTTGGACCATAAGACGCAGAGACATTTTCCCCATGGTCCCAAAAATACTGTATTTCAATATGCCTTGCAGCACCAAGAGGGCTTCTCAAAAAAAAAATGTCGGTGCTACTATCCAAAATACTAGCCTAGTAATGAAGGTAAGTTGGATTCCTATCAATGGCCTTGGAGACAGATTTTTAGTACAAGAGGGAATAAAGCTGAAGTTTAGTGATCTATTTTCATCAGCTCCACAGGTGGGAGTTACATGACTGAAGAGTGCCTTGGGTGCTGGGGACTCCACTGTTTCTTAAAATCTTCATTCCTCTGCCACTCTAAGCTTTAAGTACAAGTTACCCCCTAGGAAAAAAAAAATGTTTAAAATGATTATCCTGATAGTGTTACAATTAAAAGTTAAAATGTATGAAAAATAAAGCAATCATTAATCCCATTCCATTTACCCATATTTACACCCCTTCATGACCAGGCCACTTTTTTGCGATACGGCACTGCGGTAAATGTAACTGACAATTGCGAAGTCATGCAACACTGTACCCAAATAAAGTTTGTCATGTTTTCCCCACGAACAGAGCTTTATTTTGGTTGGTATTTGATCACCACTGTATTTTTTTTATTTTTTGGGCTAAAAACAAAAAAGAATGACAATTTTGAAAAAAAAAAAACAATATTTTTTACTTTCTGCTATACAACAAACCTAATAAAAAAAATATAAAAAATCAAATTTCTTTAGGCCAATATGTATTCTGCTACACGTTTTTGAAAATCCTAATAAGTGTATATTGATCAGTTTATGCAAACGTTATAGCATCTACAAAGTATAAAAAATATACTGGAATTTGTATGTATGTTATTTTTTTATAATAGGTCTGCGATATTGCGACTGACAATCAGAGACACAAACGGGCACTTTTGACACTTTTCGGGAACCAGTGACACTAATTCAGTGATCAGTGCTATAATGACACTGACACTGGCTGGAAAGAAGTTAAACATCTAGGGCAATCAAAGGATTAACTGTGTGCCTAGCCAGTGTTTTGTGTACTGTATGTGCTGCTTTTACTAGGGAAAGGGATGGATTTGAGTCTCTTTGCAGGAACACAGAATCCATCCCTTCCCCCCTGTCAGAACCAAACTCTGCCTGTTCTGTGTCCAACGATTGGCGGGTGCTGGTGGACTTCCAGTACCCAGCACCAGCAGATTGGCTTCTGCTGTGAATAATCACAACAGAAGCGGCACGCCGGCGGCACGTGCGCACCACCTGCAGGCAGAAGTGTCGGATCATGTATGTATGTATATATATATGTGTGTGTGTGTGATCTGGTGCACAGCTGCCCCCTGTAAAACTGCTATATATAGTCAGCAAGTGGTTAAATTGGATCCTACATTAAAAAGTGGCACTTTTTCTTAGTTTCTCATGTAAAAACACTAAGCTAAACCTACAGAAATAAAAAGTAAAAGATAATGACCCTGGACTCGCATTCTCTTAAGATTTTGGATCTTAATTTATTTCAGGACCTCAGGGAAAGGCTCAATAACACTTTCTAATAGTTATCCTTTACTTTATCTTGTTATTATTTTTCAATAATGCCCATTTAAATGAAGATATACTATTATCCAGTTTGATTAGTATGCCATTGCAGTTGAATTTACAAACCTCTGTTTGCTATCTTCTCTGTCCTGTATTATGCGTATTATGCGTAAATCAACATTTTTCTAATAATGGCATTAATATTTATTCATTGAATTCTCAATAATTATGCTTGTCAAACTGTTAACCAAAATAAATTATTGATATCCTTTTTGAAAAAAATGTCTTTACTAAAGGAAACAGAATTGATTAAACTATCAGCAATAAATGAGCAGTAAATCCCATTGCAGAGATGATTTAAAATGCAATTTATTTATTTGATTTTAGCTTTCTCAGATTAGCAATCCCCAGGGTGAAGTGTATCATGCAGGGTTTATAAATCCATATATTTTAAAACAAGATCTCTTTGATGTGCCACAGTTGAGTGCAGAAGCCTTTTACAAGCATATAAGTAACTTTCAGCACTTCAGTAAATAAATGCAGCAGCACGCAGAAATGTGTTCTTTTTATTTTCTGTGTTTTCATGGGAAGATCAAAGGTGTGTATTATGGATATCATTATGCGTGCTCTCCGCTTTATACCCTGCAAACATGTCATGTAGACCAGACACATTGGCATGTGTACCCTAAGAGGTACAGGGATGCTTCACCCTATAGCAACACGTTATATTGCAGATTATAATTATTATATACAAAGATCATTCCAGGGTGTATTAGTACATGAATATGTACTGTATGTAAAGCATTAAGCATTTAATCATTTATCGCTAACTACCTTTAGTATTGTACAGGATGTTTCCATGTATTGTATTCATGACATATCAATAAATAAATGGCAAATATACAGCAAAATGTAAAACATATATATTGCCTCAATACATTAACTACTTCAGCCCGAGACCATTTGGGTGGTCAAAGACCGGGCCACTTTTTGCGATTCGGCACTGCGTCACTTTAACAGACAATTGCGCTGTAGTGCGACGTGGCTCCCAAACAAAATTGATGTCCTTTTTTCCCCTACAAATAGAGCTTTCTTTTGGTGGTATTTGATCACCTCTGCAGTTTCTATTTTTTGCAAAAACTTTTTTATACTATACTATACTATTTTATAAACAAAAATAGAGCGACAATTTTTTTTCCCTCAGTTTAGGCCGATAGATATTTTTGGTAAAAAAAATAATCGCAATAAGCGTTTATTGATTGGTTTGCGCAAACGTTATAGCGTTTACAAAACAGGGGATAGTTTTATGGCATTTTTATATTTTTTTTGTTTTTACTAGTAATGGCGGCGATCAGTGATTTTTTTTGTGACTGCGACATTATGGCAGACACATCGAACACTTTTGACACATTTTTGGGACCAGTGACAATTATACAGCAACAGTATAAAAATGCACTGATTACTGTATAACTGTCACTGTTAGGAAAGGGGATTACACTAGGGGGCGATAAAGAGGTTAAATGTGTTCCCTAGCTGTGTTCCAACTGTAGGGGGGATGGGACCCACTAGGAGGACAGCGAGATTGGTATTCATACTTGGTATGAACAAACAATCTCTCTCCTCTCCCCTGAGAGAACCGGGGTTTGTGTGTTTACACACACAGATCCCGGTTCCTGCTCTGTCACTGCCAGGCACTCGCATCAGCTCCGGGTACATGCTGCGTGTGCGTGCGAGCCCCTAGTGACCAAAAGGTGAACCGACGTAAGGTAGCGTTCTTTCGCCCAGCCATGCCATTCTGCCACAGTGAAACTGTGGTGACTGGTCGGCAAGTGGTTAATGAAGATTATTAAAAAATACTCCACTACCCTTTTCTTCCTAATATGGATTTACTTACACACCAGCAATTGAATACAGAGCTTGCTTTGTCCACTCATACCTTCTGGTTTATGAGGCAATATCAGGTGATCACCTCAGTACATAATGCTAAATCTCTTTTAAGATCAATCCTCTATGTTGCCCTGTATATCTTGTATATTGTCATCCGTTTTTATGGACCTTGGAATTTATTCTTTACTGTGTTCGATAAATCTGGCAAATCTATATGTAATTAGAGGAAACATGTGCAATACAGTACCAGGGATTTCTTAGAAATGGGATGATCTAAAAAATTATGATGATCAAAAAGCTGTGGATCACGGCTGCTCTAATTAATGGCAGGACCAAAAATTTTGAAAAGCAGAGCTGATCCAACCCACTATAACAGATGATCATAAATATAAATTCATCAACACCATTATATCGCACAACTATAGTAATGAATTAGTATACAGTATATACAAAACATTACAGTGCAAAGTGTTCTATCTCAGAGACATATAGCTTAAACCTTCTTGTCCCATAAACTTCAGATACCATAATTCTTTGATCTCAAATTTATTAAAACAAGCCAGGCGAAACTACAAAATAACAGAAATAGACCTCAATAAGTACACTATTGCATACAAGACAGCATACATATCAGAAACAACGATATACAATACAAGATGACATAGTAAAAACATACTTTTTAAGTTCTCTAAGGGGTGATGAAGATAGATTGAGCAAGAAATGTCCTGCTCCCTGCAGTGTCTTCTCAAAGCATGGTGGCTGTTTATTTCCTGTGAAGATTCTACCAAGAATTCCCTGCTTACTAACAACTTTCTAACTAAACACATCCAGTAATTAAATAACAGAACTGAAGCAATACTAAAAAAAAAAGGCGCCTGTACTTCAAATATGATTAACTTATGTAAATTACACAACCTTATCAATACAGATACAGATAGATAATCTGAATAGAAGTCTGGTGGACAGAACATAAAGTGCTCAAAAAAGTTCATAAATACAATAAATTAATAAAGTCCATGATTGATAGTGCTCTAAACAACGTGTGAGCAAAACTGAAAACAATGTGAAGATATGACGGTAGAAATGTATTAGGCCGCTTACACACGATCAGACATGTCCGATGAAACAGGTCCGACGGACCGTTTTCATCGGACATGTCTGAAGGGATCTTTTGGTCCGATGTGTGTACACATGATCGGACCAAAATCCCCTCGGACCAGAACGCGGTGACGTAGAACAAGGACGAGGAAAAAGGACGTTCAATGCTTCCACTCATGCGTCGAATCAATTCGACGCATGCGCAGGATTTCGGTGTACTAACCATCAGACATGTCTGACAGACAGGTTTCCAGCGGACAAGTTTCTAAGCATGTTTAGAAACTTTTGTCTGCTGGAAAACTGTCCGCTAGGCCGTACACAGGATCGAACATGTCCGCTGAAACTGGTCTGCGAACCAGTTTCAGCGGACATGTTCGATCGTGTGTACGCGGCCTTAGTGTTCAAAAAATGTGTCCATATAATTGAATTGAACAACTCTTCATAGTAGTGACATTTAGTGATATCTTGTATGCTGAGTCAATGTGATTGTAACACCTGAGTGTAAACCTCCACCAGACGTACCAAACTGGCTCACCAGATCCAACAGCTGGTAAAATTATAAACCAGCATCTGCACCTTTTTGCCTTCAATGCTTGAATCAGAAATGCTTGTTAGTAAATGCACAAGGTCCTCTCCAATACGCTAACACTGGAATAATATGTTCATGATTGTAGAACAATGCAGCATGCCACTTTTACATGTTTCTCTGCATGCCCATGTTTAATACATGCTAAATCCATGATTATGTCCCTATGTTTCTAAATAAACTGAGACATTTATTTTACTTCATTCATCTGTTTGAACCTTTATGACCACCTCACTCAAATCCCCAGGGCTAATCTTGTTGTTTTTTGCCTAAAATTTAGGGATTGAGGAGTGTCATATTATGAGGCAGCTTTCAGGCCATTTTTCTTTTCTTTTTATGAAGTTCACTCCAAAAAGTCATGCCATGATTCACCCAGACATAGGGGAAAGAAGAAGGAAGATCCAATAGTGTGATAACGCTTAATAAAACGTTTATTTAAAACATTTAAAATAATTTCATTCACATATTACAAGTGTCAGACCCAACCCTAGGGATTCTATGCATAAATGTATTCCAAATCTCCTCCAGCTGCTATGATTTGTGTACGAGCTGAGAGTGCAATCCTGGACAGGTGTGTTGGCGTCAGCGTCCTATTCCTCACCTACGCGTTTTGTCATACAACGTCTTCCCGGGATGACCAAATCTAGTTGTAATGTTGGGGCACTGGTTGAATGACACAAGAGAAAGAAAGGCGCACCAGCCTAGTGTGTTACTGTTGACAGTTTAATAAAATAAAATAATAATGAAAAACTACTCACAAGGGAAATAAAATAGTAGGCTTATCAACAACAATGTGGTAGATACCCCTCAAACCACACTCCAGAATAGGGGGGATAGAGGTGTGTCACTGCCGTCTGACGCGTTTCGAGGCAAAAAGGTCCTCTTCATCAGAGCCCAGGTCTGCTGGGCTCTGATGAAGAGGCCCTTCTTGTCTCGAAACGCGTTACCTAGCAGTGACACACCTCTATTGCCCCTATTCTGGAGTGTGGTTTGAGGGGTATCTACCACATTGTTGTTGATAAGCCTACTATTTTATTTCCCTTGTGAGTAGTTTTCCATTATTATTTTATTTGATTAAACTGTCAACGGTAACACACTAGGCTGGTGCGCCTTTCTTTCTCTTCTTTTTGTGTTCTCTATTAGGATATTCCCCATCAATGAAGGGCAGCAAGGCCACTGTTACTGTTCATGACATTTTTGGTGCAAAATATTGAATAATTGTTGGACAATCCACCCATGCGCAGGAGTTTGTTTTTTCTGTATATCACTGGTTGAATGAAAATTAGTTGGAACTTCAGTTGTGGTGCCTGAATTGATGTCTTAAAAGTGATGCAGCAGATATCGGGTGGGACAGAGACTGTGGTTTAAAGTGATATTAAAACTTTTTTTAAATAAAAAACATGTCAATGGTTTTTCACACAGCAGCCCTGATGCTCTTATGTTTGGGTCCCTCACCAGCACTCCTGGCTCCTTCCCCTTGAGCAGTGCCCCCAGAGAAAGACGCTTTCCCTCGGGGCACCGATGCATGCTCGCTCCCAAGCCACTGCTCTATGCGTCTATAAGACACATAGAGCTGGGTGTCAGCCCACCCCCTGCTCTCTCTTTATTGGCTCACTTGCTATCTCAGCCAATTAGGAGAGGGAGTCCAGGGACAGCCAAGTCTCTCATGCACATCACTGGATTGAGATTGGGTTCAGGTAAGTATTAGGAGGGGCTGTAGTGGGAGCAGAACACAGAATGTTTTTTACCTTCATGTATAGAAAGCATGAAGGTAAAAAACCTTCACCCTTTACAACCACTTTAACGTTCCTTCTGGCACAATACATCATATAGGCTGAGCCACATTTATTTTGGTTTCCTGTGAGTGTATGTTTGATATAAATAAAGCACATTTACACTATTTGGAGCCCCCTTTTTTTTTCTTGGTCACCACCATATGGGGAATTCCACAAGCGAGCAAAGTCAGCACCGGAAGCCATATTAGACGGAAGTCATCTGTATCAGCGTGATATGCCAATTTGTTTAAAAAAAAGAGGCATTGTTGCCTGGTGAGTCCTAGTCTGCTGGAGATAGGTGTTTAGGTGCTGGAGCACTTTTAAACTCATGGTGAAGAGATTGAACTTTCTTGAGAAGTTTATTTAAAAACTTGAAAATAACTCTATGCTGCAGGTGGGTGTGTCAGCACAGGCCTGCTGCTGGTATCCAACCTGTCCTTTTCACCAGCCTTTATCCACAAACCACTGTAGATGTCCATGTGGCCCCATGCTGGTTTTGAGTGGATGGCAACCTGTGTGTCACCAGGTCTAGAGGGATTTGCATCCTGCAAAGGAGTCTGAATTCACCATTTTGTTGCTGCAATTGAGGTCCAATTCAATGTCTTCTAAACAGTGCCTCCATGAGATTTCAAGTCTATGAGACACCTGCTTGCTATCCTGGACGTTTGGATACATGAACAAGATCTTTGGGATTCCCTCTGGTGCCGTTGGATGTTTCTTCTATGAACCTAACCAGGCTGAGGATCCATTACATGCCCTATTGACATGCTCCCACTGGTCAGTATGTCCACCGAATCTGGTAAGGTTATTCAATCTACTTGAGTGCACAGAAGTACATTTTGGATGTTTTTTCTTCTATCCTCCTATGTGAAGTAAAGACTCACTATCCACATGTCCATATTGGATCATTTAAGACATCATACAACTATTTCTTGCGGAAGCAATTCTGGACTTTTTCTTTATTATATGAATTTATAAGGAATTTATTCCCTATGTTCACGATTTATATAAGGAACTATTTGTTGTTATATCACCTTAATTTGCACTTTTTTGCACTTATCACCTTTTTTGATCGTCACATTCATTTCAGGTTAAGAGATATTCTTCCACTCATTAGTGGTTTACAATATCTCTCTCTAAGCGCCGCATTTATTGTTTTTGTTATTTAAAAACTGTTGCAGGATGGACTCATCTTTATTTGAATACTTTTCATTCACGGTGGAAAGACTGAACTTTCGAGTTTATTTAGAACTGCGGCAGGATGGACCAGTCTTTATTTATCATAAACCTGGTCAAGACGGACCACTCTGTGTGAGAGAGGTCGCTGCCTACCCGACGGAATGCTACTTCCACTACGAGGCATGAGAGGCCTAGTCCAGCTAACTGATGTTTGACATCCTGTATTAGCATCATTTACAGTGCCTACTCATTGGTGTGGATGTGTGGAGAAAGATCCTACAGAAGGCAGACACAGAGGATCGCCATCTGTGATCCGGTCCAGAAGACTACAGATCAAGTTGGGTCGTTTGTGAGAGAGCAAGCTGTTCAATCTTGATCTATACACTACCACCATTACAGAATACAGTGTGTACATATCCCTACCCAAGAACACTTTACTGCATTGCTGGAACACTGCACTCAGACACCTTAAGCCTTCATCACTTGGAATCCATTATTTTTCTCAAATAACTTTTTATTGAAAATAATTGCTTACAACATACCAGAGCGTGGGATATAGCATTCGAGGAAGATGTATAAAATAGGACACAGCCTGCATAAGTTACAAACCTTCCAGCAATAAAAGAAAAATAAAAGCAAAAGAATATGGCTTGTCAGTACACTGTTAAGCAATAGTAAGCACATAACCAAAGTCAAATTTACTAACTCATTGAAGCATGCAGTAGGACTTTGCAAAACGATAAGCCTGGGGTGAGTCACAGGAGTGCTCACAGAAGAAAGTGAGAAAGAAAGAGGGAGAAAAGAAAGAGATAGGAAAGATAGGAAACAGAGAGAGAGAGGGAGGGGGGGGGGGGTAGGGAGGAAAAGGAAAAAAAAAAAGGGGGGGGGAGAGGTCTCATCGGATCAGCTCGTTCACCTGGTTATGATGGGTCCTCCCGGAGGCGCCACGGCTCCCAGACGACGTCATGGGCTTCCAGCCTGTCCTGTATCCTGGCGGTCATTCTCTCCATCAACTCCACATCTTTAACTCTAGCGTATAAAGCCTCAGGGGTGGGGGGAGAGCGGTTTTTCCAGCTGAGGGCTATGAGGCAGCGTGCAGCTGTGAGAACATGACGCGTCAGCTTTTTATATGGCTTGGACATTCTCAGGGATGGCAGGCCTAACAGAAAGAATTTGGGGCACAGGGGGACCTGCGTGCCTAGGAGACGGCCCAGAAGTTGTTGGACTTCAGCCCAGTAGGGGGAGATCACCGGGCAACTCCAGTAAATATGAAAGAGGGAGCCCCTATCTGCTAGACAGCGCCAACAGCGGTCCGAGCTAGAGGGGTATATGGCGTGCAGTACGTCGGGGGTCATATACCAAAAGAGAAGTACTTTATATGTGTTCTCCTTGTACAGTGTACAAAGTGAACTCTTTGCCGCCTGGGACCATATTATCCGCCATTGCTCTATCGGAATTACCTCATTAAGGGCTTTTTCCCAACGGGTCATATAGGAGTGTTTACCTTGGGATTCCGGTCGATAAGCGTTTAGTATCCTGTATATGTCGGAAATGAGGCCTTTCTGGGCCGATCCAGCTAGGATCACAGTCTCAAAGGGCACTGGGGGGGAAAATTGCAGGTCAGGTGCGATGGATTGGGCGTAATGGCGAATTTGCAAATAGCTATAGAATACCTGTCGAGGGAGGCCAAACTTGGATTGGAGGTTAGCGAAGGGTAATAGCTTGCGGGATATAGGATCTACTAGGGTCCCGAAGTGGAACAGATTCCGAGATGTCCACGGGTGGGACATATGGTGTGTGAGGCTATCTGGCACCTTGGGGTTACACATAAATGAAGTCATGAGCGAGCGCTCCGAGGACAACCCGAGCGGTCTCGACAGCCGACGCCAAAGACGCCTGAGTTGTGACATAGATCCCAACAGACGCTCAGGGGGAACCTCCGCGTCCGCGCTCCAAAGCAAATTATTTGGGTGAGTCGGGGCTAACCATAGTTTTTCGATCTCTGTCCATTTATTGTAGGACCGTTGCGTAAAGCAAGAGGCTACCGCCCTGAGTTGAGCGGCTTGGTAGTATTTGACAAGGTTAGGAAATGCTAAGCCCCCATCTGAGCGCGCCGCCATCAATACTGTCTGAGGTATCCTATGTCTCTTGTAGTTCCAGGTGAATTTAATTAGGTCAGACTGGAGCTTTCTTAGATGTTTGTAGGGGACAGGGATGGGTAACGTTTGGAAAAGATAGAGGAGCTTCGGGAGTATCGTCATTTTGACTGAGGCGATCCGGCCGAGCAGGGAGATGTGATGTTTCTTCCATTGTGTCAATAGGGATCTTACCGAGCGGAACAGGGGGGGGGGAATTCTCCTGGTACAGAGTGGTAAAGCTTGGGGTAATGTGTATTCCCAGATATTTCAGGGAGGTGGTTTTCCAGTGGTATGAGAAGTTGGCCTGTAGGTGAGCTACCTCCGTCCCAGCAATATTAATTGGTAGGGCCTCCGACTTAGACGTGTTAATTTTATAGCCTGACAGGGCCCCATACCGGGCCAGTTCAGCGTGAAGGTTCGGGAGGGAGATTCTGGGTTGGGTCAGGGAAAGGATGATGTCATCCGCAAACAGGGAAATTTTAAATTCCCTGCCCCTAACAGGGATCCCCCGGATAGACGGGTTGTTCCGGATAGTGGCTGCCAAGGGTTCAACACATAGAGCGAATAGCAAGGGTGAAAGTGGACACCCCTGCCGAGTACCATTATTGATGGGGAAGGAGGAAGAGAGGGCGAAGGGTGTTTTGACCTGGGTAGTGGGGTTTGAGTATAGGTGGCGGATGGCTGTCATAAATGGGCCCCGGATTCCCACATGGTGCAACGTGGCGAACATGAAGGGCCATCCAAGCCGGTCAAAGGCCTTCTCGGCGTCCAAGCTAAGTAGCAAGGACGCCGTGTTATCTCTGTTCGCCACATCCACCAGGTCTATTACTTTTCGGGTGTTATCGCCTGCCTGCCTAAGGGGCACGAAGCCCACCTGATCCTTATGAATGAGGGAAGGAAGGACCATGTTCAAACGAATCGAAAGCAATTTCGTAAAATTTTTTAGATCTGAGTTCAACAGGGCGATCGGCCTATAGTTGGCGCAAAGGACAGGGTCCCTATCCGGCTTAGGGATCAAGGTGATAAAAGAGCGCTGCATGTCTGACGGGACGGGGCTGTCTCGGAGGAAGGCATTAAAGAGTTTACACATATGGGGAAGCAGGAGGGGCAGGAAAGCTTTATAATATTCATAAGGCAGGCCATCCGGACCTGGGGACTTGCGGGAGGGCAGAGATTTAATGGTCTGCTCAATCTCCTCCTCAGTGATACGCATATTCAGGGAAGTCAGGTCAGAGGGTTGGAGCCTAGAGACACCGCTCTGTTCCAGGTATCGTGCCATACGACGGGAAACGTCTGGGGAGAGAGGATCGCTGGGAATGTCGGGGTTGTTGTACAGGTCCATGTAAAAGTCAGCAAATGTGCTGGCCACGTCCCTGGGGTGAGATTGGAGGCAACCCGAGGCGTCTTTAACCTGATGGGGCGTTGTGGCAAGGTGGGTGTCACGCAGTTTTTTCGCTAAGAGGGAGTGTGCCTTATTACCCTTGTCATAGTAAATTTGCCGCAATCTAATGAGAGCCTTTTCCACCCGGTCAAGGGCCAAGTCTCTCAGGGTCGCTCGAAGGCTTGTGATTCTCTTCAGGAGGACAATAGAGGGGGACACTTGTAGTCGGCGCTCTAGGGCTCCAAGTTCCCTTTCGGTCCGCTGCTTAGTGGCGGCCGCGTCTTTCTTTAGGGCCGCGGATATCGCCATGCATCTACCTCGAAGGACCGCCTTGTGGGCCTCCCAGAGCGTAGAAGCGGAGACGTCAGTGGTGTTATTTTCTACAAAGTAGAGTTGTAGGGCAGAGGTAAGTTCTGTCTTGGACGGTAGATGTTGGAGGAGGAAGGTGTTTAGTCTCCAGTTATAGGGCCTGTGAGCAGGGGAGCCTAGGTCCAGCGTGAGCATGATCGGAGCATGGTCCGACCACGATATCGGGAGTATCTGCGCCTCACGTACCACCCTGAGGGTAGCATTGTTGGTGAAAAAGTAGTCGATGCGAGAGTGGGCTTTGTGAGGGGCCGAGTAAAAAGTGTACTGCTGATCACCCGGGTGGAGAGCCCGCCAGGCATCAAAGAGGGCATATCGTCTGGAGATCTGGCGGAAGAGCTTCGAGTCCCTCAGAGCTCGAGCTGACAATGCCCGGGGACCCACCACATGGCGATCAGCAGTCGCAGAGTGAGTCAGATTGAAGTCGCCCCCTACCACTAGCAGCCCGTGGTCCGATCGAAAGAGGCGTGTAAAAAGCCTAGTCAAAAATCTGTGCTGCTGGACATTCGGGGCGTATAACGCGCAGAAAGTGATCTCACGCATCTGCCACAGGCCCCGGAGGATAACAAAGTGACCCTGGGGGTCGCTGTAATGGCTGGAGCAGGTAAACGGGGACCCATGTTTAATAAGTATTGCGACACCAGCACGTTTACGAGGACCCGACGCTAAATACATCTGTGGGAATTGCTTAGAGGCGAACGCGAAGGTTCCCTTACTGTCAAAGTGGGTTTCCTGGACAAAAACTACGTCTGCTCCCGACTGCCTAAACTCCCTTAGTGCCAGATGCCTCTTTCTGTCAGAATTTAGACCATGTACATTTAAAGATAGGACCTTAGCCATGGGGTTGGTGTGGGGAGGGGGGGGGGTCTCTTACCTGAAGCGATGTGGAGCCGACGGAGGTCAGAAGCCAGAGACCGGGGCGCTCCGGGAGGTGATCCAAGCAGATTCCACGCAGGTCGGGGTGAGCCATCCGATGATTGAGGAGAAAAAGGGAGCAAGAAGAACCGAAAAAGAAAAAAAACAGGAGAAGAGTTAACACATACAACAACAAAAAAACAATAGTTAACTAGATCTAACATTAACACCAGACCTTGAAAGGCCAATAGGCCTAGGTCAAAACGGTTTCCTCGGAATCCATCCGGCCACACCACATGAGGGTGCGCCAGATGGATGCCCGGGAGCCCTAAGGTGGTCATCGAAAAAAAACAAACACAAAAAAAAAAACTCTAACTGGAAGACTGGAGGGGAGCTACAGTCACTAGACCAAGGGGGGGGGGGGGTGGATGAGCAAAAAAGGTCCTTTTCTCTCAAGTCTCAACAGAGACGCGCCCATTAAACATACTGGGGATGTGGCTTTGGGCACTATGAGGGGAGGACTGAATGATAAAAAAAAAAAAAAAAAGAAGGGGTGTCCAGGGCATATTTGCCAAACAAAAAAGAAAAAGAACCGCAGCAAAAACACCTCAATAGAGGGGGGGTCTCGAAGTTCAGGTGCCTCTGCGGTGAGTTGTCTTGCGGGGTGCGTCTTTACCCCTGGGACGATTGGACGGAGGTACTTTCTGCCAAGTTACTGGTGGGGCCGGCGGGGTGGCAACGAGGTCCCACTCCGGGAGTTGGGGGACAGGAATCCCCAGGACATCGCAAAAGGCTTCGAGGTCCTCCGGGTATCTCAAGATGGCCGACTTGCCCTGATGCTTGGCTGTGAGGCTGAAGGGGAATCCCCACCTGTATATGATATGTTCATCTTGCAAGGCCCACAGCAGGGGTTGCAGGAGTCTGCGCTTTTGTAGAGTTATCCACAAAAGATCTGGATATAGCTGCACTGGCACATCTTGAAGCATCACCTTCCGCGCCAAGCGGGCCTGGCGCATGATTTCCTCCTTCAGGGGGTAGGAGCTAATCCTACAGATGATATCCCTGGGTTTGGAGGTGGCATTTTTAGGGCGCAGTGCCCGGTGAGCTCTATCCATCTCAATGTGTGAGGTGGGGGGTTCTCCTAGGAGGTTGTTAAACACTATCTGCAGCGTACTCTGTAGGTCCTCCTGGTCCTCGGACTCTGGGACCCCTCTCAACCTGATATTATTTCTGCGCCCCCTGTTGTCCAGGTCGGAATCCATTATTTTATCTGCAACCAAACGGATTACAGTTAATGAGCTCCAACTAGCTAGTGAAGAATAACAGGCCTGCCACGTGGAACTCTACTGCCATTACTCATAGGAAGCCTAAATATGTTCATATTTGACACCAACGGGAGATTAGCGCTCTCATTAAAATAGCATAGGCTGTGTACATTGCATCTATCTCAGTGTGGCCACATGTGTAGTTAACTGAAACATCCACTAGGAGGTGGCTTCGGATCTGAGTACAGTGTATCTTTGTGTGTATAGAATTATTCATTGTTTATTGTTTAAACATTGCTGTGTGTTCAGGAGGAGTCTGTCTGCTGAGTTAGCGCTATTATCAGAGTTCAGCAGATTTACTCCTTTCTTTGTGAAATAACTTTTCCTATTTGGTTCAAGTAAAACATTTCAGAACCTTATACTATCGAGTTGCTTAATTATTGCTTTATAGTACTAACAGGATGACTAAACCCAGAGTGTCAGGTGGGTTGCAAGATTCACTTGGTCGTGGCTGTGCAGATGAGCAGTAATCCTCAGCAGTCCCCAAGGGGGCCGTGCTATGTCAACATTTTTCATCCAGTGTTTCTCTGGCATTTTTTTTTTAGCTTGTAGTGTGCATGGAAGGTACCAAATGCTAGATAGACTGTTTTGCATCAGAGCACTGTCTTCAAAATGGAGGTCATTCTTCTCAGAGCTATATATACATTCATCAATCAACCATAACATTATGATGTCTCACCTAATATTGAGTAGATTCACCTTTTGTGAATTCGTAGTAACCCTAGTAAGAATAATTTAATCATGTAGAAAAAAACTATAGCGGTCAAGGTATAGAAATTACACATTTTAATACGAATTTTTCAAAGAGCCTGTCATAACACATCAGCAATGCCATGTACAGTGAAGAAGTACCTTGAAAGGGCACCTTTCCTTCCAATGCATAGTACAATTACCAGCACTCCCGTCAGTGATATTTGGCTGATAGAAATGTGACATGAGCCTGGCATCACCGATTTATTGTGTACTTTGGACACAAAGTAAATAAATATAAACAGCAGAAGAGGCTCCGATTTGAGACTTTGATGGATCTGTTATATAAGTTCTTGGAATAGAAATAAAGTTCTGCTTGTTTTGTACTGTGATTATAATGTGTGAAGGGGAATAGAATGCAATGAACCTCATCATCAGACTAATGACAAAGGCATAAGAACATTGTGGTTTAAATGTCACAATAGGAACTCTGTACTTTTATGCTCATACTTCAAAAATATAAAGGATATCTAACCCAGGTACAAAAACTGTAATATTCAGCACCCTACCAGTCTACAGGTGTGGTGGCTGCATTACTTTCTCTTTTTCCATGCTATGCACAGAAAAGGCCAGTCACTGTTTCCTATTAAAAACTGACCACACTAGGCATGAGAGCACAGTGTGGTCAGGTTTTTTGCTGTGCTGGGAACTCAGCCTGTTCTCCCACAATGATCAGACTTGTGGTGACACCCCCCCCCTTGCACAGCCATTCAGGGGAAAGGGTATTTATCCATTTTTTTACACTGAATAGGTTGTTTTATAAGGTAAGGCTTTACAAACACTTTAACCACTTGCTGACCAGCTCAAGACGATATACATCTGCAAAGTGTCACGTTCCCACGAAACCCCATACTAGTACATCTTCCCATTTAAGAGCTGATGGAGGCGCGCGCACCTGTGGCACGGCAGAGAACCCGATGCGCATGGCCGGCAGATGCGATTGTCGCCGGCCACCCACGATTGTGGGAACAAGAGCTAAAACGGGGATTTGTGTGTCACAAATCCCTGTTCTGTCAGGATAGAGGAGACATATCGTTTGTTCCTACTAAGCAGGAACAACGATATGTCTCCTCCCCCAGTCAGTCCTATCACCATAAAGTTAGAACTCATCCAGGGAACACACATTTAACCCCTTAATCGCCTCCTAGTGTTAACCCCTTCCTTGCCAGTGACATTAACACAGTAATCAATGCAATTCTTTAGCTCTGATAGCTCTATAAATGTCAATGGTCCCAAAAATGTGTCAAAAGTGTACGTTCTGTCCGCCGCAACGTCACAGTACCGCTAATTATCCCAGATCACCGCCATTACTAGTAAAATAATAATAAAAATTCCATAAATCTTTCCCATAGTTTGTAGATGCTACGACTTTTGCGCAAACCAATAAATATACGCTTATTGCGATTTCTTTACAAAAAATATTTAGAAGAATATATATCAGCCTAGGTGTTTTGCTGCTGTCCAATTTCAAATGTGAGTTTTTACTTTGCTATTTGTTTGTACCTTAATAAACTTTTATGGATTACTGCACTATGGGCCTCCATCTCTCTCCTTTTACCCTGCATTGCCTGAGCACCTGTTGATGCCAAGGTTGAAAGGTAGAAGCTTTAGAGGAATTTCAAGTGGGAGTTACCTGTCTGTCAGTGATCCCCCAAGCACATCAGGTCCGGATACGAACGCGGCGTTCGTGGAGATAAGTCCACCATCCTCAGCCTCAATGTGAGTGCGTGCCGATGTGATTCATCAATTTCTAGGTCTCTTTTAAGGTTACGTCACTTTCCATTCATTTCTGCCTTTCATGTCTGTATGAGCACCTGGTGAAGAAGTTCTCCATTTCAACCTCAATAAGTGTGGTTGCACCCCAGTAACTACTGTTTGGTACTTTGGGCCATCCGTGCTATGGCTCTGAGGTGAGCATTTTAGTACCACAAGAGGTGTGCGCACCGAAGTCTGCCTGCTGTCACACCGTACCTGCTTTCACGCCGTACCACTTTTTGGGCTTTGGAGTCTCGATTTTTGTATGGACTTTTCACATGTTTATATGCTATACACTTAGCCGTGTGCTGTCACGCACAGCTATTTTCATTTGTGTTTTTCATTTTTTTGGTTTATATTTTGTATATTGCATTTTATTTATTCCATTGTGTGTTTGGTACATTTCACATGTTCATTTATTTGTTGCTTATTCACCTCTTTGTTCACCATACAGTCACTTAGCATATCTCCCTTGGTATCTACCCTTCGGTTTTATACCCTTATTAGGATTCACAGCGCTTCACCATCACCTATTCATATCAGCCTAAACTGAGGAAGAAATTTGTTTTTTAAAACATTTTTATGGATATTTATTATAGCAAAAAGTAAAAAAAATATAATTTTTTTCAAAATTGTCACTCTTTTTTGTTTATAGCGCAAAAAAATAAAAAGGTGAACAAATACCACCAAAAGAAAGCTCTATTTGTGGAAAAAAAACTTGAGGAAGGTTTGAGGAAGGTTTGTGGTCCAGGATGATAGGACAGTCAAAATTAGAAGCACCCCCCACACACACACAGTTGATGAATTCCGGGCGGAAGCAGAGCAGCCGCTTTATGGGAGCGCTGGACTAATTTGCCTAACAGTCTAGAATCTTTTTGTGCTGCCCCCCTGCAAAGTGCTGCCCTAGGCCTGGGCCTTGTTGGCCTAGGCCAGGATACAGCGTTGCTGTGACCCTGCAAGCTGCTGAGAACCTGAGCCGGCCACTCCTGTCCTCTCCACAGCCCAGTGCTCCAGTGAGGGCAGAGGGGGTAATGCAGAGAGCAGTTACTGATTAGTTTCTTTGCAGAGCTGCACCAGATTTTTGAATTCTCCAATTTTAGGAAATCAACCCCAGTGGGCTTCCATTTGTTAGTGTATCTAAATATGCTAATACATTTAACACTAGCCTCCCTCCTCCCACCACCCCCATCATCTGCTGTGCCTCCACTTCTCATATCTCCAGAGTTGTGTCTAACTAATACTGGAGATGTGTTACTAGCAAGATCACCAGGTGAAAACAGAGGGGGGAAAAAATCCAAAGAAAGGAAAATTGATGCAGCCACTACATCTAATTATTGGTTTGGGGTTTAATATTGCAGTTGCACTTTAGTAGCTTTCAAGAGGTCATTCAAAAAGCTTGGGAATGCTTTACAAATGCATGCTGTAGAGATTGCTCCTTGGACAGATTGCTTTTGGTGTCTACCTGTGTGAAGTGACCCTTGCTACGCTTGCAGAAATTGGCTTGTAAACTGCTTTGTCTGTTGTCAGTTTTATATTTAATGCTTCATAGTCCCCAAAGAGACCACGTCAGTCGGGAACTGTTCTGCAGAGGCATCTAAAGGATTTCTACTTTTCGGTAAGAGACAAATTATCCAATAATAAAGTCTGCCAGTAATAAAGCTTCCAATTTAAATGACACAAGGTTACATTGTTTAATAGACATTTTTACACAGTGGGTTTTCAAAAAGTGGCGAAGCAGCTGGGCATTCATTATTTTCAGAAATTTTTTTTTTCAACTTGTCAGTAAAAAAAAAAAAGAATTCACCATATTTCTAGGTGACTCAAAAAGCAGATGCTTTGATAGGCGGCTGAGAAAATGTTAAAAAGAACCAGCTTTCAGGAAAATGAATTTTCCACATCCAGCAGTGCATGTAATGAAGTGAAATCAACCTCTCATACATTTTGCCTCCTTAAACCTGACCTTGAGCCGTAATGATCTGCTGCTCTTTTCCTTTCCTGTGGAACATAATAGTTGTGATGTTACTTGCGTGCTTCTTTGAGTGACGCCCTACCCTGCATAAGTGATTGGAAAAATGTCATCCTTTTGGATGAGGACTTCAACAAAAGCTTTACAGGGGACCTATCATTAAAATTTATCTCTTTACACCAATCAGAAGAGCATGTATGTGCATTTTCAAATTTCTGAGTGCCTCTATCTTGCCATGATTTGAAAACAGCTACTTTTTAGGCTTTTCATATGATTGAAAGATTAGATTGCTTAGGTCACGCAGTCTCTGGTTACCAGAAGAAACATGATGGGTGGTTCACATCATTAGAGACTGCAGAGGCAAATGCTTTCACTCACACAGACCCTGTCTGATGGACTTTCAGAAACATAATATTTTTTATTACCACACAACAATATGCAGGGATCAGAGCTTGCATATATAAATGGCAAAAATAGGTGTGTAGGCAAATGCAGTCTGCTTTCTCCACTACTTGCGGCAATGCAGGTGGAGGAGGAAGTTGAGAGTCACAGGAAGACGGCTATCCGACTGGACACTGGCACCCCATGTGACTCTGTTGGCCATCTTGGGTCTGCTAGTGTCTATTTAAAGGGGTTTTAAATCCTCCTTTTTTTCACCTTGATGCATCCTATGCATTAAGGCAGTGGTCTCCAAACTGTGGGCTGAGGGGCAGATGCGGCCCTTTGCTTGCTTTTATCCGGCCCTTGGGGCACTATTTCATCCACCGATGCCAACAACGTGGCATAGTTTCTCTCAATGACAGTTTCTTTCAATGGGGGCCAATGACACCAACGAGGGGACACAAATCCTCATAATGACACAAAAATGGGGCAAAAGTCCTTACAATGAGACCAGTGATAGGGGACAATTCCTCTCAATGACACCAACAATGGGGCACAGTTTCTCTCAATGACACCAACAATGGGGCAGTATTACATCAGTGATGACCAACGCTGTATCCTGGCCTAGGCCAACAAGGCCGAGGCCTAGGGCAGCACTTTGCAGGGGGACAGCACGGAAAGAGTCCTCGCCGGCTTGCGCTACACTGTTAGTGCAACACAAGCTGCTTCTAATTTTGACTGTCCTATCCTCCTGGACCACAAAACTTCCTCACTGTGCTATATGTTTTCTGCTGCACCATTGGCATGGTTATATCTTCTTAGTCCTCTCCATAACATTATCAGAAATGTGTGCTTAAAGTAGAACTATAGGCAACACTTTTTTTTTTCATTTTGGATAAAGTAAGGGAAGGTTATAGCCCCTGTCAGTTAATTTTTTTCTATCCCTGTCCCATTGCAGATGTTTTCCTTCACTCACTTTCCCATAGCCAAACAGGAAGTGACAGGAAGTGAGAGGAAATCTATGCAACTTAAGGGAATCCGCTCCCCCCCCAGGCCCTCAGAACTAGTGTCCCCACTAGGGCGGGTCGTAAACAGACAGGGGTGTGGCCTTGACAGGCAGGGGTGGGTCATATTTAAATTAGGTGATGCATGAGTATAGTCAGGCCTAGGGCAGCACAAAACCTAAATACACTACTGGTGATGACACCAACAATGGTACCCAATAATGGGACACAATTACTCCCACTGAAACAAATGGGATGTTAATTTTTCCCACTGTAGTCGGGACCTTTTCGACTTCCACTGACCACTGTCCGGCCCTCGTAAATTTTGAAGGACAGTAAACTGGCCCTTTGCTTAGAAAGTTTGGAGACCCCTGCATTAAGGTGAAAACTCACCTGAGCCCTGGAATGTCCTATGCAGAGAACGCGCAGTCTCTCTGGCCGGGGTTCTCTGCTCTTCGTTGGATAGACTGATAGCAGCGCAGCCATTGGCTCCCGCTGCTGTCAATCAAATCCAATGACGTGGCCACCGGGGGCGGGGCTGATTCCTGCAATCAGCGGCTATGTACGCCGAATGCTGGACTCGGGAGCGTGCCTGCAAGGTAACCCCCTTGGGAGAGTGCTTCTCCTAGGGGGTTATCTAATGTGGAGAGTAGCCGCGAGAGCCACCTGGGGACCCCAAAAGAGGACGATCGGGTCCACACTGTGCAAAACGAACTGCACAGTGGAGGTAAGAATGACATGTTTGGTATTTAACCGGTTAACGCCCGCCCACTGTATATATACATCCTATTTTTAAAGATGGATATCTCGGTAACGGCAGCAGCTGTTCAGTGGGTGGGCCTGCACACGATAACGGCGGTCTCCACTGCGGATTGGCCGCGAGATTGCCTTTATCGGTGGTGGGAGAGGGCCCCCTCTCCCGCCGCTCTCTCGCGCCCTCCGCCGCTTACCGTAGCCGTCAGCAGCGGCGGAGGTGATCGGGTCTGCTCGGCTGCTGCTGTGTGGGGATGCGAGTGAGGCCAACATGGCACCCACCCGTCCCCATAGCTCTGCTGGGCGGAAGTGACGTCAAAACGTCAGTCCCGCCCAGCGTCTTAAAGAGACAATTTTTTTGTTTACATTTTTTCAAAAGACAATTTTTTTTTTTCATTTAAGCCTAAATATGAGATCTGAGGTCTTTTTGACCCCAGAACTCATCTTTAAGAGGACCTGTCATGATTTTATCTATTACAAGGGATGTTTACATTCCTTGTAATAGGAATAAAAGTGATAATTTTTTTTATTTATTTTAGTGTTAAAAATTGTAAAATAAATAAAAATAAATCCGAAAACACCCCAAAAAATGTTTTAAAACGCCCGTCCCGACGAGAAGCGAACGCATACTCGAGTAGCGCCGCATATGAAAACGGTGTTCAAACCACACAAGTGAGGTATCGCCGCGATCGTTCGAGCGAGAGTAATAATCCTCCTCTGTAACTCAAAAAATGCAACCTATAGAATTTTTTAAACGTCGCCTATTGAGATTTTTAAGGGTAAAAGTTTGATGCCATGCCACGAGCGGGCGCAATTTTTAAGCGTGACATGTTGGGTATCATTTTACTCGGCGTAACATTATCTTTCACAATATGTAAAAATATTGGGCCAAATTTATTGCTGTCTTATTTTTTAATTGCAATGACTGCCATTTTATTCTCTAGGGTGTTAGAAAAAAATATATAATGTTTGGGGGTTTTAAGTAATTTTATAGCAAAAAAAACTGTTTTAGTCTCGTAAACACCGAATCTGAAAAACAGGCTCGGGTCTCAAGTGGTTAAAAAACATAAAAATGTAACCTTTAGTGTCACTTTAAAAACTTGTCTCACACTTTGCAAGTGGCAAGATAGGAACAAGTCACTCATTTGTCATAGAGACAGTGCTTAGCTTCAGGGAAAAGTTCCAGAGGAGTAGGGAAACCACAAGAACACGCCACCCTTCCTGGAAGCCTCTCTGTTTGGTTTGTTATTGCTGGACTTTTGTTATAATATATTCTTGAGGTCGCAGACACCTGGACTCCCTCCCTGTGTTTTCTGCTGCTGCATCACTCTGCACCTTCTCACAGGTGCTCTGATGTACTTGTATATGTGAAAACTTATACTAGTATTTTTAGAAGGTTATATCAGCAATAACAGCCTTCCTACGTACTCAGCACATTTCTTTAAAATAAATGTGGAAGTGAATTTGCGAGTGAATTTGCTATCAGAACTTTTATTGTTAAAGCTGCTGTCTGGGTATTAAAAGAAAAAGAAAAAGAGTCGCAATTTATAGTTGTGTCCCTACTTACTAAAGTCACAGGCTTCTTTTTGTTATAATTCATTAGGAAATGCTACTGACTTTTATAGCAGCAGCATTTCCTGTTGAGAAGACCAGTCATCTGTGCCAACTACCTGTCTGCTAGCCAATCAGTCTTCTCAACACCCCCTGTAGCTCTACTACAGGGATCTTAAAAATGGCGGTCCTCCAGTTGTTGCAGAACACATCCCATGAGGCATTGTAAAACTCTGGCATTCACAGACATGACTAGGCATGGTGGGAATTGTAGTTCCTGAACAACTGGAGGGCCATAGTTTGGAGACCCCTGCTCTACTGGATGCACCTGCATAACTATGGGGGTTATTTACGAAAGGCAAATCCACTTTGCACTACAAGGGCACTTGAACGTGCACTTGGAATTTAAGTTGCTGTAAATCTGAGGGGTAAATCTGAAATATAGGGAACTCTGCTGATTTTATCATCCAATCATGTGCAAGCAAAAATGCTGTTATTTATTTTCCTTGCATGTCCCCCTTCGGATCTACAGTGACTGCACTTCCAAGTGCACTTTCAGTGCAATTTCAAGTGCACTTTGGACTTGTAGTGCAAAGTGGATTTGCCTTTCGTAAATAACCCCCACAGTGTGTCCTGCAGACTTTCTCTCCTGCACTGCTGAAAGCCGAGGCTCTGGGCACCAAGTGATGACCTAGGAAGCCAAGGGTAAGAGCTCAGGGACATGACCTCAGAAAGAGAGCTGAAAACTATATAAATATAGACCCAAGGCTGGCCATAGATGGAGCAAATCTCTTTCCTGCAACCACGGGTTGCAGGAAAGAAATTTGCTTGATTCCCCCATCAACACCGACTGTGCTGACATGGGAATCCCTCTCACAGAGCCATTGTGTTCTTCTGGAGAGGGAGGAGCCATCCTCGCCAGGAGAACACAGTGATTATTGCTAGCGGCTTTAGCATGCAAAATCCGTCAGGCTGGTTGCAGACAAATTTGATCGATCTATTAACTTGAACCGGCTAGGATTCAAGCCATCTCTGGCCGGCTTAACCTTAGAAAGTATTATATTACTGAAAAAGCAGTGGATAGCATCTACAGTAAGAATTTACACATGCTTGGGTTAAACTTAGGTCTATATTTAGAGCAAAGAATAAAAAATAAAAAATAAAGGAAAAAAAAACACAAAAGGTAAAAAATAAAAAAAACACAAAAAAGGGAGATGCGATGGACCACTTTTTCTGCCATTACCCTTCTGTGTCACCTGAACTTCAGTGAGGAATTTCTACAAACAGAAAAGAGATCGGAGTAAAGAAAAACTCAAATTGCATGGGTGCAGTGCACACTAATTTTGTTACTTCCTTCGCAAAAATGTCGAATTTCTTGGAGATGAGCTTTAAGGATGCAACTGAGAATTGTTATCAACAATACAATGACAACAATACAGAATCTGAGACTGCTAAGAGTATGTGATATGTATTATCAAAACATTGTGCATTCCCTCTCTTTATAACAAAGCAATTACTCTGCTATCAAACATGCATACCTGCCTATCTGTTCTCGTGACATCATCCTGTACTTGACACGTTTTGAGGAGATAAGTGTTTTCCAGAGATTAGCGAACACTTTAGAGAGGTAACCTACTGTGTGATCAAAGCATTCTATAGTTTTTGTCTTGCTGTGATAATGTAAATGAAAGTGGAAAAAATAAAAAAAACTATGTCCACTACGGCATTTATAAGCTGGAGTGAATAATGAACATTAATTTTGCTACTTTGTGGTGTCACATCAAGGGGAGCTAGTTATAAGTAAGTGGATTGTGTAGTCTGGGGTTAAATTTTGCATGTTTCTATCTTCTGACAAAGATTTTAAAAAATAATTCTAAATGTTTTAGATTTTTTTTTTAACACTGCAATTTTATCTGATAATTTCAGTATTAAACATAGTCGCATTGCTATCTTCAGGTTGTAGCAACTTCTGCAGGTTAATTTTATAGAGAAGTCACCAGTCTGTACTATGATGATGTGGTTGGGAACTATGCTGACTGATTTATTATTGAGGACTAAAGCTGTCAGCAACAGCTGGTCTGGCAGCTAGCAACCATGTATCACATCTTTCATGTAATAGATTTTGCCTGCCCTGTCAGCTGCCAACTGTGATCTCTATGCACTTTTATGCATTTAAAAAAATACTTTTCTGTGTCCATCATAAATGTATATTTTCAAATGGAGGTCAACAATGGTAGGTTAAATCTTTTTTTTAATTCTAAAAACCTCACACCAAAATGTTATAAATAAATTGTGTGGGGACCCCCCAAAATCCATACCAGACCCTTATCCGGGCATTCAGCCTGGCAGGTCAGGAAAGGGGGAACCGAGCAAACGACCCCCCTCCTGAACCATTCCAGGCCACATTCCCTCAACATAGGGGAAGTGGGTTCTTTTGGGCAGGGGGATTCTGTCCCACCTACCCTAAAGCACCTTGTCATCACCCCAACCAACAGCCACTGTTTTCCCACGTGCTTGTACTACTCTGCAGATTGAAGTTATCGCCTTAAATTATTGAGGGACACTGCATTTCGAGTGATGTCCCACTGAAGACTGCTTTCTGATGATGCAGAGTCCTGGCAAGGAAATCCAGGACCAGAATGAAAATCCACTGGGGAACATTATTCCTCCTCAGGGCAAAGTCTCAGGAGCGACCTTCTGAAGCATTCCCCTGGCAGCTTACATGCCCATTTTCCCTGGTGAAAGCTGAAATGTAAAACCTTGCAGAACTAGGCAGTTATAGCAACCGGGCAACCCCAGGGTTGTGAGAATCAAACTTCTGCTTTGCTGTAAATGTGTTCCAAACTTCAAAGTAAATAGTGTTTGTTGGTGTCCTTTCTGGAAATGTTGTCATGATTAAACCACTTCCAGAGGACAGCCCAAGTCCTCCAATCCTTCCCTCTCTATTCCCAGTCTATCCTGGGAGGGACAGGTGTTGTGGAAACATTGGTAGCTTGGTCCTTGGTTCCATGGCTAGGGTAAATTCAAGGCCTGAGGGACAATCTGCATGTTTCCTATAAAAGTGAGATCCTCAGACAACAGTCTCCCCTGGAACTTCATGACCAAAGGTAGTAGAGGAAAGGCATCTGCTAGGTGACTATTTCTTGGGTGAGTGAGAGAGCCCACTTCTTCCACCAATGGGTGAGGATAGCAAGAGAGGGGTCTTGTGAATGGATGGTAATGCAAACAGACTCAGCTGAGGGAGGCCCCATACTTGAGTGTTATGGACAAGATCTTCCAATTTTAGACCCATTTGATGGGAACCAAAAACACCTGGTGGGACAGTCCCTTTCAGCATCCTGGGCTCTCAGAAGGTCCCTGAAGATTACATTTGGTCAGGGACACTTCTATTGGAACCTGCCATCAGTTCTTCTTTGTTTCTGAATGTATGACACTGCTGCTGTGTTGACCTCACAAATGTGAGGAAACAGTGCAGATAGGGTTATCCCAAATGCTTGGATTTTCTGCACATTGAAGACTACCCCATCTGACAGGCAACTCCTACTGTCCTGCATTCTGAGAAGACTGCAGATGGTGATTTACCCTGTAGTACTGGCATCAGTGGTGACAATGGTCCAGGATAATAAGCCTACCAGACAGGATCTAGTAGGGGTCCCCTGACATACCCATCACCAGAGGCTAATATGCATCTAAGAAGAAACCCTCTGAATCAAGTGCTGCCATCTGCTTTGCAAAAAGGAAATTCTTTTGAACGTCCAGAGAATCCAGTGTGGCCAAAATAGCATAGGGATGCAAGTTATCATCGTTTCCAGAAAACCCCTGCTTTGGGAAGCTGACAACTGCTTGGCCTATTCAAAGAAGGAGGAGAAAAGTACTAGTTTGAGCAATGAACTGGGCCTTCATATCGATGATTAGTCAGGTCTGTTCCAGCTGTCTTACACCTCCTATCCAGCCAATATTTCCCAGGCTGGCCAGAAGAATTCCTTTTTGGACTAGTAGGTCATGTGGACTCTGAGGCAGGCAGTAGAATACCATGCAAGTAACGATGAATTCGAAGCACCCTTGTTTAGTCAGAGGGGTTACATAGAGAGTAGGACCTCCATAAAGGTCTTTGATGAGGTGAAAAGCCCTGAACGGAGGACACCTGAACTGGAAATGTTCACCTCCCACGAGACTCAGTTTCTTTACCAGTCTTATTTGTTTCCAAACACAGAGGAGAACAAAAGCCTGTAAACGTCTCTAAAGAGGAGGACTTATGCCTTGTACACAAACGAGCAGAATTTCCGACGGAAAAAGTCAGATGGAAGCTTTTCATTGGATATTCCGTCCATGGGTATGCCCCATCGAACTTTTTCCGTCAGACATTTTGACGGAATTAGATGGAGAACATCCAACTCCAACGAACTAAAAACCATGCATGCTCAGAATCAAGTTGACGCATGCTCGGAAGCACTGAACTTAATTTTTCTTGGCTCGTTGTAGTGCTGTACATACCTGCGTTCTTGATGGTCGGAATTTGGTATGACCGTGTGTATGCAAGACAGCTGGGGCGGAATTCTGTGGGAAAAATCATCCGAGTTTATCCCAACGGAAAAAACGGTCGTATGTACAGGGCATAATCAATCATTCCCCATTGCAGTCATATAATATTGACGTACTAAAGAGAGGACATCCACCTGCTGAGTGGAATGTGCTATTCTGGTCAGGATGAAAAATAAGTTCTTGTGGGTGATGTCTGAACCACCAAAATAACCAGGTCCAAAAAATGGCACAATCTGGCACCCTGGCCCCCACGACACAAGCCTGGGGCGGGGGGGTTCTCATTAACAAGACTGCTGTAGGGGATTGTGACGGATCCTATCCCACACTCTGCTGAGTGTTTCCGTCAGTAATACCGCTTCCTCCAGTCTGACCATCAGAGAGATATATTATTACAGCTGCATTGAATACAAGTCTAGCTGGAAATAGCTTGTAGAATCTAGCAAGGTTTATTGGCAGAATCCAGACACATTTAACACAATGGGTTGGATAACGAGGTAGGGCGGACTCATGGATACTCCCCCCTCCCCTCTCCCAACACCTTTAGCAGACAACTATTTAATTAGCATGTTAATTAACACAGCACAGCCCAGGTGTTCAACATTCCAAGGATACATGCCACTCCATGAAACCTAAACACTGTTATATAGCAATCAAGAGACGACTGTGGGCGCCATCCATCTGCACAGCAAACTGAGGACATTTAGGGTTGAGCAGCGGTAAGTCTTTTGGAATCCTAACAACTTCTGGTCAGAAAGTAAAAACTTTTCATCATACAGGCACTTACCACTCTGCCTGAGGTATGGTTTATTGGTTTATTGACCAAGGACTGGGTTTTATAGCCCTCTTCATTGTCAGTCAATGCAGCATTGCCTTAGGGGAACATTGATAACAACAAATGTGACTTCATCCACAAAATCCCTGAGCATTTAAGCTCACCAAGATCATTAATAACCTGCTCTTCCAGCAATTTGTGGGTGATTCTGGGTCCAAACTGTACTGTGAATCTCTCAAATATCCATCTATTTGTCATTGAGGAAATTGAGAAAGAATAACACTCCTGACAAAATGCATCACTACTGCCACTGCCACTGCCACCTTTACATTTGTTGGGGAGTATGAAAAGCCATGCCTAGAAAACATGAAGTATGTTCTGACATTGAAGGAAGTCTGCTTAGGGCCTGCTTAACTGCCCTAATGAATGACTGGACCCAAGAGACAATCAAAACCTGCTTAGCAAAGGACAATCAACCTTTTTCTACCTCTGGTGAAGCCAGGTGTAAGGCAGGGGTGAATGGCTTGGATAAAGGTGCCCTCAGAGCCAAAAAATAAACATGGCTGTGATGGGCTTGGGGACTACTTGATTAAGAGGACTATCTGTGATGCCCTGAACTCATCTGCAGGGCCACATCCTTGACATTGTACCTGGAGTCTGCTGGCATAAGTGGCTGGAGAACTCAGAGACTCACTAACTATTTTCCCATTAGGAGCCATGACTTACTGGCTCACAGTGTCCTTTGCCCTTAGAGAGGTGTCAGCGTCAATATCCACAGATAGTTCATCTGGTAATCGTTCACTCTGCAGGCCCAGCACTTCTTACCCTTTTGTCGCTGTTAGAGGAGGAGGAATGCCGACACTAACTGGTAACTTTCTGCACCTCCTGGCCGAGACCTGCACACTGGACTTGTCATGTCATGGCGATGAAGGTCATGCTAATGAAAAAGCACTCTTTTTCCTTTTAATTACTTACCACACTGATGGTCCCTACCATCGGTGGAGGTCTTTCTTATGTGGCAGAAAGTACCTTTTGGAGCTAGAATGTCAGTACTTTGCAGGAAGTAAAATAAAGGAGAAGAAAGAGAAGAAAGCAAACAGATTATAGAAATGTGCCAAAATCACATTCCTCTCCCTCTCATTCAACTGCAGCATAAGCAAGGGAAAACAGAAGATGGATCTAGTGCAAAACCCACCTAACACATGTGTGAGCCTGGACATTCCATAACAAAGATGGCTGCCACACAAGGCCCTCAGCACAGTCTATGCATGAATGTCAAAGCCGGCCCTAAGTCCACAATGCCAGAACTAAATCATGCACGCACATCGGTCACATAAAAAGGCACAGATGAAAAAGAAAAAAACTGGAGACAAAAAATAAAACGCTCCCATAAAGGGAAAATGACAAAACCTAAAAAAGGTAGAGTAGGGTGACCAGACATCCCTAGTTTCAGGGGACAGTCCCCTGATTGAGGACACTGTCCCTGGACCAAGTCTGTCCCTGGTTTTGTCCCCAGATTGGATTTAATAGGGGGCAGGGGCAATTTCAAAAACAATCAGTGGAGAATTAAAATAAAAAAAATAGAATTATACACCCCTCTCCGCCGTGCCTACTAGCATAGGGGGGTTGTATTGTTCCCATTATCTGTGCCCCTTTCTGATAATCATGTGCTGGTCGGAGCGGAGGGAATATTTCTTCAGTTTCGGGCACATGCCCATTCAGCTTTGCTCACATGTTCTTCTGCCTTGGCTCAAATCCTGGCCAGCCACCTGCCTATCTCCTTGCCTTCCCTGGCGGAGTGATCTTCCTCCGCTCCCCATCCAGTAGTAGCCGGGTGCCCAAAGAGTAAGACTTGAGAGGCTGTGAGGCGGGCGGCGACGGCAGGGAGTCGATGATTGTTGCCATTACTAGTAAAGAAAAAATATGTCCCCGTATTTCATTTAAAAAATCTGGTCACCTTAAGGTAGAGGCAAGGGAGGAAAACCAAAAAGGCACAGAAACACATGCAGCAACATGGACTCCAGCAACAAAACACCAGCTCAGGTGCACCACACGAGGTTCTGACGTCTCTAGTTAGAAAACTCCTCAGCCCCAAAAGTTATGTCCAGTCATTCAAACTCAAGAGGATGTTAGGAGCTGAATGTTCTGTTTGCCTTTTGGAGTGCATTCACAACATACAGAATTCCTATGAGAAATCCACTAGAGAACGAAGGAGACCACCAGCTTTTGTTGAATCCTCCAAAGAAGTACTTGGAGAATGACCAGTGGATTTTGCGATACAGGAATTATTATGGTGTAACCTTAGTGCATTTAACAATGTACATTTTTACTACTTAAAAACTACTTTATATTCTTAAAAAAAAATATTCAAGGCCCTTAGCAATGTATTCCATGCTGAGCTTGAAATTATCATAAACTCTTTTGGTAATCCTGCTGACGTTTATAAAAATCATGGTTTTTAAAATGGCATCTTCTACCAGTGCAATCACTATGTGAACTAATTTTCCCATCTGATAACTTTAGCAGACACCCTAGGGAATAAATTAGGGCTCTTACTGATCAAAATTCTTGTGTTCGATTAATCGTTTGTTTTTTTAACCGATTAATCAACTAATTTCGATTAATTATAACGCCCATACAGATCCAACTACTTTTAGCTGATCTCCTTGCAGGCTGATTCCCAGTGCAGCTCCCAACCACTGGAAAAATGGATAGCAGGATACAAAAAACACACAAAGGCAGCGCTCGATGGGAATAGCATTAAAACTTTTATAGTCTTCAAGTAGGTAACAAAATAAATATTGCACTGGTGATAAAATCGATGTAGCTACATAAACTGTAAAAATGGTGTGAGTAATACCAAACGGTAGCAAAAGCAGTCATAAAAACATGTAGCTAAGTATGATACTGGTATAAAAATGTGTACAACGATATCACTGCTGAATCCAGATGAGGAGGGGTTAACATCAGTCAGTCGGCATGTAGATGTCCCATGAAGGAAATTATCACAACTCCCAGTGGATGGCTGTTGAATCCCAGGTTGATAGAGGGAAGTGTAACAGCCCATGTGTGTGGCAGATAGTAAGGTCCCGCCGGCAAGCAGATATGAAGGCACAGCAAAGGAGCCCTTCAGATGGATACGGCAAGCCCCGCCGGTGTCCGAGACGTCACCAGATCTCCGACGGGAACTCCCTGAAGGCCCAGAAGCCGGCGGAGAGGTGAGTACCAATCAAAAGAATCTTAATCGATCAAAAAGATTTTGATCGATCAAAAAAATTAAAGATTAATCGATTAATTAAAAGTTAATTTGCACAGCCCTAAAATAAAACAATGGTCATTGCAATGTTTTATCTTGCACAGTATTTGCGCAATCAATTTTCATTTTCGATGTAAACATCCCTTGTAATAGGAAATGTGTGTGACAGGTCTGGCTGGAAACCATGAGATCGGTGAAAAAAAATCGCCGGCAGAAGAAAATGATATCTGGATGATGCCTCTAGCTGCAGGCATCATTCAGATATCCACCTGCAAAGCTCAGGACGTCAAATGACAATGGGTGGGTATTGAAGTGGTTAACCACTTAAGACCCGGACCAAATTGCTGCCAAATGACCTTGCCCCTTTTTGCGATTTGGCACTGCGTCGCTTTAACTGACAATTGTGCGGTCGTGCGACGTAGCTCCCAAACAAAATTTGCGTCTTTTTCTTCCCACAAATAGAGCTTCGTTTTGGTGGTATTTGATCGCCTCTGCGATTTTTATTTTTTGCGCTATATACAAAAATAGAGCGACATTTTTGAAAAAAAATCTATATTTTTTACTTTTTGTTATAAGAAAAATCAAATAAACTAAATTTTAGTCAAACATTTAGGCCAAAATTTATTTAGCCACATGTCTTTAGTAAAAAAAAATCGCAATAAAAAAAAAAAAAAAAGCTACCTAGCGGGAACAGCGACACTAATACAGCGATCAGAAAAATGATCGCTTAGTGACGCTGGCAATAGGGAGTGAAAGGGTTAACTAGGGCGGTGATCAAGGGGTTAAAACTTTATTAGGGGGGGTAGGGGGCTATCCTGAGCACTGACTGCCTGTCACACTGACACTAACTGCAGTGATCATGCATATAATCACTGCATTCAGTGACACTGTGACAGGGGGGAGGGGGTGGGGGGGCGATCGGGGGGTTAAATGTTCCTATGTGTCCTGGTGTCAGTGTGCTGTTGTGTACACTTACTATGTGACGTGATCTCTCCTCAGCGGTGGTCAAAAAAAACGCAGAGGGAGCGATCACATCACTTCCTCCTTCCTGTGTTTACACAGGAGGAGGAAATGACACGCAGGGGGAGCGCGCGGATTGGCTGAGAGCGATCTGGAGGGGGCGGACAAAAACGAATAGCCGTCCCCTCATCCCGGATCGCTCCGGCAGGTAACCGGACCACCGCATGTACGGGGGGGGGGGGTCCGATCGGACCCCCGAACCCCCCCAAGGCACCAACGTATATATACGTTGATGTGCCTGTCGGTGCCATTCTGCCAACGTAAATGTACATGCGGAGGTCCTTAAGTGGTTAAAGGAGTTGTAAAGGAAAAAAAAAAAAAATTAATGTCTGCAAGGTAGACAGACAGAATAGTGTAATGATTTTGTTAAAAAAAAACAAGTAAATACCGATTAAATTCCTTCATCTATATCACCTCCGGCGTTCTAATTTCTGTTCTCTAATTTACTTCCTGGTTTGCCGCGCTCGTTCATGTAAGAACTACATTTCCCAGTATGAATTGTGGCACGCCCAGTAATTCACACCTCCTTGAAGTCTCTAACACGTAGAGAGCATCCTGCCGCACAGATGTAGTTCATAGGAGGGGGCTAGCAAGTCACTGACCACCGCAGTAAAGCCTCCCTTCACGGTGGTGAGTAATAATCAGACAAGCAGGAAGTGAACAGAACAGAGAAGAAATAGAGCAACTTCTGAGCAAAAATTTCTGCAGGTAAAGGATGCTTATTATGAAAAAAATAAAAATTCCTTTACAATCCCTTTAAGGGTTTCGTAAATAAGGCTGTGAATTTTTTTGCCAAAGATATCTCTGAAGATATTTGTGAAAAATGTATGTATTTCCACTACATATGGTTCTAACAAGTGATTAGACCATTGCAATATGCATGTACACTGTATTATGTGTAGAGTAATTGGGAGGTATATGCAGCAAATGATGTATCTGCCTGTATATACACAAAGAAATCTCTTAAAATCTGGCAAATGACAAAGGCAAAGAAATCTATTTGTACTACAGTACAGTGTGAACTCCCCCCTCTGTCATAATACACAGATAAGTGCAGCAGATCTCGATGTCTTGTGTTGATCAAAAGCTGTTTTTTCAGCTGGAACATTCGACAGAAGATGCTGAAACGATCAGCTTGTGTTGAAGTGAGAGGGTTACACACAGCTTGAAATGGGGCCAGTTCCTTTGTTCATTTCGAATAACCCCAGACTTTTAGGGAAAAAACAAAACATAGTAAGGTTTTTTTAAAAAGAAATTGACACATATCTTCAAAATATCTTTGTATAAAGCGCTGTCGGACTTCATTGGTGTAAGGGGTTAAATTTGCTTAGACCTGGACAGGGGTGGACTGACAACTCATGGGGCCCCCGGGCAATAGGGGATCATGGGGCCCCCGGGCAATAGGAAATCATGGGGCCCCCGGGCAATAGGAGATTATGGGGCCCTTAGGGAATAGATTATGGGGCCACACAGTATACACACACACATACACATACAGTATACATACATAGTATACACACACAGACACACAATATACACACGCAGTATAACGCACACACTGAAAAGGTACTGGAGAGGCGGGGCAGCTATAATTTTGGGATTTTTTAAAAAAAACACAGATTTTTGCATACTGTCCCTGGTTTTACTGAGGCTGGCAACCCTGATGGGGCCCCCTAGTAGCATTGGGCCCTCGGGCAGTGCCCGGGTGCTCGAATGGCCAGTCTGCCCCTGGACCTGGACAATCAGTGAGAATTCTGTCAGAGCTCTGGAAGCATCCAATGCACACAAGGAAGTTGTTCAATGAATGCTTGCTTTTAATGGTAAGGGTCGTACCTTTATACAAATTATGGACAAAGAATATTGCACAAAGAAAAGGAGGGAGGGAGGACAGAGTTCATCACATGAGGCATAATTCCAATATATACATATAGCATCTCAGACATAGTTTAACCACTTGCCGACCACTGCACACTGATATACGTCGGCAGAATGGCACGGGCAGGCAAATGGGCGTAGCTGTACGTCCCATTAAACCAGGGGTCTTCAAACTACGGCCCACCAGTTGTTCAGGAACTAAAATTCCCATCATGCCTAGTCATGTCTGTGAATGTCAGTGTTTTACAATGCCTCATGGGATGTGTAGTTCTGCAACAGCTGGAGGGCCGTAGTTTGAGGATCCCTGCATTAAACCATCGCCTGCCTCGTGAGTGCCTCCCCCACCCCGGGAACTTGGTGTTCCCGGGCGGCCCGTGATTGCCGTTGGCAAAGGCAGAACAGGGGGATGCCTTTGTAAACATGTCAGGGATCTATTGTTCCCTCTGACGTGTCACTGGTAGCTCCTCCCCCTAACAGTTAGAATCACTCCCTAGGAGACACTTAACCCCTTCAGCGCCCCCTAGTGGTTAACCACTTCACTGCCAGTGTAATTTTTACAGTAATCCGTGCACTTTTATTGCACTGATCGCTGTATGAATGACAATGGTCCCAAAAATGTGTCAAAAGTGTCCGATGTGTCCGTCATAAAGTTGCAGTCACAAAAAAATCGCAGATTGGGGCGACCCCGCCTCCTCTTTTGCATAAGTTCCCGGATGTGGCTTTTGCGTTCAATCTTTCCAGAAGCTGCTAGTGAGGGGAAGGTACCGGGGACGGCGGTCTCGCTTGGTTTGCATTGAAGAAACTGTTGCTTCTCTTCGCACTTTGAAAAATGGTGTTAGAAACTGGATACTATGATATATTGGGTGTTAAACCCAATGCTTCAGCAGATGAACTGAAAAAAGCCTACAGAAAGCTTGCGCTCAAGTATCACCCAGATAAGAACCCCAATGAAGGCGAAAAGTTCAAACAGATTTCACAAACATATGAAGTACTTTCTGATGCGAATAAAAGGGACTTGTATGACAAAGGTGGAGAACAGGCTATTAAAGAAGGGGAGGAGGTGGATTTGGTTCACCCATGGATATTTTTGACATGTTCTTTGGAGGAGGAGGAAGAATGCAGAGAGAAAGAAGAGGTAAAAATTTAGTCCACCAGCTATCAGTCTCACTGGAAGATCTATATAACTGAGCAACAAGAAAATTGGCTCTGCAAAAGAATACCATATGTGACAAATATGAAGGTCGTGGTGGCAGAAAAGGAGCTGTGGAGTGTTGTCCTAACTGCAGAGGTAGTGGTATGCAGATCAGAATCCATCAAATAGGACCTGGAATGGTTCAGCAGATCCAGTCTGTATGCCCAGAGTGCCAAGGACAAGGGGAAAGGATTAATCCAAAAGACCGGTGCAAGAGTTGTAACGGGTGAAAAATTATCAGAGAGAAAAGGATTCTTGAAGTTCACATTGATAAAGGAATGAAGGATGGTCAAAAAATCACATTTGCTGGGTAAGGAGACCAAGAACTAGGTCTGGAGCCAGGAGATATTATTATTGTACTTGACCAGAAGGATAATGCCATATTTAGAAGACGAGGAGAAGATCTGTTGATGCACATGAAAATAGAGCTTGTAGAGGCTCTGTGTGGATTTCAGAAGCCCAGTGTAACGTTGGACAACAGGACAATTATTATTACTTCTCATCCTGGCTAAATAGTCAAACATGTAGACGTTAAATGTGTGTTAAATGAAGGAATGCCCTTCTTCCGCCGACCATACGAAAAAGGGTCGCCTTATAGTTGAATTCCAGGTCAATTTTCCATCCAGTGGCTTCATTTCGCTAGATAAACTACCCATGCTTGAAAGCCTCCTACCTGCAAGAAAAGTCATTGAAGAAACTGAGGATATGGAGCAAGCTGAACTCATGGACATTGATCCATCTCAACAGAGGCGTTCGCTCTACAATGGCGAGGCTTATCATGATGACGATGATGATGAGGGCCACCCAAGAGGTTGAGTACAGTGCCAGACTTCTTAGGTTAAGTGTAACTTGTGTTAATGCTCCAGGTAACTTTAATGCTGGAAATAAAAAATGCAATGCATTCTTTTGGCTTGAGGTCCACTTGTTGCCGGCATTTACTTTTGGTTTTGAGAATGCCTAGAAGTCATCATGGAGCAGTGACTTCTAGGCTTCTTCTGTTGTGAAACTTATTCAATCTTTGTTTTTGAAAGCAGACACTCAGTTTACCTTCATGTTTTAATATCTGATAAAATGTGTATCAATAAAAAGGATTTTGAGAAGTTTCAAACTTCCGCAGCTTCATACAGAAAAAGGTTAATTTTTGTTATACAATCTACCCTTGTGTATTAAAAAACGTATGAACTTTTGTTGACAGCGTCATTTAACTTTCACTTGTACTTTTACAATGGCTTCAGAGGACTCTAAATTAGTAAAATCAATGCTCCGTTTACAGATTTAGTTTTGTACAGTCTTAATTTATCATTACTGGCTTTTGTTCACTAACATTTACACTTGGTGAATATGTACATGCTTTAGAAGTTTCACCCTTGCAAGTGAGTGTGAACATAGTCATGTTGCACTGTATTTAATAAAAGTCTACCTGATAAAAAAAAAATCGCCACTATTTCTAATAAAAATGCCATAAAACGATCCCCTATTTTTTATATATGCTTATTGTGATTTTTTTTTTACCAAAAATATGTAGAAGAATACATATCAGCCTAAACTGAGAAAAAATCTGCTTTTTAAAAAAAAAAAAAAAATTGGGGATATTTATTATAGCGAAAAGTACAAAATAATGCTTTTTCTTCAAAAGTGTCGCTCTATTTTTGTTTATAGCGCAAAAAAATTAAAACCGCAGAGGTGATCAAATACCACCAAAAGAAAGCTATTTGTGGGAAAAAAAGGACATCAATTTTGTTTGGAAAACACGTCGTACGACCACGCAATTGTCAGTTAAAGCGGCACAGTGCCGAATCGCAAAAAGTGGCCCGGTCATTTGGCAGCCAAATCCTCTGGGACTGAAGTGGTTAAGGACAGCAAAGGTACATTCAATGGCACCTCTTGTCTTAGTCATTGAAGCATTGTATTGAGATTCAGCAGGTGTGGAGCATCTCAAAAGTTGTGTTAGCAGCAATGGCAGACAAGGATAGCCAGAACAAGGGAACAATGCAACCTGATGTGGCAGAAGGACACTGAGGAGCACCACATACACCACAGCATTTGCACCACTACCGCAGGGAGACTAGAGGTTTTTGGGGAGAGACCGAGGGGACCCCCATTTCTACAGCAAGTGGTCACTGCAGCATCCCAGGGACTGATGAGAGGGCTATTTTCTCATTGCTAATACTACAAGCAGGTAGGGATGAGCCGAACACCCCCACGTTCGGTTCGCACCAGAACCGTCGAACAGACCGGCCGTTTGCGCAAACATTTAGAATCCCATTGAAGTCTATGGGACTTGAACGTTAGAATTCAAAACCGATCATTTTAAAGACCAATATTCAAGTTATTGTTGGAAAACATCTTTGAGAACCCGGGTCTTGCCCCAGGGAACATGCATCAATGGAAAAAAGTTTAAAAAACGGTTGTTTTTTTAGAAGCAGGACTCCTGAAACATTGATACATGTTCCATCGGGCAAGACCCGGGTTCTCAAAGACGTTTTCACAGGCAAACTATAGACACCCAGCAGGTACAATATTTAAAGGAATTAAATTTTTTTTTTTTTAGATTAAACATTATTAAAATCACTGCTCCAGGAGCAGTGATTTTAATGATGCTTAAATAAAAAATAAAAAAATGAAAAATTCCTTTAAATATTGTACCTGCTGGGTGTCTATACCTGTGATAACATCTTTAAATAGCACAATCACCTGCCTGCCAGTAAATTACGAAGAACTGATCTATCTAAGCTATACAGTGTATAAATATATGTACAACTCCTAGGGATATATATATATCCTCTATACACTGTCAATTAAGCTAAACTGACTAGCCTGCCTGCCTGCTCTATCTGGCTATCTAAAAAGACAATCTCTCTGACTGCTTTTATTAACAAGCAGGAACACACTACACGGGGCCGCCCAGCAGGCGGCCTTATATAGTGTGGGGCGTGTTCTAAAGCCCTAAACCATAATTGGCCAAAGCTACCCTGGCTTTGGCCAATTATGGCTCTCCGTTTTTTGCGCGCTGTGATTGGCCAAGCATGCAGGGTCATAGTGCATGTTTGGCCAATCATCAGCATGCAATGTCGCAGTGAATTATGGGCCGTTGCGCGTCACTCGAATTTGGCGCGAACGACCCGCTTTGTTCGAATTTCGTCGAACGTACGAACAGACTATGTTCGAGTTGAACATACGTTCGTATCGAACGCGGAGCTCATCCCTACAAGCAGGCACTGAGCCACTGAGAGCAAGACACCAAGTGTAGCCAATCCATACCACCCCCCATACTGCACTCTGTACCTCACTTGGCCCAAACCTAGACTGCACCTGTACCAACCCTATATTGCATTATATGCAGTCCTGCGGGAACGCGTGGGAACAACATCCCTGCCCTTAATAGGGGCTCTAATAGGCTTAAAAATGTGGTGGGGTCAGGAGGCAAGCACTGCAAACCGAGCCCATCTAGGTGTGTTAGAATAGCCAAATTAATATTTGCTATTTTAAAACTGATCCTCCTCCTGGCCATTCAGGAAGCGGGTCTTGAGACCCGTCACCCAATTAGCTGAAAGGACAGACGATCCTATTGGATGCCTAGGAGGAGTGGAGGAGACATACAGCGGAAGCCACCGTGATGGAGGAGAGGACACAGGAGCTGCTGCCTGATGCCTGCCACCTAGATGGAGTAACTGCTGGACTGACCGGCAGACAGTAAGTGAGCAAGCGGTTTGGGGGGTGTTTGTTGACCCCCCAAAAAAAACACCAGTCACCACTGCTTGGGATATTATGTACAGTATATTGTTTTCAGCAGTGTTGTTCATCTTCCTTTAAAAAAGTAACTAGTTACAATTACAAGTTACTTGCCTGAAAAAGTAAGTGAGTTAGTGACTCAGTTACTTTATTGGCAAAGTAACTAGTTACTCGGAAAAGTAACTGAGATTTTTTTTTTTATATTCTACAATGCAATTACGTTCTATAATATCTTTAGTATCAAAGATGTTTATATTAACTGATTGAAGAATAAAAACACTATATACAGTATTTTAGAACATTTCATACTGTGTAAAATTATTATCATCATCATCACATCCACCTGCCCAGGCAGCAATACTGTACAATATAGATTTAGTGTGCAGTGTGAGTGACACTGCTGCAGTGCACACTGAATCTATATTGTACAGTATTGATGCCTGGGCAAGTGGAGTGTGATGATGGTGATGATGAAGATATTAATAATTGTACACAGTATTGCATTTGCTGGGCCTGCCATATACTGCACTATACTGTATAACTGCACTACAAAATTCCTTTACAAACATGGTATTACTAATAACATTTTAAAATATGCATTATTTGTAAAGGGATTTTGTAGTGCAGTTATACAGTATAGTGTACAGTACAGTATATGGCAGGCCCAGCAAATGCAATACTGTGTACAATTATTAATATCATCATCAAACTTCACCTGCCCAGGCAGCAATACTGTACAATATAGATTCAGTGTGCACTGCAGAAGTGTCACTCACACTGAATCTATATTGTACAGTATTGCTGCCTGAGCAGGTGAAGTGTGATGATGCTGGGGCTGCCTGGGCATGTGGAGCGGTCCGGTGGAGTGTCCCGTCACCTGTCCCCCCCCCCACTTCCAATCCGATGCTGCTCGCTTCGGCTCCTCACCTGCACAGGGCCACGGCCCACGGTCGGTCGGTCGGTCGGTGCACTGCTGGCGCGGTGAGTCCGTACCGTTGGTGGTGGAGTGGAGCCTCCGCGGCGGCCGGGGGAGATGTCGGCGGCTGAGGTGACGGTGAGGAGGTGAGCCAGACTCACTCCCTCCCGACCCGTCACACTACACTGCTGCGGGCGGGAGACTTCAAGCGCGTGCATGCGCCAGCGTCAGGACACGTTGACACATGACCCGGAGCTGGCCTGTGACCCAATCACAGGCCAGCTCCATCCCGCCCTGACAGAGAGTCTGCCCGGACTGCCCCCCCCCCCACGCGCTTAATGTAACTCGGTAACGCCGCCAATGTAATGGCAACGGCGTTGCCGATGGGGTAATAGTAATCAGGTAGATTACTAGTTACCCCTTGGAGGGCAATCGTTACGTAACTGCGTTTATTTAAACGCCGTTACTTACAACACTGGTTTTCAGCTATATGGATGTAAAATGTGCATATAATTTTTACTTGCTGACAGTGGACTCAATAGACATTTTTTAGTTTCTGTTTATTGTGAGTGAAGTTTGCTCTTAATGCTGAGAGACAGAACGAGGATCTGCCAGTGTAAACAAACAGATCCCCGTTCTGTCAGGGGAGTAGAGTGATATTTTCTGTTCATAGTGATCAGGAACATCGATCCCTGTACTCCCTGTAAGGCCTCGTACACACGAGGCAATCTATTTGTTCAAATCGGTCGGACCGACCGATTTGAACAAATCTGTTTACTAGGATTTTGGTTTGCTCGCGTGTACACACGAGCAAACCAAAATCCCTGCCAGCAGACGGCGCGCTGACGTGGCGGTGACGTGGCGGTGACGTTGACGCCGCCACGTCACCGCACCAGGAAGTAAAACACTTCCGCGCATGCGCCGAATCCATTCGGCGGCGGTGCAAGGCGACATGTCTGCTGGTAAGTGTACTAACCAGCAGACATGTTGGGCGGACAGATTCCCACCCGATAGATTTCAAAGCATGCTTTGAAATCTGTCGGGTGGCCAAATCCGTCGCCTCGCCCGTACACACGATCGAATCTGTCTGCTGGGACGGTCTAGCAGACCGTTTCCAGCAGACAGATTTGATCGTGTGTACGAGGCCTAAAACCCCACCCCCACAGTTAGAAAGCACCTCCCTAGGGAACATTTAACCCTTTGATCGACCCTGGTGTTAGCACATTCCCTGCCAGTGTCATTTATACGGTAATCATTGCATTTTTTAAAGCACTGATCGCTGTATAAATGTCACTGGTCCCAAAAAAGTGTCCGAACTGTCTGCCGCTGTCACAGTTCCGCTAAAAATTGCAGATCACCACTATTACTAGTAAAAAAAAATGGAATAATAAAATGTCATAAATCTATCCCCTATTTTGTAGATGCGATAAATGTTGCGCAAACCAATCAATATATGCTAATTGGGATTTTTTTACCAAAAATATGTAGAAGAATACATATTGGCTTAAACCGAGGAAGAAATTTGTTTTTTGTTTTTTTGGATATTTATTATAGCAAAAAGTAAAAAATATAGATATTTATTTTTTTCAAATTGTCACTCTTGTTTATAATCACTTTTTTTGTTTATAGCTCAAAAAAAAAAAACTGCAGAGGTGACCAATTACCACCAAAAGAAAGCTCTATTTGTGGGGGGGGGGAATTGTTTGTGTACAATGTTGCACGTCCAAGCAATTGTCAGTTAAATCGACGCAGTGCCGTATCACAAACAATGGCATTGTCATTCAGGGGGAAAATCTTCCGGTCCTTAAGCGAATAAAGTAACGCTAATTTTTTTTTTAAATAACAAACATGTCATACTTTTTTTCTTTCTTAACATTCTTTGTTACAAAATTACAAATTTTTCTTACATGAAAAGTTACATCACATTTAACATATCATACTTACCTGATCTGTGCAATGTATTTCCACAGAGCATCCCTGATCCTCCTCTACTGGAGTCCCCCGCCAGCACTCCTTGCTACTCTCCCCTACCTAGTGCCCCCATAGCAAGCTGCACCCACGCGGGCTCAATCCAGAGCGTGGCTCAGCCTCACTCCCTCCTCACAGGCTGTGATTGACTTCAACAGAAGCCAATGACTCCTGCTGCTGCCTCCATGCACAGTGCTGGCTTAGGATTGAGCTCAGTAAAGGGCTGAACACAGAAGGTAATTTACCTTGCTGCAGAGATTGCAATAAAGGGGTTGTAAAGATATTTTTTTTTTAAATAACAAACATGTTATACTTACCCCCACTGCACAGCTCGTTTTGCACAGAGTGGCCCCAATCCACGTCTTCTGGGGTCCCTCGGCAGCTGTCTCTGGTCCTCCCCGCAAGAACTTTCCACCTCCATGCGAGGTGGTAAGTTCTTGTGGGCATGCTCCTGTGATACAACCGGCTGCTATAGCCGCTCACTGTATCACTCGGGCCTGCCCCCCAGCGCACCATGTCATTGGATGTGATTGACAGCAGCGCGAGCCAATGGCTGCGCTGCTTTCAATCCATCCACTCTAGCCATTCAATGACCAGGCTGACCGGTGAATAGGACATTGGGGGCGAGTGCCACAGGTGAATGGGCTCAGGTAAGTAAAACAGGAGGGCTGGGGGGGGCGGTATTGTCGGATGTTTTTTAACCATAATGCATGGGATGCTTTAACCACTTAAGGACCGCCTCCTGCACATATACATCGGCAGAATGGCACGGCTGGGCACATCCACGTACGTTCTGTACTAGTACCCAGCCGTGGGTCGCGGGCACGTGCCCGTGGCGAACTCCCGCAACCCGGTCAGAAGCTCCGGGATCGGGACTCGCGGACCCGATTGCCGCTGGAGTCCTGAGATCGGTACCCGGAGCTGAAGAACGGGGAGAGCCGTGTGTAAACACAGCTTCCCCGTTCTTCACTGTGGCGGCGTCATTATGCCTTTTATAGGGAGACACAATCGATGACGTCACACCTACAGCCACACCCCCCTACAGTTGTAAAGACACATTAGGGAACACATAACCCCTTCAGCGCCCCCTTGTGGTTACCTCCCAAACTGCAAATGTAATTTTCACAATAAATAGTGCATTTTTTGCTGTGAAAATGACAATTCCCAAATTCCCAAAATTGACAAGTCCCAAAAATGTGTCAAAATTGTCCGAAGTGTCCGCCATAATGTCGCAGTCGCGAAAAAAATTGCTGACCGCCGCCATTAGTAGTAAAAAAAAAAAAAATAATAAAAATGCAAGAAAACTATCCCCTATATTGTAAACGCTATAAATTTTGGGCAAACCAACCGATAAACGCTAATTGCGATTTTTTTTTACCAAAAATAGGTAGAAGAATACGTATCGGCCTAAACTAAGGAAAGAAAATGTTTTTTTTTATATTTTTGGGGGATATTTTTTATATCAAAAAGTAAAAAATATTGCATTTTTTTCAAAATTGTCGCTTTATTTTTGTTTATAGCGCAAACAATAAAAACCGCAGAGGACTAATTCCAGGTATGGTTTGTATTGCATAGTTACATTGGACCAATGTAAGTATGCAGATTTGATAGATGTGGGAACCCTGTGGAAGTTGGAAATCACTTCTTGACCATGATGTCACCTCTCCACATTTTCCAATCAAAGAACGCCTTTTATGCACTGAGAAAAATGCAAGGTGTTCTTTGATTGGTAGCCATGCTGAGTGAACAAGCAGCCCCCTGTGGTTACTATGCATTGGACCCGGAAGACTGTGGTGTTTTCTATAGCAAAGGCAACTACTTTGGTAATTTCCAGCTTCCACGGGTATAGGATATGCATACCAATGTTACAGCAGTACAAACCATACCTGGAGTCAGTGGCATATCTAGGGTATGGCAGCTATGGTAAGTGCCATGGGCGCCATATGAAAGGGGCGCTGTTGAGTGGCTGGGCAGCAAGGCACTTACCAGGGTCTCTTCTTCCCTCCTCCTGAGCATAGGCCAGATCTCCTTTTCAGCACCTTTGCTAATGGGCAATGGCTGCGCTATCCCTGCTGCGTTCAGCCACAGCCCTCCCTTGTTCGACCTGAAATCATCTGGTCGAATTGGCAGCGCACAAAGAAGAAAAAGGAACATCAGTTTCTCCCTCTCCTCTGTGAAACCTGAGGCCTTAAGTGATGAAGATTTCATCACTTCCCGTATTGGTTCTGCATTTACCTGGTCTTGGAGGGCAGAGGAGGGATCAGGGGTCTAATAAACCCCAGATTTCTCCATAAAGAGGATATGTCACTACCCAAGGTATCACAAGGGATGGTAAATTTCACTAGTTTTGTTAGCTGTTTTTTTTTGTTAAGGTTATCTGAAAGATGGGTTTCAAATGTTTCAACAGGGGCGCAGTTTCAGTGCTTGCCATAGGCGCCATTTTCACTAGATACGCCTCTGCCTGGAGTCAATAAAAAAAGAAGTACAGGGGATGACCTTTTTAAAAATGCTAGTTGCCTAGCTGTGCCTGACTTCAGTACTTTTGTGAGCAGACGGATTTGGCCAGCCGACAGATTTTAACCACTTGACTACTGGGCACTTAAACCCACTTAATAACCAGACCAATTTTCAGCTTTCGGTGCTCTCACATTTTGAATGACAATAACTCAGTCATACAACACTATAACCAAACGAAATTTTTGTCCTTTTTTTCCCACAAATAGAGCTTTCTTTTGGTGGTATTTTATCACCTCTGCGGTTTTTATTTTTTTCACTATAAATGAAAAAAGAACGAAAATTTTGTAAAAAAATGAATTTTTCTTCATTTCTATTATAAAATTTTGCAAAAAAGTAATTTTTCTTCATAAATTTGGCCTAAAATGTATACTGCTACATATCTTTGGTAACAAAACAAAAAAAATTTAGATATCATTTAGTCTGGGTGAAAGTTATAGGGTCTAAAAGCTATGGTACCAATTACTGAAAATTGATCAATTTGATCACACCTGATGTACTGACATCCTCTCTCATTTCTTGAGACCCTAACATGCCAGAAAAGTACAAATACCCCCCAAATGACCCCTTTTTGGAAAGAAGACATTCCAAGGTATTTAGAAAGAGGCATTGTGAGTTTTTTGAAGTTGTAATTTTTCCCACAATTCTTTGCAAAATCAAGATTTTTTTCATTTTTATTTTCTTTCCACAAAATTTTCATATTAGCGGGTTATTTCTCACACACAGCATATGCATACCACAAATTACACCCCAAAACACATTCTCCGAGTATGGCGATACCCCATGTGTGGGACTTTTTGACACAGCGTGGCCACATGGAATGGCGCCAAACTTTGCGACTTAAAAATCCCCATAGGTGACGCTTTAAATATTTTTACTGGTTACATCATTTTAGTTGGAGAAGAGGTCTAGGGCCAAAATTATTGCTCTCGCTCTAACGTTCGCAGCGATACCTCACATGTGTGGTTTGAACACCGTTTTCATATGTGGGCGGGACTTGCGTATGCGTTCGCTTCTGCATGCGAGCTCACGGGGACAGGGGCGCTGTATGCCCAGAGTATTGCGGAGTATGCCCAGAGTATTGCGGAGTATGCCCAGAGTATTGCGGAGTATGCCCAGAGTATTGCAGAGTATGCCCAGAGTATTGCGGAGTATGCCCAGAGTATTGCGGAGTATGCCCAGAGTATTGCGGAGTATGCCCAGAGTATTGCGGAGTATGCCCAGAGTATTGCGGAGTATGCCCAGAGTATTGCGGAGTATTGCCCCCCATAGTATGCCTAGAGTATTGCGGAGTATTGCCCCCCATAGTATGCCCAGAGTATGCCCAGAGTATTGCAGAGTATTGCCCCCCCCCCAGAGTATTGCCCCCCCCCCCAGAGTATTGCCCCCCCCCAGAGTATTGCCCCCCCCCCAGAGTATTGCCCCCCCCCCAGAGTATTGCCCAGCATTGCAGAGTATGTGCAGCAGGGATGGCTGAGCAGGGAGGGATGGATGGATGGATCTGTGACTACATTTGTCACAGATCCAGCCCGCAGCACTGGCGCTGCCATCCGCTCCCTCCCCTCTCCTCTCACACTGTACCGATCGGTACAGAGAGAGGAGGGAGGAACCGGCGTCATCAAATGACGCCGGTCTGTTTACATCTGATCGCGCCGTCATTGGACGGCGCGATCACGTGGTAAACCGCCGCTATCAGCGGCGATTTACCGTGATTCGTGACCCGCCGGGTCCATCACGGACATTCCCGTGTGCGCGCCCCAGGGGCCGCGCGGGAGCGCGACTCTGGAATCACGTTATATAACGTGATCCCAGAGTTAAGCAACCACCTTGCCGCCGTTATTTTTCGGCAGGTGGTTGCTAAGTGGTTAAAGCATGCTTTAAAATCTGTCGGCTGGGAATCAAAGTTCAGCATAGGATGCATCACCCTTTCAGGGGACACATGTAAATAGATCCTACACATTTTATTACTAAGTAAGATATCACTAATCAAGGTACCTCAGCACATTTTACAAAATATATAGGAATGTAAACAGAACTGTATGTGTGCTTTTAGTCAGACGTCCACTCAAAATCATAAGACCCCTTTCACAGTGTGGAGGACCGACACCAGCCACCCCAGCGAATGTCGACCGAGACACCCCCCCCCCCCCCCCCAGGAGAAGTTGGCTGCTCAGTCCAAAAGGCCCAGGCCTATTTTGTGTCCCAGTCTGGGCCTGACTACAATAAGGAAAAGAGACTGAGAGGAATTCTACTTTAAATAAACCACTGAAAAGTTTGGTGATAAAACAATGCCTCCCTGGAAAGCTGGGTGCTTTAAATCCCATGAGAACAAACTCCTGCAATAGACTGGAGGACAATCTTATGGCATTTTTATGCACCCAGCTCTCTCAGGAGGCATGGTGACTTCATCTGTGCCTCCTGGAAACTAAGAAAGTTTTTTTTTTTTTTGGTATAAACTACTTGCTAATGGCTTAATAAAGCTATTGTTATTTTGGGAGCTCATGGTCCACTTTAACCACTTAAGGACCGCCCCTTGTACATAAACTGCGCAAAAGCATGTATGGCCACCCGCGATCGTTCCGTGGAGAGACAGAACAGCAGTCTGCCAATGTAAACAAGGCAGACCATCGTTTGGTAAGACAGGAAGAGAGCGATCTGTGATTCCTGCTAATCAGGAACACAGATACAGTATGCCTCTTCCTCAAGTCAGTCCACCCCCCCACACAGTAAGAAAACACATACGGGGGGACACATTTAACCCTTTGATTGCCCCTGATGTTAACCCCTTGCCTGCAGTGTCATTTTTACAGTGTCAGTGCATTTATTTTAGCACTGATCACTATATTGATGTCACTGGTCCCCAAAAAGTGCCACTTAGTGTCAAATTTGTCCGCCGCAATGTTGCAGTCCCGCTAAAAGTCACTGATCATCGCCATTGTTAGCAAAAACAATAAAAAAGTCTCTAAAAATATCCCTTAGTTTGTAGATGCTATAACTTTTGCGTAAATCAATCAATATACACTTATTAGGATTTTGTTTAAAAAAAATATGTACCAGAATACAAATTGATCTAAACTGATGAAGAAATTCGATTTTTATTTTATTTTTTATTTGAATGTGTTTTATAGCAGTGGGAAGGTCTTTTTTTGTTTATAGCGCAAACAAATAAAAACTGCAGAGGTGATCGAATACCACCAAAAGAAAGCTCTATTTGTATATTGTTTATTTCTTTGAAACACCTTTTTTCAGTAAATATTTAATTTGCACCAATTTTAGCCTTTTCATTATTAAAGCGGAGTTCCACCCAAAAATGGAACTTCCGCTTATCCCACTCCTCACCCCCTTACATGCCACATTTGGCATGTAATTTTTTTGGGGGGGGGTGGGGTTTCAGGAGGAGTGGCACTTCCTGTCCCACTTCCTCCTTCCGCCGAGGGGCTGGTTAGGCGATTAAGCTTAATCGCCTACAGCAGCCCCTCCCTGTAGGCGATCGCCTGGGACACATGACAGGTCCCATGCGATCGCCTGTCCAATCAGCGGCGGGCCAGGCCGCGCGCATGCGCAGTGGCGCTCGCGCATACGCAGTGCCGCGCGTGCGCAGTGGGTGCCCGGCTGTGAAGCCGAAGGCCGTCACGACCGGGTGCCCACAGTTACGATGAGGACGCCGGCCGGGGAGGGGGGGAGAGGAGCGGAGCCCCGGTCGGCGCGTCGCTGGAACGCTGGAGCAGGTAAGTAATTGTTTATTAAAAGCCAGCAGCTACACTTTTTGTAGCTGCTGACTTTTAATAAACATAAAACAAGGCTGGAACACCCCTTTAAAACCTTATTTTGAAAAGTGTTAACCTTGTCCTTAAGGTGGATGTAAAAACCAGATAAAAACCTGCCTAAACATGTCCAAGCTAGATATGTAAATAACCTGTCACTCAAAGCAAGAACAGAGAAACTGATTTTATAATTTGGCAAGTTTTTATCTGGAATTCTGTTAATTTTCACTGAACATTAATAGAGGATTACTCAGCGCTGGATTAACTCTGTGTGGCAATTTGGGCACAGATGATAGGAAATCTTATACTCTACATTGTGATATCAAAAAAATAATTATTATTTTTTTGGGTTTACATCCACTTTAAGCTCTTAATGCAAGCTAGAAAATAACCTGTCTCTTCAAGAGTGCTACTGTATAGGATAAGCCCTCTATTCTAAAATCATAATTGGTATTGCTAAAATAACGAGTCTCCTGCTCGGTCCAAAAGAGGAGGTGTGGCGGTTAAAGGATTAATTAGCCCAGCGACAATCGCTCTCAGGCTGCCTGTGTTCTGTCGAGAAATGCCCCCTATCGAGAAATACCCGGCCGGAACTGCGCAATTCCACCCCCATCTTGGCAGCACTGCCCATCATTACAAAATACACCACCTCATGTAGGCATCCACCCCTCACACGTGGCCATCATGAACAAATCCGCCCCTTGCAGACTTGCACGAGCATCAGGAGCGATTGGCACAATGTCGGCTATTGTGCGCAGGCACCGTCTACAGCTGATCGTAAATTCAGATGTTCGACGGCTTTCGGTGGCTCCGTACTGCGCATGCGCAGTTCCGGCCGGGCATTTCTTGATAGGACACTGGCACCGATTGTTGTCCCACAAGCTGTAAAAATCTTTTTTTTTTTTTCCAAAGTGTTTATTGAATTTTTCAACAGGGATAAAGAGTACAATAATGCACATTGGTGAGCATAAGGAGCATGTGCGGACGCAGCCGCCATATTTTGCTTGTAGCGCATAGAAATTCAAACAAGGAGTCCAGATACTGCAGAATTGTAGTCATTAGTGGTAACAAACAAAATAAACAGAAACATGCATAAAGGAATGAGACTTCGTGGGTGGGGTCCCCTGTTCGGGAGGCCATGAGAAGCGTCAGTCACACCCCCCCTTGAATAATCGACCGTGGGAGATGCTTTGTTAGAGGGCGAAGCGTTCTCTTTAGTCTCCCCATTGTCACGGGGGAAACGGCTTGGTATAGGATATAGGAGACCAACTTACTTCTCATTTAGATACTTACGCCAGTCTCGTTAATACTTATCTGGGTGATAAAGTGGTGGTGTCTGTCAGTAGACAGCAGACCTTAGAGGCAATCAGGGTATTATAGAGGGAGGGAGTAGGGGTCATGGCCACAGGGGGGGAGAATAGCACTAGGGGGAAAAAATAGGGAGGGGGACACGCCGCCACAGCTCGGTAGGGCAGTGGGAGGTGAAGGTATCTAGCCAGGGTCGTCAGGGTCTGATAGTCTTGTATTCGTCAGTCGTAGTGAAATGGACCCAGGCTGCCCAAGTTTCGGTAAACTTAGTAGGGTTATCATTAGCCTGGTGGATTAGTTCTTCCATCTCCATTGTTTTTTGGAGGCGTTTGAACCAGTCGGTTAGGGACGGGGGGTGCGGAGAGAGCCATTTAAGTGGGATGCACATTCGAGCAGCATTCACCATGTGCATGGTCAGGGACCTGCAATACCCTCTCGGGAGCGTCGGGGAGAAGTGGAGAAGAAACTGGGCAGGTGTGTAATCTAAGTTGTCAGTCGTCACGTGTGTAATGAGTCTGTGGACCTCTGTCCAATAGGGTTGGATTTTAGAGCAGGTCCACCAGACGTGAAGGAAAGAGCCCATCTCCAAGTGGCACCGCCAACAGACCCCAGGGAGTGCGGGATTAATTCTGTGGAGTTTGAGCGGGGTTTTATACCACCTGGAGAGGAGCTTGTAGGCGTTCTCTTGCGTTTGAACATTGACTGAGCCCTTGTGGGCGAACCTATAGACTGTTTCCCAGTCCCCCTCAGTAAGATCGAGTGCGAGGTCGCGTTCCCACTGTTGGTTAGCCCAGTGGGTTTTGGAGGAATGTGTGGAAAACAATAGACCATAGATAATAGAGATTAGGTGTCTCTGTGGTTTCCTCTTGGAACAGAGGCTCTCGAAAGGGGAGTAGGGCCTGGACCAGTGGGAGGTTGGTGCCGTCTTGCCTAAGAAGCGTCGGATTTGTAAGTAGGGCCAGAATGGGAATTCGTCCCTGCCAATGTTAGCGGCTAGTTCTGATTGGAGCATGAGTCTACCCGAGTGAAAGAATTGGCCCGCCAGTATCAACTCGTGGGGCCAGCTGTCAGACAGGAAAGCGGGGTGCATGCCTGGCGGGAAGTCAGGGTTCATTCTGAGGGGCGTCATGGGGCCGTGTCGGTCCGACAGTTTGTATTTATTAGAGGCCTCCCAGAAGGCTCGCAGGGAGGGGAGTATGAGGGGGTGATCTTTACAGCCTCGGGGAATGTTGCCTTGTGAAATCCAGGGCAATTGGGAAATCGGAATGGGAGAAAACTCCTGCTCCAGTCTCACCCAGTTCTTTCGTTCCCCGTTAGCGACCCAGTCATATATTCTCGCGAGACCACAGGCCAGGTTGTACCTGCGGAGGTCCGGTAAACCTAGGCCTCCCTTCAACTTAGGGACCGTGAGCCTGTCATAGCTCAAACGCATCGTGCCAAACGAATCTTACACAGGTCGATCTGTAGGATGATAGGAAGGCCGGTGGGAGTCTGATGGGGATCGTTTGCATGATATACAGTAGCCGGGGGAGGACGTTCATTTTGATCACCGCGATCCTCCCGAACCAGGACAGGTTTTTCGGGGACCAACCCCTGAGATCACGTAGGATCGTCTGGAGTAGAGGGGCATAGTTAAGGGAATACAGGTCTGTGAGGGAGGCGGGAAGTTGGATCCCCAGGTATGTGATGGCTCTTGCATTCCATTTAAAAGGGAAGTTGGTCTGGCATAGATTGCACAGGGATTGGGGCAGTGAAACGTTCAGGGCGAATGATTTGGTGAAATTGATTTGGAAATTTGACAATACCTTAAAGTCCGCAAAGTCTTTCATTAAATTAGGGACTGTTGTGAGGGGGTCTTTGAGGAATAGGAGAATATCGTTAGCGAACGCGGCAAGTTTGTACGTGCGGTCCTTAATGTCGATACCCTTGATCGTTGGGTTAGATCGGAGTCGTTTCAGAAAGGGTTCTAGGGTGAGGACGAATATCAGGGGTGAGAGGGGGCACCCTTGGCGGGTTCCGTTCGCTATGGAGAAGGCGTCTGACAGGTGGTTGTTCACTCTGACCCTTGCTGTGGGGCCAGAGTATAGCGCGGAGATATAGTTCAACATGAGCGGTGGAAGGTTTGTGGCTTTGAGGGTCGCTTGCATGAAGTCCCATGCCACCCTGTCAAACGCCTTCTCCGCGTCGAGTGACAGAAAAAAACCGGGGGATCCACTGGAGGACAGCCAGTGATGAACATTTAGGGCCGTGAGGGTATTGTCGCGCGCTTCCCTCCCAGGGATGAACCCGGCCTGGTCAGGGTCTATTAGTGTGGGCTGGTACGGAAGGAGCCTATTCGCGATCGTCTTGGCAAACCATTTAAGGTCTACGTTGAGCAGGGAGATGGGTCTGTAGTTGGACACAAAGTTTGGGTCCTTGTCGGGCTTGGGGAGCACCACAATATGTGCGGCCAGGAGGTCCCGAGGAGGGGCAGTGGTGGTGGCGAAGGAGTTGTAGGCCGAAATGAAGAAGGGTGTGAGAATTTTGGCGTAAGTCTTGTAGTACCCAGCAGTCAGACCGTCAGGTCCCGGACTTTTGCCGGGCTTCAGTTGTTTAAGGGCCAGACCCACTTCTGCAGTGTTGAGGGGCCTGTCCAGTTCCTTCCTAGCCGTCTCTGATAGTTTGGTGGGGCTGTATTGGTTTAAAAACTCGTCAATTAGCCCCTGTCTGGTGAGTCGTGCCGTCGGGGTGGTCGGGGAGGGCAGGTTATATAAGTCGGTGTAGTATTGGACGAATAGCCTAGCGATGTCTGGGGTAGAGTGTAGTTTGACGCCTTTGCCGTCTGTCAGTGAGTGGACTGTCGCCTTGGCCCTCCTAGATTGTAAGGCGTTTGCTAATATTTTGCTTACTTTGTTGCCGTGTTCGTAGAATGTTTTCTTGGCCAGGGTATAGGAGCGTCTAATCTTTTTGCCAATGATCTCCAAGAGCTCGGCTCTTGCTAGGCTCAAGTCCTGTAACGTCGCGAGGGCCTGTGAGTGTTTGTGTGCGGACTCCAACTGTTTAATCCTCCCCAGGAGATCGTCGTATTGTGCACGGCGTTGTTTGTTACGTTTGGCAGCCGCAGCTATCATGAGGCCTCTGACCACGCATTTGTGGGCCTCCCAGTTGACAACGGGGGCCGTATCTTCTGGCCTGTTTTCTCGGAAGAATGCCTCGAGATTCGCTTCAAGGTCATTGGTCAGTATCGGATCCGTAAGCAGGGATGGATCCAACCTCCACACCCGTGTACCGGGACGACACATGGGGAGAGACAATGTTACCGAGATCGGGTTGTGGTCCGACAGTAACATGGGCTCTATAGTCGCCGAGGTTAACATGGGGAGGTCTTCCTGGCTTAGGAAAAGGTAGTCGAGTCGGGAGTAGCGGTCATGGGGGGCTGAATAGAACGTGTAGTCCTTTCCCGTAGGGTGCAGGGCACGCCATGTGTCATGTAGGAGAAGTTCTTGGAGGATCAGCTTGATCCTCCTCAGAGCAGAGTACTGGGTTGATGAGGTGCCCGTGGATGTGTCTAGTGTGGGGTTGAGGGGGACATTAAAGTCACCCCCCAGCACCAGGGTCCCAGCTTTAAATGGTGTCAGCAGAGTCGACATGGACCTAAAAAAGGAAACCTGGCGCGTGTTCGGTGCATATACATTAGCGAGCGCGATAGTGTGGTTTAGATAAGTGCCTTTCAGAAATAGGTACCTGCCCTCCGGGTCCGACAACTTCCCTGTCAGTTTGAAAGGACAGTGTCTAGCTATCAATATAGAGACCCCTTTTGTTTTGGATTGCACGTTCGCGGCGTGGTGGGCTTCAGGGTAGTGAAAGTTGTGTAGTTTGGGTGTTGCATCTGCCTTAAAGTGTGTTTCCTGTACGAATGCGACATCTGCCTTGGCGCGGTGTAGGGTCAGAAGGAGTTGCGACCGCTTTTCAGGGATATTAAGCCCCCTCGCATTTAGGGAAATCACCTTTAAGGCAGTGTCGTGAGCTCCTGTAGATGGATCTAGCATTGTGAGCGTGAGTGCAATCTCAAGTCAGGGTATAGTTTGAGAGTAAGTAACCGAGCTGTGGCGGGAGGGGGGGGGATCAGGGGTCTGGGTTACGCAAAAACGGTGGTGGGGGCAAAGGGCACCGGGCGAATCTCAACCTAAAGTGCAGCACCGCAGACGTGCGGCGCAGAAGCAAAAAAAAAAAAAAGGGGGGGGCGAATCACCCAGTCAATACGGGACGGTATAAGGAGAGGCGCCTGGTGCGCCTCTTTTTCGGGAGAGGAGGGGGGAAAGGAACCGATTAGGTGGAGGGGGACACAGTCCCACCTCCTGGTCTAGGGAAGTGGTAATCGGTAGAGTGCAGTCGTGTGGGGCACCCGTGTCGGGTACCGTCGCACGCCTCCGCTTGTGGGTTGACCAGGGCCTTTGCCAGAGCACTGTCGTGTGACAAAGGGGAAATCTATGTACATATATGCCACCCCAGAGTGTACACTCGCTAGGTTTAATCATGGGTAAAACCTCTGCGGAATCAAGAAGCTGTGGTGGGTACCATGTTTCAACCGCCGGATCAGCCGGCTGGTGTGTGAGCAGGGCTCCAGGGTTTCCCTATAGGGGGGGAGATTCCGGACCCCCCGGCGAGCACCTATCCCCAGGGCTGTCAGTATGCATAGTCCCACAACAATAAAGCAGTGTAACAATAATACCTAAGCAAACAGTGCAACAATGGCCCCCAATTGGCACAGCTGTTTAGCAGTGCATATAAGTCCCAACATGTAAAGTGGGTAGAACAGGGGGGTACAACAGTTTTCATACTCAGCCTAGGGGCAGCGGAATCCACCCGCGTGGGACCTGCCTGTCCTGTGAGCGGCAGCGGCCTCGTAGCTCTTGATGCCTACGGGCGGACCGGACTAGTCGAAAGCCCTTGGTGGTGAGCAGTCTAATGTCCTTAGCGTCAGAGTTCTCCGGGGCCTTCTGCTCTTGGGTAGTCGGCGGTGAGACGGGGCTGTCCTGGTGATATGCAGACAGGGGGGCCGAGCACGGTGGATGGGCTTGTGGACCAGAAAGAACGGGCCGGGTGCAGGCCCCTGGCTGTGTCTCTCGTGAATCGGAGATGGGTGCAAGATGGTAGATCGGGAGTCTCCTCAGGAGTGGTCCCCCCGCAGCTAGAGGGGGATCGGGGGAATCGTCCTGTGTTGTCCGAGGCGGGCGCTCTCCTTGCTCCCCGAGGGCCCCTGTGCTGTCAGCCAGGACAAGCCTCACCTCCACGATGGCGTCTCCCCGGAAGTGGCGTGATTGTCGAGCGACGGAAACGGGGAAGGTCTCTATGATTCGGATCCGGAAGTGGCGGGTCTCGTGAAGGATCCTGGGTGATGTAGTTCCGTGAGCGGGGAGAGGAGGAGTCCGAGAGTCCCAGTGAGCCTTCGGGGGGGAGGAGGAGGTGATCTCCTGCGCCGGAAGAATGTGGCGGTTCTAGGTCCCGTTGCTGGCGCACTGCGGCATCTCGCTACTGAAGGCCCCAGTTAGACGGGATAGTAAAGGAGTCGGGCCACTGCTTCCGAGATGTGGGAGTAGCGTGGAAGTACCCAAAACAGTCAAACATAGGAATAAAAAAAAAAGTCAAACATACAAACTGCTAACAATTCTGACTGGGAGCAAGTGGGTTATTCAGTAATCCCTCCTGGCCCTACGAGCTCCAGGCGAGGAGAGTAAGTCCCGGTCACGTCCGGGGCCCGAGGCTGTAGAGCGAGAGCCCGAAGGTGAGCGTCTCCTGCGGTGCCTAGTGGGTTGAGTCTCCATGACTTCAGCTCCTGGACCGCTCCAACGGCCCACAGAGCGGCGATAGATGGCATACCACTCCGGAACAGCTACGGGCGGTATGCCCAGTGCCTCGAAGAAGTGTGGGAGATCCTCGGGGACCTTCAGATGTGCGGTGCGGCCCTGACGGGTGGCTGCCAGGCAGAAGGGGAACTTCCACTTGTACTGTATGTTCTCGGCTCGCAGAGCATCCAGTATGGGTTTGAGGTCCCGTCGGTGTTTCAAGGTTATGCCCGAGAGGTCCTGGTATAACTGGATCGGGGCTCCTGCATGTTGGAGGCGCTGTCCCCTGGCTAGTCTCAGAATCTCCTCTTTCATACCAAAGTCAGAAAGGCAGCAGACGATGTCCCTGGGCGGGTCAGCATCCCTTCCCCTTGGGCGTAGCGCCCTGTGGATCCTGTCCATGGCGATCACCGCATCTGGAGGCCGCTGGAGGATTGAGTTGAAGACCTGTGTGACCTCCTGTTTGATCCGGTCCCCTTCAATGGCTTCCGGGAGGCCCCTTACACGAATGTTATGGCGTCTTCCCCGGTTCTCGAGGTCTTCCAGATGCCGGTTAATTTCTCTCAGCTGCAGGGTATGATCATCAATCTTCCTGGTGGTGCACTGGAGGACTCTGCTGTGGTCCTCCTGGGCTTTCTCCGTTGCCGCGACCCTGCCATCTAGGGCTTTAAAATCTAAGCGCAGGTCCGCAATGGCCGCCGCAAGAGCATCTTTGATGTCGGTCGCCATTGCCCTCAGATCCAAGATGGTGATCGGAGGCGCCGCCGCCGCCGGTGTGGGGACCGGCGTGTGTTCGGGATTTCCCTGTGACACCGGTGGGAGAGCTGGAGGGGTCGCAGATAGGACGATGTCCTGCGTCCTAGGGGACGAGGTATGTGAGCGGCCTCGATTAGTTCCTTGGCGGGAAGCCGCCATTTGTCCACGGCCGGTCCGGAACATCTCCGGGATTTGTTGCCCCACAGCGTCGGATTGTTCCCTGGGGGACCGGGAACGGGAAGCCGAGGATTGCCTCGATGAGGTGCCCATCTTCAGGGGCAGGAACGGAGGTCAAAGGCACCGCTAAAGATAGCAAACACTCTGAGGTGGCAGGAGCTAAGCACTCAGGCAGCCATCTCTTAGCTCGGCTCGGCCACGCCCCAGCTGTAAAAATCTTTGTGCCGTGGGCAGCTAAGAGTGCCATTGTTACCTAAGTGACAGCATGGTGTGAGATTGGCCAGTCCTTTGTCACAAGTTAGTGAGGAGGGCAGGGATCTGATACCCACATTTGTCACATATTGGCCAACTCCAGCCATCATTGCAATATTGAAAACAGCTCTCCTTACGTCTGTCTTTAACTCTGGTATATTATTTTTGTTTAACCACTTCACCCTTAGGAAGAATTGGCTGCCAATTACCATGCCATTTTTTGCGATTCTGCACTGCATCGCTTTAACTGACAATTGCGCTGCCATGCGATGCTGTACCCAAACAAAATTTACATCCTTTTTTCCCCACAAATAGAGCTTTCTTTTGGTGGTATTTGATCACCTCTGCCTTTTTTTCCCAAAAAATATTTTTTTCCTCAGTTTAAGTGCTATAAAAATGCACTGATTACTATGTAAATTACACTGGCAGGTAAGGGGTTAATCACTAGGGGACGATGAACGGGTTAAGTGTGTTCTAGGGAGTGATTCTAACTCCGATGGGGCTGGGCTACAAGTGACACGACAGTAATCACTGCTCTCGATGACAGGGAGCAGTAGATTAGTGTCCTGTCACAAGGCAGAACTGGGAAATGCCTTGTTTACAGGCATCTTCCTGTTCTGCAGCTCCGTGACACGATCGCGGGACACCGGCGAATATTGAGTCCACAGATCCTGCGGGCACGGTCACAGAGCTCGTGGCGGGGGGAGCGCCACCGGCGGTGCGCGCATGCCCGCTAGGCGGCAGATTCAAAGCCGCCGTATATCGTCATTAGCCGGTTGGCAAGTGGTCAACTATCTGTAGACTGTCCACATTGCTATACTTTATTTTCTCTCTAAGCCTGACCTTAAATAATGGCCTGTTCTTATCTTTATTAGCTGTCCACTTGTAAGTCTGTTTCTAAAGTGAGAATTTGCTCTATTTAGCCAGCCATCTTTTATTAACTCCTTAATTAGTAATTGGAAAGCACCCACCCCATTCCCTGGCAGTATATAACTAAAGCATCTATGCTTTTGATAAAGGCTTAGGCCAAAACGTGTCAGTTTTTGGATGATGTTACTGCTATAATGCTGCAATAACATTTTCTATGGAGAAGCGGTCTAGTTGCCGGCTTGTACTTGTTATGATAGCTTCCCATGGCTTCAAATACCATATCTATGCTGGCGAAACACCCAAATCTATTTCTCTACACCGCAGCTTACTCCCTCAGTTCCCTCCCATATCACTAATTTACTAACAGATATATCAGTCTGGATGTCACTCCACTTCCTCAAATTTAATCTATCCAAAACCAAACTTTTCATTTTTCCTTCACCATGTGTCTCTTCCCCTGATCTCTCTGTCAAAATTGATGGCACAACTATCAGCACATCCCCGCATGCCAAGGTCCTAGATGGAGTCCTGGACTCTGAACTCACCTTTAAGGCAGCGTACACACGATCTAACCAGCAGACGCAAATCCCCTGCATGCGTCGAATGGATTCGACGCATGCGTGGAAGTATTTACTTCCTGGTTCGGTGACGTGGCGGCGTCAACGTCACCGCCACGTCACCGCGCTGTCTGTCCGTGGGGATTTTGGTTTGATCGTGTTTACTTACATTAAACCAAATCATCCCAGGAGACATGTCCGATGAAAACGGTCTGTCGGACCGCTTTCACTGGATTTGTCTCCTCGTGTGTACGCGGCCTTAGCCTCATGTCCAAATCTTGCCGCCGCCGCCTCAACCTCCACAACGTCTCCAAAATGCGGCGCTTCCTAATCAATGACACAACAAAGCTCTTAATTCACTCCCTAGTCATCTCTCGCCTCCACTACTACAACTCCCTCCTCATTGACTTACCTCTACATAGTCTATCCCCCCTTCAGTCCATCATGAATGCTGCTGCCAAACTCATCCACCTTACCAACCACTTTGTGTCTGCTACTTCTCTCTGCCAATCACTCCATTGGCTTCCACTCACCAAACCAATTGAATTCAAAATACTAACAACTTACAAAGCCATCCACAATTTATCCCCTAGCTACATCACTAGCCTAATCTCAAAATACCAACTTAATTGTTCTCTTTGTTGCTCCCAAGACCTCCTGCTCTCTAGCTCCCTCGTCACCTCCTCCTTTGCTCACCTCCAGGACTTCTCCAGAGCCTTTCCAATCCTATGGAACTCCCTATTCCAATGTATCCGATTATCTCCTACTCTATTAGCTTTTAAACAATCCCTGAAAACCCTCCTCTTCCGAGAAGCTTATCCTACCCACACCTAACAACTGTATTTTAATTTTCTCCATCAGTTCATCCCCCACAGCTATTACCTTTTGTTTCACTTGACCCTCCCTTCTAGATCGTAAGCTTTAATGAGCAGGACCCTCTGATTCCTCCTGCATTGAATTGTATTGTAACTGTACTGTCTGCCCTCATGTTTTAAATCGCTGCGTAAACTGTTGGCGCTATATAAATCCTGTATAATAATAATAAAAATTTGTGTGGAAAAAAGAACATCAATTGTATTTGGGTACAGTGTTGCACGATCGCGCAATTGTCAGTTAAAGAAACGCAATGCCGTATGGCAAAAAATGGCCTCGTAAAACATTCTGGTGCTGAATGCCTTCTGCAAGATTCCCTACAGTCTGCTTTATTCCTTCAACAAAGTAGCTGCTGTCGGAAGTTTTGATCAAGCAATTATACACCTTCCTATTCCAATGTGATTTCTATATAAAAATAAGACTTCTGTTGACTATTACAGGGTATAACAGTAATTTGTAAGGGAAAAAAACCTGAGCATATCTGTATAGTATAAGAATCTTTAATATGCAGTGCCCAGTTTGAAGAAATGAGATAGTTCATGTCTCACTTGATAGGATTTATAATTAAATCTTCAGCATCAGCTCAACCAGTGATGACTATCTACAGCTACACCACATGACGTATTTCATATAAGAAGTACAAGAAAAGCAGAAAAGTATCAAATGTAATTTTCATCACTTATACAATTAATTTAAGAAGAAAGAGGCTATGAGAACAGCACATACTGCCTGTGTGTGGCTTGCAGAGATCCATTAACGCTATTCACAAAAGAAAAGGCACAGATGCCCTTTCAAGACTCTGAAAAGGTTGACTTTTTCATGCTGTTTAACTTATCAATTAGATTTTTTTTCTTTATTACAGATTTAAAAAATTACTCTGCTGGAATCCAAAGAAAAGGCTTTTGGTTCATTCAATTATGCCATGAGTATAATATGGTAAAAATCTTTAGTCTCTCATTACACACCCTCCAGTATAAGCAGTGGAAGCAGCATTTCACACCCTGTAATACATTTTGGAAATCAATGCTTATGAACAAGTAATACTCATTTTAAAAGGCCAAACAGTATGAAGTCTGTTTTTTTTTTTTGGGGGGGGGGGGGATTTGATAATTGTAGAAGTTTTATTCTACAGTACTCTATTCATCTGTAATTTGAATATGATTCAGAGGAACATGTTTATAACCCCTATTTTTCAAGGAGACTGTTCCTATAGACTTGTGTTTCTCAACTCTAGTCCTCAAGGCGCCCCAACAGGTAATTTTTTCAGGGTTTCCATTCTTTTGCACAGGTGATTGTCAGATCATTCTCGAGTTTGAAAAGTGAAGAGGTGTATCAATCTTATCCCTAATTTGGAGGACGATGATAGAGCATGGTTGGACCAAGATATTACTCTTCAAGTGTTTGTAAACCCTTACAGACCACTTTGACCTACAGGTAAGCCTAGATTAAGGCTTACATGTAGGTGCAAGAATTATCTCCTTAACCTACATGGTTAAGGAGATATTTGCAAGAAAGGCAGCACTGATGTCTATGGAACATGCGCCGTGGATCAAACTGGTTTTATGCCAGGGAAAGCTACGGACACCAGTTTAGGCTGCCTGTTTACACACCTTCAGATTTCCCACAACACCACAGGGCTAGGGCAGTGGTCTCATTAGATTTGGCCAAGGCCTTTGACTGGGACTACATGACCTTGGTGTTAGAATGTATGGGATTTGTAAGTGCGTGTCCTTATTAAACAGTAAACCTAGGATGGTGTTAAAGATTGGGTCCTCCATCTCCCCCTTTTTTGAGGTCAGTAGGGGAATCAGGCAGGGCTGCCCTCTATCCCCCTTCCTGTTTCCTAATTTCTAAAACCACTGGCAGTGGCGCTACGTTCTTCTCCTGCGGTAGGGGCCTTGGAAGCTGGAAATATTAGGGAATGTTTGGCACTGTATGCAGATGACACGTTGTTTTTGAAGTACATCTCTTTGTACGGTCCTTGACATTTTTGATCATTTTGCTAAATTTTCAGGCTTAAAGTTAATTGGGACAAATCCAATAGTCTTTCACTGGATTATAGTACTAGGGCTGCAGCAGATCCTGGGCTACCTTTACAGTGGGTCAGTCAGTTTACCTATCTGGGGGTTTGTATATCTGCTAGGGTTGTGGACTACTTTAGTCTAAATCTGGAGCCCCTGCTAGAACTCCTGAAGAGGAGAATTGAGATATGAAAAAATCTCCCCCTATCTGTAATGGGGCGTATACACCTTTTAAAGATGAAGATACTCCAGGTTTTCCTGTATTTTTTGCACATCTCACTTATTTGGATTCCAGGCTTCTTTTTTTCGTCGGGTCCATGGCATCTGTAGTTGCTTTATATAGGGAAACTCACGTCCCAGAATAGGCCTTGCAACACTTGAGGAGTTCTGGGGTGAGGGGGTCTGGCGCTCCCTGATCTCTTTAAATACTTGTTAGCTGGCCAGCGTGTCTTTCCACGGAGGTGGCTTCTTAGGGATGATGGGGACGCCACCACAATTTTAGAGGCGGAAGTGTTGGGTTCCTATGAGAGCCTGCTTCTCCTGGTGTACAGGGGCTGTGAGGCACAGTTTACACTGACGGGCACGGTGTGTGCCACTGTTAAGGCTTAGGACTGTTTTAAGAAACTACTAGTGCCTGCCTCTACTGCCATGTCGTCGCTCTGGAGGAATCCACGTTTTTTGCATTTGCTTAATATACCTGATCCAATTTTGGGGGTAACCAAAGGGATACAAATATTAAGTAATGTCACCAGAGGGGGCGAGTTGTTGCAGTTCTCCGATATGAAACAAAAATTTGAGCTTCCAAATACCTATTTCTTTTGCTACCTCCAATTGCGACACGCTTTTGTGTCCCAATTTGGCTCCACTAAGCTGGAACTCAAATCATCAATTATGGAGAATATTCTGTTGGATAACTCCATGAAAAAAACATTGTCTGAACTTTATAAACAGCTGTTTCTAGTCTCTTCCCCCTTCGGTGGCTAAGTGTAGGGCGCAGTGGGTGGAAGAAGTTCCGGATTTGGAAGGGGAGGGGTGGGACGATGTATGTAACATTCCCTTTACACACTTAGGGCCAGATCTACAAAGAATTACGCCGGCGAATCTACAGATACGCCAACATAATTCCAATTTCCCGCCGGCGTATCTTTGTTTTGTATCCACAAAACAAGATACGCCGGAATTACGCAAAGAAACGACTGGTCCACGTTATTACACCGTCGTCTCTTAGGTGCATATTTACACTGGACGGTAGGGGCGCTTCCGTCTATTTCCAGTGTAAATTATGCAAATGTGCGAGATACGCAAATTCACATCGGCCGGCGCATTCCCTTTACGTCGTTTGCGTAAGCGTATCTCCGGCGTAAAGATAAACCTGATATATGAAGGCGCAGCCAATGTTAAGTATGGACGTCGGGTCCGCGTAGTATTGGACGTCGTTCACGTCGTTTGCGTAACCCGTTCGCGAATAGGGAATTGCGTAAGTTACATACACGTCATTTTCATTGACTATTTGCAACGTGATTTCACGCATTCGCACTGGAATACATCCACGGCCGGCGCATGCGCAGTTAAAAAAAAACAAAAAAACGTTGTTTGCGTCGGGTCATTGATAATTTATAATACACGCCCACCTATACCCCATTTGAATTACACCCGCAAACGCCGGCCCATTTACGCTACGCCGCCATAAGTTACAGCGGCAATTATTTGTGGATAAGGATACGCCGCTGTAACAGCGGCGTAGTGTTAATTAGATAGGCTTCGCCAGCGACGAGCCTTTGTGGATCTGGCCCTTATTGTCTGAGCAGCCACATTCTTTAGAAAGTGAACCAGAAAATACTAAAATGAAAATGATATTCCGTGGCAAAGTAAGAACTTTATGATTTATTTTGGGGTCAGCTGTAGATTTCTGGACTAGTACTGTTGGGATTTGCGCAGCTGTATTCTTTAGTAAACAAACCAAAAAAAGCCCTATGTAGCCTGATAAATAATAACGGACTAAAGATGAACAATCTATCTTGTGGCAAAGAGAGAATAGTATGCTTTGTTTGTGGGTCACTCACTTTCTTCTGGATGGAAAGCTTGAACCTATAATATTATTATACATCGTTAGACCAATAACTCTTTAGCCATATCAAAATGACAATACTACATATGTTTAGACAAGTGGAGTTGCACCACTGCTCAAAATCATCCTGCTGTGCTCATCCATCCTGTGGTATAGCTGGGTGCCGAAGCCCATCTCTTCTAAACTGCACACTGGGTTTAATTTACTAATACCGGAGAGTACAAAATCTAGTGCAGCTCTGCATAGAAACCAGTCAACTTCCAGTTTGTTTTTGTTTTTTTCTTAGTTGTCAACGCTTGATTGAAAAAGCTAGAAGTTAGAAGCTGATTGGCTACCATGCACAGCTACACCAGATTGTGTCGTCTCCAGTTTCAGTAAATCAACCCCACTGGGTAAGACGAGAGAGGTGCACACCAGAAACATAGAGACATCCAATTAAATAAATAAGCATTCAGTAAGGACAAACAGCACACATAGCAACCTCCCAAAAAGGGGTTTTCTTAAAGCGGGGGTTCACTGTTTTTTTTTTTATTTCATTGCCGTACATACCGTATTTTCACCGCCGCTTCCGGGTATGTAATCTGCGGGTCTGGGCGTTCCTAATTGGCAGCCTTCCGACCGGCGCATACAGCGCGTCACGAGTTGCCGAAAGAAGCCGAACGTCGAGTCGGCTCTATACGGTGCCTGCGCACCGACGTTCGGCTTCTTTTGGCAACTCGTGACGCGCTGTATGCGCCGGTCGGAAGGATGTCAATTAGGAACGCCCAGACCCGCAGATTACATACCCGGAAGCCACAGTGAAAATATGGTATGTATGGCAATGAAGTTAAAAAAAAAAACAGCCTGAGGTCATTATGACAACTCCACTGAATGTAATGTTAATTTTGCATGGATTCACTGTCTTGTGAAATTATTATTTTAAAGTAGGAAACCGTAGCCACACTTACTTGACCGATTACGGTCTATGCTTTATTTTCCTTGTCATGTGTTTCTTTGCTGCTGTTGGCAACTCTCAGTGGCTGCCTAAACAGTGGCTGCCACAGACTGGAAGAAGCTGCTGCTCGGCCACCAATTATTTGCCCAAATCCTTTAATTTGTCAATTGAAGGATGTCAACAGGAGGGGGCCAAGAGCACCAAGAATTATGTGAATTTCAGCTGCAGGAAGTGGATAACATATGAACCGTGTATGGCCAAGGTTATGTGAACATTCTTAATTTTTTTTAGTAATCAATCCCTATGTGTTATTTTAATATTCCTTTTAACTAAACTTGAGTGGTAATTAAAGTCCAAGTGGATGTATCTAAAAATAGGACCGCACACAAACCACACCTTGTCTGTTACTGCTAGTCGGCAGCTCTGTTGTTTCCCTGCAACGTTCCTGTATGTGGTTGGAGAGAGTACGTGTTTGTCAGCAGGCTCACAGCCAATGATAGGCCGATAGCCTATATGCCATGCTGCATTAAGTAATTCATGCAAAAGGAGCCGCGACCAAGTATTGAGTGCATACTATACTGTACATGGATATACTTTTTATTATTTTTTTATTGGTCTCATCTAATATTCAAATTTTCTGAAATACACAATTTGGGGTATTCACTAGCTGTGTCAAAATTTAAAAAAAAAAATGCTTGAAATATATCACTCTGTATGTATTGAATATATATATATACTATATGAGGTTCACTTTTTGAATTACTGAAATAAATTTACTTTCTGATGATATTCAGATTTTTTCAGATGCATCTGTATTTATTCCAATTGGCTGTATACGGTGCATTTTGTTTGTTATTTACAAAGCTACTGGAAAACCTGGATCCTTCCCAAAATTTCAGGAAGTGATAATCTCAGCCCTTTTGCATCCAGAAGGCACTGTGGCCCAAAGCCCAAATACAGTTAGCAGTCTGCATGTCCAGATGTCTTTCCAGCTACCCTAACATAAAGGTCAAACACACCTAAAAAAAAAAAAAGATGCGTCTTTGGTAAACATGGAATAGTACGTGACACCCTTTTTTTTTTTCGAGTCCATACAATTCTGCACAAGAAGGGTCTCCAAAGATGTTAGATACTCACATTTTGAGAGACCCTAAAATCAAAGGATGGAAAGGTGGTTATTCTAAAAAGTTAAGTTACAAAAAAAGTTGTTGCTTCATTGAGGTAATGTTAGCTCTTTACTGTGTGTTAATATTACCTATTATTTGCGTTGTAGGAATGACAATAAGCTTCAGCACTGATCTGTGTATTTGGATCTGTGCAGGGTGCATACAATCGCCCATGCCTGAAGCGCTGCAGTGAGAGAAGATTTTTATTTTTGTTAACTGCAGATGGAACAAAGAAAACTAATGTGTAAACCCAGCATAAGGAGCATGGGGTGGTCCAGTGGAGTTAGTTCCTATGCTCAAATTAAAATGTATTTATTTTATTTTTTCAAGACCGTGTGACAAAAAATTAGATCTGAAAATTCTTACAATGCCTCTTATCAAATACCTTGGATTGTCAACTGTCCAAAAAGGCGACACTTGTGGGGTGTTTTTACTATCCTGACATTTTAGGGTTTCCGAAACTGTGACAGGTAGTCAGGAAATCAAATGTGCAAGTTACACCCTTTGAAAGTCTTTAGGTGCTCATTGGATTTTGGGATACCAAAAAATTAGATCTGAAAAATACTTATTATGCTTCTTATCAAATAGAGAACAAATGAATACGCCTGGATTTAGTAATAACTAAGCACCAGATTCAGGTGTGAAACATGTAAGCTCTTTGCATCCCCCCCTTTTGTACTGTATGGATTGACTGCTGTACACTGGATTTTAACGTAATAAAGGTGTTGTATCGAAGTTCTGCCGCCCAGGCTTATTCGTTTGTTCTCTGATCTCAGCAGAGCCTGCACCTTAGTGCCCATCAAGGGTGTGCATCACTTGGAACCTGTGCTTGGAGAGCGGCTTTCCTTTCCTCTTAATAAATACCTTGGAGTGTCTACTTTGCAAAAAAGGGGTGATTTGTTTTTACTATCCTGCCATTTTAGTGCTTATTGGATTTGCCCCCCCCCCCCCCATTGGTATTGCACATATGGTATTTCTATACTCAGGAAAAGTAGCATAAGGAAAAGTAGCATAATGTGTTTTAGGGTGCAATGCCACTTGGGGGGGGGGGGGGATACTGTCCTGCCTTTTTTGGCCCCCAGAAAGTGCGATGGGTAGTCAGGAAATCCAATGGGTACTTAAAGCCCCCTTTAAAGCCAGAAGGTGCTCATTGGAATTTAGGTCTCTGTACGTGGCTAGGCTGCCCAGAAGAAAAAAAAAGCTTGTGTTTTTGAAGTGTAATTCCACATACAGCCATGGCATGTGTGAGAAATATCTCATCAAAGTTGCAACTTTGTGTAAGAATTTTTATTTTTATTTTGTAATTTTCCAAAAACTTGTTTGTACTGTCCTGGCATTTTGGTGCCTCAATATATGCGATAGTCAGAGCTGCATAAAAGATGTGTAAATTCCAGTATATATACTTTCACACAAACCAATTACTATACACTTATTTTCTTTTAACAACGTTGTGTACCAGAATACATTTTTGCCTACATTTATTTAATTTTATTTAATAATTTGTACTTTTTTTTGGATGTTTTACAACACAAAATGTTTTTCTTTTTTTTTAGGTTTTATATTTGGATAATAAAAAAAACAAAAAAAGACAGTGGTGATCAATTACCACCAACATGAAACTCTATTTATGTGAGAAAAAAATGTATATCAATTTCATTTGGGTACAGTGTTGCATGACCAAGCAACTGCCAGTTAAAGTAGCACAATGCTGAATAGCAAAAACTGGTCTGTCATGAAGTGGGTAAAGCCATCCACAGATCAAGTGGTTAAACCAGCTTCTGAAGTGTGAGCATTTAAAAAACATGTAAACACTGGAATGATGCAGAGACAATTTCTCCATTGTAGGAAACTGTTATTTAATGTATCTTAAGAGCATCACTATGTACCTATATTCAGTATTTCTCAGAAATAAAATAGTTAAATAGTAACATACCATTCAAGATGCTTATATCGGAGCAAAATAGAGCTACACCAAGGTCAACAGATAATTAATTTCTGAATCTACACACACACTATATATAAAATAGAAAATGCTATATTTTATCACAGAAAATTATGTTATTTATAACAGTGTAGAGTATACTGTACCTGGCAGTCGTTACATAAAATAAATGTACAGAATAATGGTGAGGTGGCCTTCTGAATTTTTATTCTGACTGATACACCAACATTTTTGTGTAAGTACTTTACAGTCTAATGCAGGGCCACAAACTACGTCCTGTAGGCCGGATACGGCCTGCCAGGGTGATTTACCTGGTCCGCGGACTGCCCCTTCCATAAGATCGCATCACTCCCCCTCCCCTCTGCCACCCTATCCACACAAGATGGGAAACATGACAGGTCCGAACAAAGGGCGGTACTTTTTGAGTTAAGAAGAGGGTGATTGATTACTAGACAGCAGGACGGTCCCAGCAAGTAATCACCTGCCTTTCACTTGAAAAGTCCCTTTGCCTGGACCTGTCATTCTTCCCGTGTGGTGTAAATTAGGTAGCAGAGAGGATGGGGAGTGCTGCGATCTTGCTTAAGGGGGCAGTTTAATATCGCTGGAGGGCTCTGTGATTGGGGGGGGGGGTCTGTGGTGAAGGGGATCTGTGATGGAGGGCACTGTGATAGAAAGGAGCCTGTGGTGGCGGGGATCTGTGATGGAGAGCACTGTGATAGAAAGAAGCCTGTGGTGGCGGGGATCTGTGATGGAGGGCACTGTGATAGAAAGGAGCCTGTGGTGGCGGGGATCTGTGATGGAGAGCACTGTGATAGAAAGAAGCCTGTGGTGGCGGGGATCTGTGATGGAGGGCACTGTGATAGAAAGGAGCATGTGGTGGCGGGGATCTGTGATAAGGGCTTTGTGATTGGGGGAGTCTGTGATGGGAGGGATTATCTGTAAAAGAGGGAGTCTGTGATGAAGGGCTCTGCGATGGAGAGGAGGGGGTCTGTTATGAGGGGATTCTGTGAAATACTAATAAGTTTAAGTCTATTAAAATTGTTCTTTATTTTAAATATTGTATTGTTTTTTCACACTACAAATAAGATATGTGCAGTGTGCATAGGCATTCGTTCATTTTTTTTTCAAACTATAGTCCGGCCCCCAAATATGAGACTTGTTTTATATAAGTTGACACATACTGCATTGATCCGTGCTCTACTGCACTGGAAGAATGCAAGTCACCGCATGGACACTTAGAAAACAATTGTTTTCTATGTGTTTTGTTCACACTGCAATACTGGTGTCATGTGCTCATATACATTTTAACACAGCACGTCAAAGCAATGGAATGCTTTTTGTTATTTCGTTTTTTTACAATGACTCATACAGCAGCCATCCCAGAGGGGAAGTAAAGTGTGTGTAGTGGAAAGCTGTCTTGTGAGCGGTCGTAATGGCAGGATTCGGATGGGATTTAAGATACAGTATGCTAGGCATTCCATTTGTCAATGTCTCTTTAAGAACAAAAATGTTGTTTGTCTCTATTTTTCTCCCTCTCTCTCATTTCTCTCAACCCACAAACAGGAAGAGAGTAAGGCCCAGATTCACGTACATCGGCGCATTATCGGTCCGGCGTAGCGCACCACTTTTCCGTTAGACTTGCGCAATCTAGCCGCGTAATCCCGCGATTCACGTAGCTTTTGCGCAAGAAATTGCGCAAGCGTAAGGTTTTTTCCTGAGGCGTAAGGAGGAGTAATACAAATTGGGAGGGACGTGGGCGTGTTACATTGAAATGAGCCGTGACCCCATGCAAATGAAGGGTCGGCCGACTCGCGCATGCGCGCGTGAAGGAAACCATGTCAGCTCCGCTGTGCGCATGCTCACAACTCGGGAGCGGCGCAATCAGTGAAATTGGAAATGGACTAGGGCAACGTTGTGAACTACGCAGACAGCATAAATAGACACACACAAACGCACTTCCATTGCAAAAGTACATCCCTTTGGGTCCCTTCCCATTGAATCAAGTGCTTTTGTTCTGTTGTTCGTTAGAGTGTGTTTTGTAGTTGTCAGATTAGTGTTCTGTGTGATCTAGTGCTTGTTGGTATATTTCTGAAAGTGAGTTTTGATAAGTGTTTGAGAGAGTTTGTTTGATTGATATATTTCTGAGCGTTTGTTTTCTTGCTTTATTTTTTCATCTGATTTTTTTGTGTCTGTTTCTTGCTGAGTGCTAGTGTGATTTTTGGGTGTTCGTTTTCTCTTTGTGTGTGTTCTTGCCTGATTGGTTGTGCTTGTATTTGTGACAGATTTTTGGTGACTGCTAGTGAGTTTGTTTGGAAGTATGACTGAGAGAAAACGAAAGTTGAATTTTACAGTGGGGGAAAAAAGAATTCTTGCCCGGGCCATTACCGACTATGGGCGTTTTCTCCACGGCCCGCAGAGTGCCACCACCACCCCGGCCAGGAGGAGGGAGATATTGGATATGATCACGGAGCAGGTCAATTCATCGGGGGAGGGGGAGACACGGACCCGGTCTGGGATTGACAAGAAAATAAATGACCTCCGGCGTCAGGTGAAAAAAAAACTGGCCGCAATGAATGCCCATGCCAGGGGCACAGGAGGGGGCCCACCATGCCGGATTAGATTTACAGCGACGGAGCGTGTGGTGGCCCTGACCTTTCACCGTCATGAAGTGGAGGGCCTGCCAGGCTTTGACACAAGTCCGGACCCCGTGGTGCCAGGTAAGGTTTTTATTTCTCTCAGGTGTGTAGCATGTGTGGGGGAGGGGGTGAAAGGGAATATGTGGCAAGTGTGTGGATCCTCCAACCTGTGAATGGTTTGTGTCATCCACAGCTGTGCAGGAGGGTGCAGGGCCATCTGGCCTGACCGCTCCAACCCCAGGACAGCAGCCTAATGAGGCCCCCCCAACAAGGCCAGAGTCCGCGGAGGAGGAACAAGAGGAGGAGGATGATCATGCGGAGGACGATCATGAGGAGGAGGAGAATCATGAGGAGGAGGAGTCCATGGCAGGCACTGGACGTTTGGTTTCTGCGGACTCTTCCCCTCTGGCTGCAAGAAGCCTGCCCTCCCTAAGGGGGAGCCCCCCCCCCTCCTCCCCCAACATGGCTCCCCTCACAAGGGCCTCCCCTTCTCCCCGGCCACAACCATCAGCTGGAGCCAGGAGGTCATCCCAGAGCACCAGGGGGGCGCCCAATCTCCTGCCCGCCTGTCTGAGAAGGAACCAGGCCATCCAGACCCGCCTTCTGAGACAGCTCTGCCAGATTATGGGGCGGGTGGATCAGAGCCTGTCCTCCATCAACGATAGGCTGGGTAACCTGGACTCCCACTCCCGGGCTTTCACAACCTGCCTAAATGAACTGCAAACTACAGCAGCAGGCGTTGGGCAGGATGTGAGGGCCCTTACCCAGGCTATCCAGGGCAACACGGCAACACTTGGTGCTGCCCTGGACAGAATAGCCGTGGCCTTGGAGGGCAGGCCGCCAGGTGGGCAGATCTCAGGGGCTGCTCCTCCTTCCCCGGCTTTTCCCCTCCCCCATGAGTCTCCCCTGAGGGGCCGGGGCCGTGGCCGGGGGCGCCCCCAGGCGTGGCTCACGCACAGGGCATTCATTTTTTTCCCCCCTTTTTTTGGTTTGAAAGCATTTTTTTTTTCTTCTATGCATTTTTTTTTTTTCGATGCATTTTTTTTTTTGGTTTTGCTGACATTTTTTGCATATTTTGGGTTGTGAATGCTGTTTGAATGTGGGGGTGACATTCCTGCTGGAAAAGGGGTGTCATCCTCAATTTTGGTGGAGAAGGGTTCCCCAGGACCAGGGAGAAGTGATCCTCAGGTCCGTGTGAATGGTGTATGAATGTACAGTGACATAATTGGAGCCTTGACGTGGCGTTACTGCTCACCAGTCCTGCATGGTGGACTGGTGCCAATCCAATTTGATGAGGATGTGGGGTGTGTGTGCTAGGGACCATAGTGGTGTGCATGCATGCATTCTCATTGTGCCATGATTAATTTGTGTGTTAAACGTGCAAAGATGCCCAATATGAGCTGCCTCCTGACTGCTCTTCCCTCAGAAGACGGGGTATCCTCGGTTAGGGGTTGATTGTCTGGTTGGGGGGTCAGGTCATCACGTTCCTTAATCTGCAGGCCCTTCCTCACTGCGAGATTGTGTAGCATGCAACATGCAGCGATGATATGGCACACGAAGTTTGGGGAATACAACAGGGTCCCCCCAGACTTATCCAGGCATCGGAAACGTGACTTCAGGAGGCCAAAGGTGCGCTCCACCACTGCACGGGTTTTGATGTGTGCTTCATTGTATCGTTCCTCTCCTGGGGTTTGGGGGTTCCGGATAGGAGTCATGAGATGGGGTCCCAGTGCATATGCAGAGTCACCTGTAAAGGAAAAGACAGGAGAATGTTAGTCATGCATGTGCCACTTCTGTTGTGCATCACGGGAGGGGATAGTCATGCCTGACTCCCATGTCACTCACCAACCAGCCAGGTGTTCCCATACACGTTCTGATCGAATTCCGTTCGGATGTGGCATTGATTGTAGATGAAGCTGTCATGGGTGCATCCGGGGTGTTTGGCACGAACGTGCCATATGAGGCCTTGGGCATCAACTATCACCTGTACGTTGATGGAATGCCAATTCTTCCGATTGCGGTACATGTGCTCGGTCTCATGGGGGGGCTGGAGTGCCACATGTGTGCAATCAATGGCCCCGATGGTGCGTGGGAATCTGGCAATTCGGTAGAAATCTGCCATTGCCTTGATTCGCAGCTCCTCAGTGGTGGGTTTTATGATTTGGTTGGCCATGCGTCTGAGGATTGCAGGGACAACCTGGTGCACACATCTGCTCATGGAGGATTGTGACATCCCAGCCACCACTCCACTTGTACGCTGAAAAGAGCCACTGGCAAGGAAATGGAGTGTTGCCAGTACCTTGACCAGTGGCTGCACTGCATGTGAGCGGTGTGTTGGGCTGGTGATGTCCTCCTGCAGGGTTGTGGTTAATTCCAGGATAGCATGAGGGGGGAATCTGAAGATGCGAAAGACCTCTGAATCATTCATGCCAAACAGGTGTATGCGGGTGCGGTATACCCTCTCCCGTGCCATCCTCCGTGCCCTCCTCCTTCTTTGGTCATCTATATTCACTAGTGCAGCTATGAGCGACGATGCCCCTAGCATGTTGGCAGTCAAATTGTAGTGCAACACGTGTGTGTGGTCTGCTCCTCAGTAACGGTGTTGCTTTCTGTGAGATGTAGACGTTTTTTCAAAAGTTAGACCAGCTTTTATGTCCTCTAACTTTAGACAGGACATTTTGCTGTTGCGCACATCGCGTAGCCTGCGCAGCAACTGCGTTTTTTTGTGGATCCCCGTAACTCCCTCATTAGCATATTTGACTAGCAAATCAATGGTGTGTCTAGCGCAGTTTTGCGCGAAGGGAAGCGCATGTCTAACTCAATTACGCCGGACAAAAAAACGTAGATTTCTGGCGTATATTGTTTTGTGAATCGCGTGCAACTATACGCACGCGCACATTTAGACTTACGCACGCGCAACAGCAGTTGCGCACGCGTAATCGCTCTGTGAATCTGGGCCTATGATGTCAGAGGAAATAACCTGCAACATACATAGAAATTTAAAGTGGAACTTTATTCAGAAAATTAAGTGCTGATAGATCACTTTTCAGGCTGGCCGGCTTTGCAGGTATAACTATGTAAAACATTAAAAACACACGCATATACTGTTTAAAATGCAGCAAGTCACTGTCTCACTTTGCTCTGTACATACTTAGTTGCTTTATAGAGACCGATAAGCTGACAACCTAAAGATTTAATGTTGCTCAAGGGCACTGGGCATTGGCAAAATGACAGCCTCCAGCAAGAAGAAACAGGAGCAATGCTGGGGGCACGTCACAGCACACACCAGTTTTGGTTACATAATTATTTATGTAGAATATGCATGTTCCTTGCTAAAGGATGTTATTTTCATTCATTGTTATGGGTGTTTCACATCAACGTGCATAAAAACATGTCAATGCACTTCAACCTGCATGAAAATGCATGGCAACATGTGTCAATTGAAGGCAATGAACATCATTTTTTTTTTTAAATGTTATGCATGTTTATGTGTTATCAGGCCCTAAATGGGTTAGAACTGCAATGTATAATTTGATCTGGAACGGTTTTTACTATGTTGGCCTAATCTATGTTTAGATCATTTATTTTTTGGTAATTACTTACTGATGAGTAATGACTTTCATAAAGTATTGAATCTTTTAGGGGAAGGTGGAGCTGCAACTCTTACTTGCTCTTTAGACCTCATGTAGACAGACAGTAAGAGGCATAACAAATACTTGTTGTAAAAATCAATTTTTTTCCCCAAGTGCCCTGGGAGCTGTGGTTGCCATGTAAAGCATGCCATAAAAGTCATGAGGCCTAACTCTTATAAAATCTGATGCTCCTAAGCACCTGTGAGCACTGTCACCTGGGGGAGGGTAATGAGATAATCCGCCTATATGAAGCTTACTCTGCATGTAATGTTGCAGCAGGGAGACAGCAAGGGAATGTGGAGTATACTTTGATGGTGCAAACAAATCCGACAGGACTTATTACTCACCCTCCAAAATGAAAAAAAAATAAAAGTTTTGCCTATAATTATAAAATCATACCAATGCTCCCTGAAAGTTGTACACTATAGCAAGTTACTGTATTTATTGGCGTATAACACATGTTTTTACCCTGAAAATGGAGGGTAAACTGTGCCTGCGCGTTATACGCAGGGGGCTGTGGAAAGGTTTTTTTTCCCTGAAACTTCCCTCCGATAAATACGGTACTTTTCGCTTCAAGTGATAAAAATAATCTGTGTTTAGTACTGGGGGAGGGGGGGGGGGGAGAACTACAGACTCCAATCATATGTTTCATAATTCTGCTTGAAGAAAAGCTGTGGAATATGCGTGTGTGTATGGTCAAAAATGTACAGACCTAAGAGAAAAAAGACAGAAATCCAAATGGCAATTGACAATGTTTAATGACAAAAAAAATCTGTGCGTTTAAATGTATTAAACCAAAAAGATTTAATAAGTGATAGTGGTTAGATATGTTTTTACAAAAAAAAAAAATCATGAAACAAAAGCTTTGCTACAAATTAATGTTGGCAAATATTACATTGTGGTGTATAAAGAAATGCACACTATATTTCAATGTAAAGAAAATAGGGATATACTATATTCCAACTATACACTTACTTACAATAATAAACTGTGGATAATAAAATCTGTACAGAAATATAAGAAATAAAAGTATGTACACGTGTTGTATGAATACCACAGAAATAAGGTGTAAGAAAATATTAGTTTTATTTAGCTGTTCTGGTTCTAAGCCGCCTCTTCATTATAAGGTGATCACTTTCCTTTACATTAGTGTCCATAATGATCTGTGGGGAAGGAAAAGAGCTACATCTGTATTCTTTGTGATTTATCAAATTATATTTTAGTAAGCAAACAACAAAACACACTTAGCACAAAACCACAAAATATCTTAAAAAAAAAAGGGCAGTCTGGTATGGTAATATAGCATAGGCATTCCACAGGTGATCAGCTTTTATGCACTGGCTTACATTTGTTATACATTTAACACATTTGCTTTACAGATACATAATAATGTCAAAGACAGTAGGGAATTATTAAAACAGGTCTGATTTTTACTGCAGTCAGGGTCTCCCCTGGAGGGTAGAACTCTCTCTTCTCTGTTTGTCCTGGCAATCATTGCAATACAGAAAATAATTGAAAACTATTTACATTTGTCACCAGAAATTGAAAGGAAAGCCAACAGGTACATCTGTGACACAATCCCCTTTTTTTTTCTAAAAGGGGGATTGTGCCTCACTTTAGAGAAATTTCCTCTAACTTCCCTTTACGTGTCTAATTAAAAGTGAAGGGAAGTCTCTTTAATGGGACATATAAAGCAAAACAAAAAATGGGGGGATCCACAGTTGTGTCTTTAGATATGCCTTAATGTAGTCTAAAAAGCAAAATTATGTGTGGAGGGGTCACTGAATCTAAAATATATCACCTGATAAATCTTTGTACTGAAAGGTCAATAACCCAGTGCATAGTATAGAAAGCAAGAAAAGTAACAAAATGGGCATTCAGTACATAAATATGCAAAAATTATTCATAGCTTTATTACAAAATATCAGATTTTAAAATGTATACAAATAGTAAAACAATGGATTCCCATTAAATGGTAGTACATAATGGAAAACAGATAGCGACAGACCCATAGAGTCTTTTCTACACGTTTCGCAGTCGCTTCCTCAGGGTTTAACCACGTCAATACAGGGCACCTTTCTGCCCAGGACAGATTTCAGTGCTGTCACAATTTGAATGATGATTACGCGGTCATGCAAAACTGTACCCAAACTAAATTTTTATAATTTTCTTCCCATAAATAGAGCTTTATTTTGGTGGTATTTGATCACCACTGGGGTTTTTATTTTTTGCTAAACGAACTAAGAAATTCCAGATTTTTTGAAAAAAAAAAAACAGTTTTTCTTTGTTTCGGTTATAACATTTTGTTTTTTCCTTTACTGATGGGTACTGATGAGGCGGCCCTGATAATGATGTACTGACATCCGTTTCTGATGGGGCACAGATTGGCACCTTTTTGGCAGCTGTGGTGGCACATCCGATAGGGTTGGGCTGATAATCAATGTGCCCCCCGCGCTAATCTGCTCTCCCTGTCAGGGCAAACAACGGAATACCGTTAAGTCCCCTTTCAGTCTTATACGACTTGTCCTACGATTTGTAAAGGCAAAGTAGCATGACAAGTCGTTTCTCATGATTTCCAATGACAACCATTCATATTAGTATGACTTCAAGTCGCTCGGATTTCAAAGTAGTCCCTGTACTACTTTGGTCCGATTTTGATGCCACTTACACATTCCCTGAAATCGCAGCAAAATCATGTCGGAGTAGTGTGAAAAGGGCCTTACCGGAACTTCCTGGTTCACGCGATGATCAGCTGTGATTGGTCACAGCTGATCGCGCAGTAAGGAGCCTCCTTAACCAATATACACTTATTGTGATTTACCAAAAGTATGTAGTAGAATACATATTGGCTTAAACTGATAAATTAGCCTTTTTATATATTTTTGGGGGGCAAGCATTATTGCAGAAAGCAAAAAATATTTTTTCTTTCAAAATTGTCAGTCTTTTTTTTGTTTATAGCGCAAAAAAATAAAAAACCGCACAGGTGATCAAAAGAAAGCTGTATTTGTGGGGAAAAAAAAGGACATAAATTTCGGGTACAACATTGCAGAACTGCACAATTGTTAAATTGATGCAGTGCTGTATCGCCAAAAATGGCATGGTCATTAAGGGAGTAAATTCTTTCCGGGGCTGAAGTAGTTAAATTTTATATTTTGTAATAAAGCTTTGATATTTTTATAAATTACATATATGTGGTTTTTAGATACTGATGCCCATTTTGTTCCTTTTCAGTCAGTCCAACAGCGAATAGCCTATTCCATTTACTGTCTTCAGAGTAAAGGGACATGCACCTAAAATGTGAAATCTTCCTATTTGGTATATTGGTCTACATCACTCCTGTAGGCATCAACAGCAATATTTTGCCCTTCCAAGTTCACATCTATTCTAAGGAAGCCCACCCCATTAAACCAGGGAACGACTACACCACCACCAAACCCATAAAATGTTGTAGGTTAGGCAGTGCCATTAGCAACTCTAAGACTTAGCTGCACAAATCCAAATCCTCCTTATTTAATGATCCATATCACAGACTCACAAAACATAAGAAAAAGTATACATAACCTTTCCTGAAATTGATACTCTACACATAAAGCCTACTTTTGTGAATATGTGCTGCTTCTGGCTATGAACCCAAGAAAACCTGGCTGACTACTGTGGTAGGGGCGAAGGTAGAATTGCATGCTCTTGATGATACTGGTGACTGATGCTTGACATAACAAGTGTATTAGGTTAAAGTGTTTCTAAAGTAATAAGGTGCTTCTTTTTTTTTTCAACCATAATGCATTATATGCATTAAGATATAAAAAACTTTTCCGTGCCCGTTTCTCCCCCTCCACCAAATACTTAAAGAGGAGTTCCACCCAAATTTGGAACTTCCTCTTGTTCCACTCCACACCCCCTTACATGCCACATTTGGCATGTAATTTTTTTGGGGGGGGAGTGGGGGCTTCAGTAGGAGTGGGACTTCCTGTCCCACTTCCTGCTTCCGCCGAGGGGCTGAATAGGCGAGATGCGTAATCGCCTTTTTTCAGCCCCTCCCTGGAGGCGATGGCCTAGGACACTGACAGGTCCTAGGCAATCACCTCTCCAATCAGCGGCGAGCCGCGCCGCGCGTGCATGCGCAGTGCGGCTCGCGCATGCGCAGTGGGTGCCCAGCCGTGAAGCCGAAGGCTGTCACGGCTGGGTGCCCACAGTCGGGATGGAGACGCCGGCCGGGGAGGGGGGGAGAGGAGCGGAGCCCCGGTCGGCGCGTCGCTGGAACGCAGGAGCAGGTAAGTGTGTGTTTATTAAAAGCCAGCAACTACACTTTTTGTAGCTGCTGACTTTTAATAAACACATTTTTGGGCTGGAACACCCCTTTAACTGAGTTTTGTATCGATCCCACTTTACAAAACTTTACAACCACTTTACGATTGCTAAAAAATAAATAAAAAATGATACTTGACAATACCTGTCATACAATCCAACATGTATTCCTGGTAACTGATTGTTTTCCAAACTGACTTTAAAAAAAGAAGGTGGTACTTTATTTGTAAATGGACATTGTAATCATATACTTACTGCAGAAGCAGGAATGTCTAGTGGAGCTGAGATTTCAGCAGTGTACAACCTTCTCCTGGACTTCTTGGGTTTATTCTCCTCTTCCTTTTTGCCAGAGATCAAATCCGTTGTCTTTGGAGCCGCAATTGATCCAAGCAATTTTTTGGCTTTGAAAATAAACACACAGTTCAAATGAAGCAAGATGCTTAAAAATGGAATTTAAAACTGAGAAAAAGTATTTTTCAAATCTCCTAAATAAAGCTGAGCATATCAAAAAGTGTATACCTTTATGCTGGAAAATGGAAGGAGAGCTCTGTAAGAATTCCCCAAGCCTTTGCAGGGTCCCATCTTTCTTTCGACTAGAGGCAGTGCTGGAAGCAGACAACTGCTTTGTCAACGGTGGTTTCTGAAATAAGGATATGTAACTGGTAACATCTATGTGTGCATCACAAAAGGGTTTTAAAGATTATAAATATTTAATAAAGCGCCTCTGACTCAATGTAAATTATGACATTTACTAATAAATACAGTCAGCTAATACAGTGTATCCAGAAGCTAATGTGCAAGCAAATCGTTAGCACTACACTACAGTGGAAGGACTAATGTAGACATATGGCTTAAACTTCTCACATTTTCATCAACCTAAAGAATTATGGTTACTCATATAAATAACATTGTAAGAAACATTTACTCGCCTATCCAATTTTAGGCACTAAAAGAGCAGCATTGCTTCCCTTTGTCCAGTGCTATGTTTCCTCATCTTCTGATGCCTAGCTGAAGGGGTCAGCCACACAAGTGAAAAATACAGGGGCAAAGCATTGGAGAACTTCCCAATTCTACCAGGGGCGTTCAAGTCAAACCCAGACTTTCGCATTTATATAATAAAAGTGGAAACTGCATTTATGTTTCGTCATACTCCCATTTATATACTTATCCCAGCGTTTAACTAATGCCTGAAATGCTCTGGCATAGAAAGATTTGTCAGTACGCCTGAACCATCCTAGGACAGCCCGCTTCACTTTGCCACAGAAAGATTTGTCTCTTGTTTCACGACAGGTTATGCGGCGATTATCCAGGATCAGGTGTTCCATGCGCTGAATAGTCACAGGAACGACTGCTGTGGGTTGAAAACCACCACAGTCGGGATCGTCACTAACGGATGTACAGCCCTCTTTGAATGTTTACACCATTCAAATGTCTTACTGTGGCTAAGCATTTAATCACTGTACTGTGCCTTGGTGCCTTCTGTAGTTATCCATGGGTTTTATGCCTTCGTTCACCAGAAACATCACCACCACACGCTGTTTCATGCACACGTGAACACCGTTTTTTGACATCCTATCGGTCTCTGGACTGGCCCACGACATTTGTGTCGCCTATCAGTAATAGGACACACTTGCCACTTACTATTGTGTGTAGTACCGCCACATTTGCATCCCGTTTTAAACTTGCAAATTAAAAAAAAAATCTGGTTTGACTTTAACACCCCTCATATGTTAGTATGATACAGGCCTACCGGAGTTAGCAATAGTGTGTCATCACATCAGTGTGTTTTTTCCACAGGAGAAAAATGCATAAGAAAAGTGCAATAGTGTTGCACTATAGCTTCTCAAGCCTCCTGAAGTGTTGAAAGAAATCTTATGTTTACATGAATTAGCTTGTCCAGGAACAGTTCAATTTGTATATTCATGAAAAGCTGGATTAAAAAAAAAATATATATATGTAATACCTCAGTGTTAAATAAGTGGCTTTCAGCCCACAATGAAGAAACCAAATTGTAATGAGCTGCCAAGAGTTACTGAACATCACTGCTATTTGCATATCCTGATTAAATAATCATGTATTTAGACTGAAACCAAGCTCTCAGTTTAATTTAAGCATACTTCAAACCACAAGTTAATATCTTACAATCATAACTTGCTTTTTCAAGTCATATCATCAGTGCCAATATATGTGATGCTTCCATGCACCTAGGGCAATGGGAAATAAATTGCAGTGTTGCATATAGAGCAGTAAAAATATTGAAAAAAAATTAAAAAAGAAGGCTTACACAAAGTTTTAGAAAGTAAAAGAAAAAATGTAATACATGATTTATAATAAACATCCACATATGAAGTATACAGACCTTTGATTGACTGTTATTGACAGCAGGGCTTCCCATGGTTAACGGTGTCGTTTTATTTGTTCTTGTATTTTTCCGGTTTTCATTTTTTACAATATCCTACAAGCAAGACATATATTACTACAGGTATACAGAATATATGACAACTCAAAAGAGAGCTCCAGGCAAATTGAAACATTGCCTATATGTAAACTGCCTGCTGTAAATTTAGATCATGCAGTGCACACCAGACACTTTGATCTGCCTCACTTAACCTTCTTATAACAAAATTCTAGGTTCGGTAAGACAAGATCTGTAGCAACAACTATTTAATAACGGCTAAATAAATGAATGCTTTGGGATTTACAACAGAAAGCCTAAGCGTTCTGTGCAAAGCTGCACTTTTCTGAATGAGAGGTTTGAAGGGAATGGCATAAACCTGAGGATAACGTTGGAACCCCTATTAAAAGTACAATGTTTACATTACATTTTGTGAAGGTTTTTTTTATTTTATTTTTATTTCAACAGATATAGATGCAGATGGCACATGTGGGAGACCAAATTACATATTTGTGTCCAAGACACAAAAGGCTGAATTCACAAAGCTTTAACACAAGCAGAAGGACCTTTTTCTCTTTTTATCCATGACTGGAATCCTTCATATCCTAAAGAATTCATCTGAAATAACATTGTTTTAAATAAGAATTATTATACTGGTGTGTTAGCTTCGTGAATTGAATCTATAGGAGTGTATTGTGAGGAAGCTTTGCTCTCTGCTACAAGCCTCAAGATTTCTCGAGCAGAACTCCTTTTTTTCACTAAGCAGTGCAACCAAAACCAAAAATACTTAGACCCCATTCACACCTGAGCGATTTACTGCCGTTTTTCGTAAGTTTTTTTGCAACTTTTTACAAGCCTTTTAGAAGTTCATCAGAAGCATTTAACAAGTTCTGGTGTTTTTGTTTAGCCAAAAGAAAGCACTAGGGGGAGTAGAGAAAATTAGGGACAGAGAGCTGCTATTCGAGCACTTTACAAACATTTTTCTGTTCAAGTCAGGTGTTTCTATTGAAGTCATAGGACCAAAAACACTTGTAATCTGCCAGAAAGAAGCACACATACTTTTTTGAGCTTCAGGCGTTTTGCATTAGGCAACCGAATGCTCAGATGTTAACAGGGGCCATTGAAATTAATGGAATTTGGCTTGTTGAGCGTTTTAGCGCTACAAGCAAAAAATCACTCAGGTATGAACTGGACCTGAAGCATAGCTATCACTATTTGGATTGGTAGTGTAAGAATGTTGTGCTTTGCCTGAAACTCTCAAATGTATTCACAAAACATTAGTTGGGACGAATGTCACACACATTTGTGCAGGCTGCATACATTTTGGCTGTAATAGATTAATTTCTATAGTTGTCAGCTCTATCTAGTGGGCAAAATGTGGTATAGGTTTTGAAATGCATCAATGAAAAAAAAAAATTTTGGGCACAAGATGGAGCAGACGATCACAGGAATAAATCTATTAATATAGTCAAAATGTGTGTCTTCGACAAACGTTATTTAACCACTTAAGGACTGGACCAATATGTTGCTAAATGCTCAGAGGCGTTTTTACAATTCGGCACTGTGTCGCTTTAACAGACAATTGCGCGGTCGTGCGACGTGGCTCCCAAACAAAATTTGCGTCCTTTTCTTTCCACAAATAGAGCTTTCTTTTGATGGTATTTGATCACCTCTGCAATTTTTATTTTTTGTGCTATATACAAAAATAGAGCAACATTTTTGAAAAAAAAATCCAATATTTTTTTTCTTTTTGTTATAAGAAAAATCGAATAAACTAAATTTTAGTCAAACATTTAGGCCAAAATGTATTCAGCCACATGTCTTTAGTAAAAAAAAATAAAAAATAGCTACCTAGTGGCAACAGTGACACTAATACAGCGATCAGAAAAATGATCGCTTAGTGACACTGGCAATAGGGGGTGAAAGGGTTAACTAGGGCGGTGATCAAAACTTTATTGGGGAGGTACGGGGGCTACCCTGGACCAAATGCTAACTGCCTGTCACACTGACATTAAATGCAGTGATCAGTAAATATATGATCACTGCATTCAGTGACACTGTGACAGGGGGGTGGGGTTTTATGTGCCTATGTGTGTGGTGTCAGTGTAGTGTTGGTGCAGACTCACTTGTGATGTCTTCTCTCCTCAGCGGCGGTTGAAAATACCGCCGAGAGGAGAGATTACATCACTTCCCCCTTCCTCATCCCGGATCGCTTGCACAGCCACGGGGACCGCCGCAAGTATCGGGGGGGGGGGGGGGGGGGGGGGGGGGAGTCCCGATCGGACCCCCGACCCACGTCTAGGCAGGGGCGTACAGGTACGCTAATGTGCCTGTACGTGCCATTCTGCCAACGTATATGTACATGCGGCGGTCCTTAAGGGGTTAAATAGATTGGCAAGTGTCAGTTTGGTTATTATACATGATAAAATGGATTATGCTAAAAGATGACGAAAGCAACTTTGGTTAGTTAGGCAATAACCCCATCAAACCAAGACATCATGCACTGACACTCTGTGACATAGAGGGAGAAATCCCCTCTTTTCCTAACAAACATGATCATAGAGCATAATGGTCAATGAAAATGATCGATAAATACAGCAGCAATTTGCATGGCTACAGCATCCTGATGCGCATTGTCAAACAACTTTTGTCTTTTATTTTATAGTAGATCCGTATTTCTGCTTCTCTAGCTGCCTATTTGCATTTAATTCCTGTCCTTATGCATGCCTTCAAGTAATGGAATTATAAAGGTAGGATTGCGCTTAGAATAGTAAAGATAGGGAATGAGGTGTAGATAACAAAATATGTGACTGCAGCCCCCCCCTATATGTATATCTCCTCTAGGGGAGTATAATAAAATATGAAAAGAGGAAGGGGTGGGGGTAGTGGCGCTGTCGTTTAACAGGTTGTGCGACTGAGCCAGTGAAACACCCCTATCATGTGAGTGGGTGGGCTCTAATGGGGCAACCTTCCCTGTAGTGCGAGTAATAATGGCAAGCTGTGCCTCAATCTGTGTGCAAGAAAAGACAGCGAGTGACAGTGTGGGTAAAAAATGCCAATGTGTAATATCAGTGATCTAGCATGGGGGACCTAAACCATGCATCAATATAAAGAATTAAACAGTATTACAATAAACTAAGATCCAATATCCACAAAGTAAGTAATCACAATAACCAGTAATTCAGTCAGACCCATACATAGGGGTAACTGATATGTGCTAGCCCAGGCTCCTTAATGGTGGGTGCAAAAATAGAAAAAATGATAGTAACAGCAATAGTAAATATGCAAACGTTCATATATTCAAACAAGGTGGTTGAGAGTGAGATGCAGTTTGTGGTACACCTATATAGGTGGGTGGTCATAGAAAACATCAGGTGTTAATCACAGTGGGTCCGGTGCTCCCCCACATGGGTCCCCACTCACCAGAAGCAATCACCCCTGCTGGGGTAGAGTGCGTATCAGACAACAAGCTGCTCCCTCCTGCCGTTCCTCTTTTCCTGGGTTTCTGGTGTGTATGTTGATGCAGGAGGTGTATGTTGACCTGGAGGTGGAAGGAAGCTTTGCAATCTCACCCTTTTTTGATCTCTTATAACTTGAAAATCTGGAACTCCCAGAGCCTACTGAGCCCACCCATCTGCATCAACATACACACCAGAAACCCAGGAAAAGAGGAACGGCAGGCGGGAGCAGCTTGTTGTCTGATACGCACTCAACCACAGCAGGGGTGATTGCTTCTGGTGAGTGGGGACCCATGTGGAGGAGCACCGGACCCACTGCAATTAACACCTGATTTTTTCTATGACCACCCACCTACAGGGCCGCCATCAGGGGGGTACAGGCATTACACCTGTAAGGGGCCCGGGGGTCCCCAGGGGCCCGGATGGGAACCACCCTAAAAAAAAAAAAAAAAAAAAAAAAAATTTTTTTTTTTTTTTTTAGGGGGCTGAAGGTCCCCAGGGGCCCGGAGGCCACCAAGGGCCCCAGATGGCAAGCCCTTTTTTTTATAAAAAAAATATATTTTTTATAAAAAAATATTTTTTTTTTATAAAAAATATATATTTTTTTAATATATATATATATTTTTTTTTTATTAAAGGGCCATTTTTTTTCTTTTATTTTTTTTAGAGGTCCGGAGGTCCCCAGGGGCCCGAAGGCCACCAGGGCCCCAGATGGCAAGCCCTTTTTTTTCTTTTTTTTTTATAAAAAATATATTTTTTTATAAAAAAATATATTTTTTTAATATATTTTTTTTATTAAAGGGCCAATTTTTTTTTTTTTTTTTTTTTTTTTTTAGAGGTTCGGAGGTCCACAGGGGCCCGGAGGCCCCAGGGCACCGGATGACAACCCCCCTTTTTTTATTTATTTTCTATAAAAAAATATATATATTTTTAATATATTTTTATTTCATTTTTTTATTAAAGGGCCATTTTTTTAGGGGTCTAGGGCCCCAGATTTTTTTAGTAGGCCACCAGGGCCCCAGATGGCAACCCCCTCTTTTTTATTTATTTTTTTATAAAAAAAAAATATTTTTTTATAAAAAAATATATTTTTTTAATATATTTTTCTTTTCTTTTTTATTAAAGGGCCAATTTTTTTTCTTTTATTTTTTTAGAGGTCCGGAGGTCCACAGGGACCTGGAGATCCCCAGATGACAACCCCCCTTTTTTATAAAAAAATATATAATTTTTTTATATATTTTTTTATTTCATATATATATATATATTATTATTATTATTAAAGGTCCCCAGGGCCCCCGGATGACAATCCTCCTTTTTTATACTTTTTTATATTATTTTATTTCTTTTTTTTTAATATATAGATGTATTTTTATTAAAGGGCTCAGAGGTCCCCAGGGCCCCATGTGTCAAACCCCCTTTTTTTATAATTGTATTTTTTATTTTTCTTTATTTTTTTTTATATTTTTATTTTTTATTAAAGGGCCAGAGGTCCCCAGGGCCCTGGAAGGCAACCCCCTTGTTTTTTTATATATAAATGTTTATTTCTTTTTTATATATATATTTTTTTATTTCTTTCTTTTTTTTAAAGGGCCCAGAGGTTTCTTTTTATTAAAGGGCCCATAGGTCCCGAATAGAAAGCCCCCTTTTTTTGTAATTTCCTTTTATAAAAAAAAAAATAAGGTCCCCGGTGCCCCAGTTGGCAACCACCCTTTTTTAAAAATATATATATATATATTTTTTCCTCTCTTTTTTTCTTTTTATTAAAGGGCACAGAGGTCCCCAGGGCCCGGATGGCTACCCCCCTTTTTATTTTGTAAAGGGCCCCCGCTTCTCAATTCGCGCCAGCAGCCCCCCCCCCGCTTCTCAATTTTATGCGGCAGCACCCCCCCCCCCCCCGGTTCTCTGCTCCAGGGGGCCCATGCCTGAAGCTGTGTAAGGGGCCCCAAAATTCCTGATGGCGGCCCTGCCCACCTATATAGGTGTACCACGAACTGCATCTCACTCTCAACCACCTTGTTTGAATATATGAACGTTTGCATATTTACTATTGCTGTTACTATCATTTTTTCACCCACCATTAAGGAGCCTGGGCTAGCACATATCAGTTACCCCTATGTATGGGTTTGACTGAATTACTGGTTATTGTGATTACTTACTTTGTGGATATTGGATCTTGGTTCATTGTAATACTGTTTTATACTTTATATTGATGCATGGTTTAGGTCCCCCATGCTAGATCACTGATATTACACATTGGCATTTTTTACCCACACTGTCACTCGCTGTCTTTTCTTGCACACAGATTGAGGCACAGCTTGCCATTATTACTCACACTACAGGGAAGGTTGCCCCATTAGACCCCACCCACTCACATGATAGGGGTGTTTCACTGGCTCAGTCGCACAACCTGTTAAACGACAGCGCCACTACCCCCACCCCTTTCTCTTTTCAAGTAATGGAGGCATTGTCTTTGGGCAATTATACTAATGGTGAGAAAACTGGACTATGTCTGTAAAACGTGAATGCCAACTATGAAATTACCTGCATGGAATCTGCATGTACTCCATGTGCGCACATAGGTTTCCTTCAGGTACTTTTATTTCCTTTCACACTCCAAAGATATGCTGGTAGGTAATTAGCCCAAGTATGTATGCATGTGAGGTAGAGACCTTAGGATTGTAAGCTCCTTGAAGGCACAGGCGGATGTGAATATTCAATATATGTACAAAGCTGTGTGAAATTGTCAGTACAATAACAATACTTACTATAAACAAATAATGTACGGCCCCCTGCAGTCTCCATCAGAAGGCTGTGTGACAATGCAGAACACAACTGACAGCCAGGGTCAGAGTGCCGTTACATTAGAACAGCAAATGCCTGAACATTGAACTTTCCTGGCATAATCACCAGGGTGGTCTTTAGGGACAAGTGCATCACAGCCCTGAACCTGTAACGCGTTGTGCAGCTAGCTGATGCAGTACACAGCATGACCTGGAAAGACCGTCCAGTGCCTGAATGACACATTACAGTCCAATTCCTCGTCTTTCTCACAGCGGGGTCCAGGTATTACTTCCAAGGCTTATCCGAGGCTCTGCTGATCTAGAAACTGCATCTAACAGCACTTCTGGCTCCACAGGAAAAGAGGGGAAAAGACATCCATTCTCTTAAAGTGGGCCATAGACCTTGCGATTATCTTTCCTGCAGCCATGGGTTTTAGGAAAGCAAATCTCTCGATTCCCCCATTAACACAATCAGTGATGATGGGGGAATTCCTCCCCTGGAGCTATTGTGTTCTCCCAGTGCAGGGAGCTGTCCCGGCTGGGAGAACACACAATGATTATGGCTAGCATTAAAATTATGACAGGATTCCCGTACCAAAGTTGATTGATTGATCAACTTGAGTACAATAAGCCTGCCCATACATGGTTTGAATCTCGGACAGCTCCTGCTGAAAGGGCTAAGATTTAAACCATTTATGGCTGGCGTAAGGCACTAGCTAAGGTCATGATGGGAGTGAGAGGGGTTCTCTTGCCTGGCTGACATCTTTGTTTGCCATTCTCCAAATCTCCTGTAATTTGTAAACAGGCAAGCCTATTATTGCAAAAGAGACCTACTATGCAATAAAATCTTCCTGCTTGCAAACTTCTTTAGAATCTCCACTAAGCAGCACATGTGCAAAAGTTAGTCCTGGGATAAATTAACTTGATATGCATGGGAGTTGTGCCAATCAGGATGGCCGAAGATGCTGAACATGAAAGCAGACTGGACAAAGACGATACTGGTGCGGTAGCTCGCAAAAATTACATTGCTGGAAGTGAGAATATAGGGGACTGTAGTTCGTCTTTAACGTATATATGCCAAACATACAGATTGGGTTTAGTGCAGTAACACACACAAATATATGAATGAATGAATAATACACTTGCAAGCAGTACTTTAAGAGCCAGTTTACACAGGGGCGACTTGAGATCCGACTTGAAGTCGCGCGGTTGAGAAAGTCAATGTAATGCCACGTACACACGGTTATTTTTTGTGATGAAATAAAATTACATTTTTTTAAAACGGCACTTAAAATGATCGTGTGTGGGCTCCACATCGTTTTTTTTTTCTGAAAAACGACAAAAAAAAATAAATTCGTACACGCTTCAATTTTTTATGACGTTTCTGAAAATTTCGATTTTTGTGTTGTAAAAAATTATCGTGTGTGGGCTAAAACTACGTTTTAAACCCGCACATGCTCAGAAGCAAGTTATGAGACGGGATCGCTCGTTCTGGTAAAACTACCATTCATTATGGAGTAAGCACATTCATCACGCTGTAACAGACAAAAAAGCACAAATCGTCTTTTACTAACAAGGAATCAGCTAAAAGCAGGTCAAAGACGAATGGAACTTCCCCTTTAGAGTGCCGTCGTACGTGTTGTACGTCACAGCGCTTTGTTCATCATTTTTCAAAAACGGTGTGTGGGCAACATCGTTTTTAATGATGAAGTTGGAAAAACTTTGTTTTATGGACATGCTGAAAAATGAATTTTTTTTCATGCCGAAAAGTAATCGTGTGTACGCAGCATTAGTGAATGGAGCCTTCTTAATGTACACTACTGAAGTCGCTCCGACTTCAGAAAAGGTTCCTGCACTACTTCAATCCGACTTGTAGGTGACCTGTAGGCAACTTTGTACCCAGTGATTTCAATGGAAGTCGCCTTCAAGTTGGATCCCCCGTCTTAATTGAAGCAACAATACAGGAAGAAAAAATTGTTTTCTCAGGCAAACCCCTCCCTCCCAGAGCTGATTGTTGTTTGATTGTCCACTGGAAAGCCTCCTGTGCTGGGGGCGACTTAACTTGAAGTCGCGATGTGGTGCACGCTCAGGTCGTGTTTAGGGCCGAAACAACTAATCGATTATGAAATTAATCGATTACAATTTTCATAACTGATTAATTGGCCAGTAACATAATGGGGTAAAAAAAACAAAAAACTAAAATTAGCCCTTTATAGTACAAGAAAGCAAATCGCTACTGTAAATATTACTTTCACTGTCCCACAGTAAAAAAAAATAACCCCTTACAGTAGCGATTATTTGCTCTTTTTGTACTTATTTTTGTTTTTTTAACCCCATTATGTTACCAAACATCACAGATCTGGGTTCACACCTGTTTTTTGCTGATTTTTGCAGAAACACACTACAGTTCATTTACACGTTTTCCTATGGGACATGTTCACATCCATGATTTTTTTCAGCTGCTGCGTATTTGGAAACCGCAATTTGTGTTTTGTAATCTGCCCAACAACAAATTGGGCCAAAAAAAAAAATGCAATTTTTTTTTATTTCTTTAAGGCTATTATCCGATTAATCGAAAAAATAATCGGCCAACTAATCAATTAAGAAAAAAATGGTTAGTTGCAGCCCTAGTCGTGTTGCCCCTGTGTGAACTGGCTCTTAATGTTATACTTGTTAGGATGACATTCAATAATATTTATAATGTATATACTGTATTAAAAAAAAAAAAAAAAGGGCCGACATTTCTGAAATTGTCTTTGTTGATTGCAAGAAATACCTAGGGAAAAAGGCTTGAAAATAAGGAGCTTCTTACTCCTCACAATGTTTACAACAAGCACTTCAGTTCCAAAAAATATTTTATAGAGTTATGTGCTGTCATTGCAAAACGAGCAAAAATAAACAAACATATGCATTGCATAAAGAAGATAATGGGCAGTAATGGATGTCAAATATATGATGGAACACATAGTTCTTTCTCATGCTGTAAGATTCAGGCAAATATCAACCGGAGTAAGTAATTTATATACATTTGAAGTACCACTTCATTGCAGTATGCCTGAGTACCACAGCAGACAAGTATGTTCTACAGGAAAAAAAGTTAACCCCTACATATAAGAAACAGGCAGTAAACTAGCCCATATTCCAGTGTTGAGGTACATAAAGCTATCACCAATCACTAAAATCTCTAGCTTTATAATATGTTTAATATTAAAAGTTGGTGTCAAGGTTTTTTAATCTGCAGCTTTCATCAAAAGAATGACATGTAATTCATCCATGAAGGTCTTTGGTACAGCACTTCCCTGTTATGGGGCGACAACTGTCCTGCTTTTATGCTCCTGGGTCATCACCCTGTACCTGTGGGGACTAATGGTCCAGACAAGGTCCCCTGCCTAATGACATGCAACCAAAGAAGGAGCAGCTGCACAGAGACACTAAAGTCACTAAAAAGGCTGGAGCTGCTTGCTATGGGGCACTCATGCGTGACCGCTCCCAAGCCCCACCTTGAGTGTCAATAAAACACGCCCTCACACACCCCCCACCTTCCCCTATCACTGGCTCTGATTGACAGCAGCGGGAGCCAATGAGTCAATCAGGAGAGAGAGACTCAGGAGAGGCTTGGCTTTCCTGCACATCGCTTGATCGAGATTGGTCTTAGGCATTTGTTTGGGGCAGGCTTGGTATGGAGATCTGCATGCAGGTGTTTTTTTTTTTACCTTACACCATAGAATGCAGTAAGGTGGAGAAAAAAAAAAAAACCACCTGCCTTTACAACCAGTTTAAATCTGCTAGAACATCCAACACTCCCGTCAGACTGACCGTGCTGCTCTTTAAATCTGCCCCCTGTCCTCCTTCAACCAGAGCGGAGGCGTTCTAATACAGGAAGTGTGTTACTGCCCAGATTAACAGATTATAACAGAAAAAAAGTCTAAAAGAGAAGACTAACGTAGCCACCACATCTAGTGATTGGTAAGCTATAATATATAACATTTTTGGTTTAAAACTGATTTAAATGCTTAAGGAACGCCTCCTGCACATATACGTCGGCAGAATGGCACGGCTGGGCACATCCACGTATATTTACGTCAGTAAATAGTACCCATCCGTGGGTCACGGGTGCGCGCCCGAGGCGCGCTCCCGTGACCCAGTCCGAAGCTCCGGGACCGCGGGGACTCCCGGACCCGATCGCCGCTGCAGTGCGGTGATCGGTCCCCGGAGCTGAAGAACGGGGAGAGCCGTGTGTAAACACGGCTTCCATGTGGCCGCAGCATCGATCGCGTCATCCCTGTTATAGGGATGTCACACCTACAGCCACACCCCCTACAGTTGTAAACACACACAGGGAACACATAACCCCTACAGCGCCCCCTTGTGGTTAACCCCCAAACTGCAACTGTAATTTTCACAGTAAACAATGCAATTTAAATGCATTTTTGAAAATGAAAATGACAATTGTCCCAAAGATGTGTCAAAATTGTCCGAAGTGTCCGCCATAATGTCGCAGTCACGAAAAAAATCGCTGATCACCGCCATTAGTAGTAAAAAAAATTTTTTATAAAAATGCAATAAAACTATCCCTTATTTTGTAAACGCTATAAATTTTGAGAAAACCAACCGATAACCGCTTATTGCGATATTTTTTTTTACCAAAAATAGGTAGAAGAATACGTATCGGCCTAAACTGAGGAAAAAAAAATTATATATATTTTGGGGGGATATTTATTATAGCAAAAAGTAAAAAATATTGCATTTTTTTCAAAATTGTCGCTCTATTTTTATTTATAGCGCAAAAAATTAAAACCGAAGAGGCGATCAAATACCACCAAAAGAAAGCTCTATTTGTGGGGAAAAAAGGACGCCAATTTTGTTTGGGAGCCACGTCGCCACGTTAAAACGACGCACTGCCAAATCGCAAAAAGGGGCAAGGTCCTTTACCTGCATTTTGGTCCGCGTCTTAAGTGGTTAAATGTGTTCAAAAACTAATTATAGCAGAACAGAAACCTCCAATTCTGTACAAATAGTACAGAATTGTCAGTGTGACAGTAGGTCCATGTGAGCATTATGACTATGTGGAAAAGACCATGTTTTAATTAAACAGAGTTCACGGTAGACCTAAAGCACAGTCACTGCCCTGGATTCTGCATACTTAGAGCCCTTTCACACTGGGTCGTTTTGCAGGCGCTACTGCGCTAAAAATAGCGGCCTGCAAACCGACCTGAAACAGCCCCTGCTCCATCTCCAGTGTGAAAACCCCAAGGGCTTTCACACTGGAGCAGTGCACTAGCAGGACAGCAAAAAAAATGTCCTGCTAGCAGCATCTTTGGAGCGGTGTGTATACTAGCTCCTCCACCGCTCCTGCACGTTGAAATCAATGGGGCACCGCGGCTATACGGCCGGCAAAGCGCCTCTGCAGAGGCGCTTTGCGGTGGTTTTTAACCCTTTCACAGCTGCTAGCGGGGGTAAAACTACCCCCGCTAGCGGCCGAATAGTGCTACAAAATGTACCGCCGACCCTGCCCCAGTGTGAAAGGGGCCTTACAAATTCAATCAATAAGTCCCAAAAAGAGATTATGGTAAGTATGAAAATAGTATAGAAGTATAATAAGTATGCTAATTGACTATACCCTGGAAGACAAATTCACACTGCTACTTCCCCAACTTTAGTGAGTCATTTGGCGAGATCTGTGCTACTGTACAATATGACTAATCAGTCTGACCACAGGAACACATGTATTATCTTTAAAGGAGTTGTAAATGAAATGTTTTATTTTATTTTTTGCTGAAATGACTGTTTACAGGGTATAGAGACATAATAGTTAACTGATTCCTTTTAAAAAAACTACTAAAAATAGATAAAAATCAATCATATAATGTACCTGCAGTTTCAGTTTGGTTATTGCATGCGGTTTCCTGTCTCTCTGATGTACAGAGCCACAGAGCCAATACAGGGCAGTGATGGTTTGGAAAACAAAAGTGATTGGTTCTGAGGGGTTTTAGATACACAGTAAGCACACCTCCTTGATTAGTGACCACAGAGAGAAAGCTCCCAGTACTGTGGTTATAAGGAAACAGACAACCAGGAAGTGTAGAGTTCAGAGAAGGATTACAGCAACTTGAGAGCAAAAATGAACAATGAGGACATGAAAACAGCACTGCATTAAGGTAAAGGAAGCGATTAGGATAAAAAAAAAAAAATCCTTTACAAACCCTTTAAAATAAATCTATTGCACATCAAGTGAGAATCCTGGAAAAAAGCCATATTGCAGAAGCTTGTATGGTATGTGATCGCATTCATATAGACACCGTGTGCAGTTGCTAGATAGAATAAATAAACCGTTTGCCAAGGACAGTAGGGGTATCCACCACGCTGAGACACAATTTGTGGATACCTGCCATTGTATTGAAAAATCCTTCACAGGTATTATACATTTATATTACAATATGTATTAGGCTGAAGTAGTATCAACTGGCACATAACTTGGGTTGTATAGAGAATTTGTGGCGTCCATCACGTAGGTTAGATGAAATACATGAATCACTATTGGTCAGATGAGCCCCTTATGATGTACCGTATTTATCGGGGTATAGCGCGCTCCCGTGTATAGCGTGCACCCCTAAAGTGGCCCCCATTCCTGTGGAAAAAAGTTTTTTGTACTTACAGTTTTGGTGTCTTGCGCGGCGTCCATCGGCGGTTTCAGGTGTCCTCTTAGTCGGGTCCGGGGTGCGTCTGCGGCTTCGGGTGTCCCCTTCGTCGGGTCCGGTGTGCGTCTGCAGCTTCGGGTGTCCCCTTCGTCGGGTCCGGTGTGCGTCTGCAGCTTCGGGTGTCCCCTTCGTCGGGTCCGGTGTGCGTCTGCAGCTTCGGGTGTCCCCTTTGTCGGGTCCGGTGTGCGTCTGCAGCTTCGGGTGTCCCCTTCGTCGGGTCCGGTGTGCGTCTGCAGCTTCGGGTGTCCCCTTCGTCGGGTCCGGTGTGCGTCTGCAGCTTCGGGTGTCCCCTTCGTCGGGTCCGGTGTGCGTCTGCAGCTTCGGGTGTCCCCTTCGTCGGGTCCGGCGTGCGTCTGCAGCTTCGGGTGTCCCCTTCGTCGGGTCCGGCGTGCGTCTGCAGCTTCGGGTGTCCCCTTCGTCGGGTCCGGCGTGCGTCTGCAGCTTCGGGTGTCCCCTTCGTCGGGTCCGGCGTGCGTCTGCAGCTTCGGGTGTCCCCTTCGTCGGGTCCGGCGTGCGTCTGCAGCTTCGGGTGTCCCCTTCGTCGGGTCCGGCATGCGTCTGCGGCTTCGGGTGTCCTCTTCGACAGGTCCGGCGTCCTCCCCGCGCCGAGTTTGAACACTGCGCCGACATATACCGAGCGCAGTACACTCGTGTATAGTCGGGCAGGTTCGGCTACTTTCGCGCTCACGTCCTGTACGTCCAGGATGTGAGCGTGAGAGGAGCCGAGCCTGCCCGACTATACACGAGTGTACTGCGCTCGGTATATGTCGGCGCAGTATTCAAACTCGGTGCGGGAAAGCGGGTATCGGCGTATATATCGCGCACCCACGATTTTGCCCTGATTTTCAGGGCAAAAAAGTGCGCGGTATACGCCAATAAATACGGTAGTTAAACATCATACAAAGTAAATAAGCTAAAAGATAAGTAATGATGGGTGCTCAGCATATTGGGTCTGCACCAATGCCTAGCAACATGCAAGCGTTCATCAAAATATAAAAAGAACATGCAAATAAATCAGAATGCACTAAGCTGGACAGATGCAAATAATAATTAAGCATACAAATTTAAAGTAGTGCATCACATGCCAAAAGTCTGTATCTCGCAGGTAGCATGCAAATATCAACAGTGATCTCAGGAAAGCATATAGCCAGTTAGAATGCATCAAAGGGAGGTATAATTGTATTATCCATCAAATGAATAATCGTAATCTTCCCACAGCAAGTACTTAAACATCAATATTTGGTTATGCCACAATGTGATATTGTTAAGGAGAGGCTGGTTAATGTAAAGAGTTCACTGCGGTGGATGCACAGCACAGAAAGCCAACCACTTGTGCCTGGCAGCATGTGACAATCCAACACTATTGAAGGTCAATTGCGCAATTATATGACCGCTGCAGAGGCAAACTACCGGCTTGACCTTTGTCAAAGACATTGCAAAATTTGCGGTGCTCCTCTGGCAGGGCGAAGAGTTAAACATGTCTCCCTGCATTGTGGCGACCAGGAAAGAACGTCAGCATGAAGCCAAACAAAAGAGGGGCTGTGCCTCTGTAACCAATAACCACCAGAAAATGAGATGAGGAAATGACTTGGAATTGAATTATTTCACGGTGAAGAGCCCCTACGGCCATGGTTAATGGAACAGGCTCCTGAGTCACATGGGCAGGCTGTAGAGGTCTCCCATCAATAGCCTCAATGGCAAGTGGAGTGGCACAAAGCTGCAGCAGAATCTAGTGCTTGGACACAAAGGCACCATCTATGAAAAGGCCTGCAGCCCCAGAGTCGATTAAAGCCAGTATCTCGATGGACAACTTGACCAAGAAAGGGTAACCAGTACCAGGTGCCTATCCTGGATAACTGGGGACGAAACAACGCCACCTAAGATCTATCCCCATAGGCGGCGGGTGTTTCCCAAACGGGTCGGACAAGTCTTTGAAAAGTGACCTGTCTAACTACAAAAGCACAATCTCTTACTTCTCCTAAAGGCCCTCTCATCCGCAAAGAGACATGTTAAGCCCAAGTGCATGGGTTCTACCTCACTGGCAGACTCTGTACCAAGAAGTATGGGAGGTGAGGGAGGCAAGGGTGGAACTGCAAAGCTTGGAGCAAAAGATACAGGAGGATTCCGCAAGTGCTCCTTAAAAGAGGGTCTCTCTTGTAGTCTGGAATCAATGAGGATGACAAACGTGATCAACTACTCCAGCTCAGTGGGTATGTTTCCGGCTGCCATCTCATTTTTGATGTGATTCGAGAGACCATGAGAATAAGCAGCCACAAGGGCCTCATTATTCCAAGCAACCTCTGCTGCCAGAGTAAGGAACTTAATGGCGTAATCGGCCACAGTTCTCGTACACTGTTTGGCGGACATCAGGCATTTGGCAGCAGAGGTGAAGCGTATGGGAAAGTCAAATATCCTCGTAAAAGAATCCACAAACTCTGGGTAACTCTGGACAACGGGTTTTTGCGTCTCCCATAGAGAACTTGCCTAGGCCAAATCTCTCTCAGAAAGAAAATACACCATGAAGTCTACTTTGCTTCTGTCCAAGGGAAATGCCTGGGGCAGCATCTCAAAGTAAATCTCAACCTGGTTAAGAAACCCTCTGCATTGAACTGGATTGTCCCAGAATCGTTGGTGGAAGTGGAGTGGAACCAGACTTACCTCTTATAGAGGTAATATTTGAGGCAGGTGCCAGCACAGAGACCTGAGCAGCAGCACTTGATAGCCTGCAACACAGGTTGTACCAGAGCAGCCACAGTAAGAGGTTCCAGATGAGCAGTTTCGATTCAGGAGCGTGAGTAATGCTAAGGCAAACTGAACCATGCAGTGATCCTGCTTATCCAAAAATATTGGAAAAAATATTACCAACAAGTGGATTGCCTGCAACCTCTGACTTCATTGCCATTGTCTACTGTCAGGAACCATGAATCAGACAGAGAAAAGTGCAGTAAAAAAAACAAAAAAAAAAACACACTGTAACGGAATGAACCTGTGTCCGTTACCCACCGAAAGGGGAGAGATGTAACGGCATGAACCGTGACAGACTGAGATACTCCTATGTCTAGGTTCACCTTATGTCCACTAGGGCGATAGGGTGACAAAGAATCATAATTCATATATTACATGAGATGGGACATTAATAATAATTCATATTGCAGGACTGGAATATTACAAAGTGGATGTCTTGAGATATCACAAGCTGTTGCCTATTCAATATGGGCACACATGCTTTTGAAAGGTGTTAATTGCATCAGGGCCTCAACGACCTTTTGATTGTGGGATTCATTGTGTCTAAAACAATGTGTTAAATTATCCATTCAGATGTACTGAAATAGCATGTCATTGTCTACAGGAATGTCATGCTCTCTGAGTTAACTCTATTGATGATTCGGTGCCGACATGTCTACATAATTAGCTTACCTGAATGCTTTTTAGAATGCGATTGAAGCCCCCCCATGGTGTATAGGAGGGTGGAGATTGTATTGTCCTGTGATTACTGCCATATGCTTGTAAACTGTATAAGAAGCTGAGAAAATACCATTAAAGTTGATATCTTTGGAAGCAAGTACGGAGCTCTGTCTCGTCTTTTTCTGGGAATTGATATGGATGCAGTATTGTCGGAGTGTGTCAGATAAGCTTGTCGTGGTTGGATGGAAGGTCGTAAGCGGTGGTGACCGTTACACACACTATTTAATAAAATGGTAAAATTGTATAAACAGAGCAAACATAGTCAAAACATAGCAAGAGTTCGGTAACCAGGACGGGTAGTCAGAACAAGCCAGAGAAACAGGAGTCCAGAGATCAGGGAAGTCTGGTACAGCAAAAGCAAAAGCCTTTCACAGGAAAACACAGCAGAGAGAGTCCGAGATATGTTGACAAAGGCACGGAAGATCTTATCCAAGGAGTTTATATAACCAGTATCTCTAACTGACGTGCAGGAAATGAAGACCAGGTGAGTCACTGTGGAAGGAAGAGTCTTTTGGCAATTAACTGAGCAATTAACTGAGCTGAGCACAGAGCTCTGAGAATGAAGGGTTGACTTTACACACACAAATATATACATATATACATATATATATATATATATATACACACACACACACACACACACACAGTATATCTCTGTAGCCTATAAAGAAACTTGCCAAAGTAAAAGGAATGTTGATAATAATTAAGAAAAGGTTTTCCTTCTCTTAAAGGAGAGATGTCCGGTCTCCTAGGACACTAACAAAAAGCAAGTTGGAGGGGTTATACTGGGCTGCCCCTTACAGCTTGGTTTGCCATGTTCTAATCTCTTAAAAGCAGCTGTATAACCCAATTTACCTGAATACTTCAAGAACACTTTTTTTTTTTTTAGAAAATGCATATTCAATAAAAGGGGGTTTACTGGGCTCTCACAAAAGCATTTTAAACCTTCTAGGACTTCTATAATTTTCCTGGAGTTTGGCTTTAGCGTAGACAACCCATAAGAGATTAAACAACATTTACATTGCGCTCACATTACCATCAATAGACAAATAGAGTGAACGAAGAGCATGTTTTCATTTTCTGATTGATCCTGCTTCTGGACAGAAGTAAAACACAGTAACCCATTGGGGATTTCAGAGCACTACAAAGGACCTGTTCTAATTAATCTCTGCAAGAACTTCTCATAAATAACCTTTATGATTAAACAGAACCATGGGCAATCCTTCAAAGATGCATCCTGAATACAGCACATAGGTCTCATAACAGACAGAAATTTCCTTTTATGGTGATCATTAATGCTGAAATCAAGCAGCTGTTTTTACAGATCAGTTTCAATTGTGTGATTTATGGATGAAAAGGTGGCTTATGATGTAGTTAGTAACTGTATGAAAGTTTACAACAGTTCACGAAAAGCAACCTTCCCAACAAGAACATAGACAATGTTTAATAAAGGCAGACTAGTATGCAAGAAAAAGTTAAACGCAGAAATGTAATCAGATTAACCAGATTTTTCTGAAATCAAACAGCTTGAGATACAGTTAAATGTCAAGCAGTATACAGTCAGGAGTCTACCAACACTGATTGCTGAAATACAGGAGTAAGGCACGTCCTGATCATTTTAATCTGGAGGTGGGAGTGACATCATTCCATGGACAGCTTCTGCTAATCTTTTCTGGGCTGCTTAATCATGGCAAAAAATGTTTAAAAGATACATTGCTTTCTACTTAAAAATAAAATAAACCATCCTCATCCAATATATCTATAAGAGCCGGTTCACACTAGGGCGACTCGTCAGGCGGCTCAGCCGCCTGACAAGTTGCGTCCCATTCTATGCAATAGAACCGTTCTAATAGGAGCGACGCAAGTAGCACTGACTTAGAAAAAGGTTCTTGCAAGACTTCGGGGGGCGGCTTGGGGCGACCTGCATTGACTTCTATACAGAAGTCATTTTGCTAATCGCCTCTGAAGTCGTCTTCAGGATGACTTGCAGAGTCGCCCCCAAAGTCGTGCCGCCTCTTGTGAACCGGCTCTTACTCTACAATGATGAAAGTTAAAGTGCACTGTGACCAAGGTCATAAAGAACACGGACATTACATTTTGATATTCTTACATTAAAAATTGTGCAAATTAAATGAAAAGTTACGCCTTTTCTATGGGCCATTAGCCAGCTCTGAATATGGATAATATTGTAGATTTTAAAAAGCAGCTTCACACTAAAAGAAACCTTTCAGGAAGGAAAAATGGCAACTGCTACTGCCAATTTGTTTCATCAAGTGCATTATTATACACAATTTATATAGCGCCAACAGTTTACGCAGAGCTTTACAATGTCAAGAGAGACAGTTCAATACAGAAGGTACAGGAGGGCCCTGCTAGTAGAGCTTACATTTTAAAGGGAGGGGGTGGTGGTACAAAAGTTAATAGCTGCGGGGAATGATCTAACTCGGGGACAGTTGTTAGGTGGGTGTAAGATAGGCTTTCCTGAATAAATGAGTTTTCAGGAATCTTCTAAAAGGTGGAGAGGTTAGGGGCTGATCGGACATATTGGGGCAGGGAGTTCCAGAGGATGGGAGAGGCTCTGGAGAAGTCCTGAAGGTGAGCATGGGAGGAGGTAACAAGATAGCAGGAAGTCCCAGGAAAGCGGAGGGGACGATTTGGGTGACATCTGCAGATGAGGTTGTAGCTAGAGGCAATGTTGTGGATGGCCTTGTATGTTGGGGTTAGCATTTAGAATTTTTTACGGTGGGGTATGGGAAGCTTGAGAAGGGATTGGCAGAGAGGAGCAGCAGTCACAGATTGGTTAGTCAGGTGTATTAGTCTAGCAGCATTCATAATAGACTGAAGGGGGGATAGCCTGCTTAAGGGTAGGCCATTAAGGAGAGAGTTGCAGTAGTCAAGGCAGGAAATAATCAAGGAGTTAAAAAGTTGCTTTGTGGTGTCATTAGTCAGGAAGGGTCGAATTCTGGAGAAGTTGCGGAGGTTAAGGAGGCAGGATTTAGACAGTGATTGGATATGGGGGCTGAAGGAGAAGTTAGAGTCAAGGATTACAAGTGCATGGCCCATCATGATCATTCTCAATGCTGTCATCCTTATTCTCACATTACAATTTCAGGAGTCATTGACCCAGAACAAGTATGTGTGTTATCAGGTGTCAGGACACCTGTAGGTTTGTGTCTGCTGCAGGTCAGCGACTCACAAATGGGTATTACAGAACCGAGGTCCACAATGGCAGCTCCTATGTTTCTTCCCTGACTGGTGCCATATAGACTGTTTAGAGAAGTGGATAAAATGAATGGATGGCTGGCTTAAATCTGGGGGCAGGGAATACATGTTCCCAATAAGCCACATGAGGAACTTGGACTTTTTGTAGCCTGGTAGTGTGGCATTATAGGGTTAAATCAAGCAGTGAAGAGACAATGTACAACCTCCTCACTGTCTGTCAAATGCCCTCTAAAAAGCATTGAGGAAGCGGACAAGCTCAGAGAGGAATGCGGACAGTGGACACATTGAGGGCTGGCTAGTGACAGCCAAAGGGTTGGATGCGTTTGTCCTGGTCTAAATTTAATTCTTGTTTGTCATTCCGATTCTTAGACTGAAAGTTCAGCCGTTGTCTTGCTTTGGATAGGTTAGCCATATGTTGGGAAAATTTGCAACTCTCAGATATACTCAAGAGTAGGCAGCCGGTCTAAGGCTGCTTTCACATTGGGCAGGGAGCCATGGTGGCGGTATAGCAGCGCGATTTTTAGCACTGCTATACCGTCGTATTTACCGCCGTATTCGGCCGCTAGCGGTGCAGTTTTAACCCCGCTAGCGGCCGAAAAGGGGTTAATATCGCTTGCAATGCGCCATTGCGCATTGCGGGCGGTATTACCGCGGTTTCCCATTCATTTCAATGGGAAGGAGCGGTATAGGAGTTGTAAACACACCGCTTCTATACCGCTGCACAGATGCGGCTAGCAGGACTTTTGGAGCGGTCCTGCTGGCGCACCGCTTCAGTGTGAAAGCCTTCGGGCTTTCACATTGAAGACTACTGGGCAGGTTTTTTTCAGGCAGTATAGCAGCGCTATTTTTAGCGCTGTACTGCGTGAAAACCCCTCAATGTAAAAGGGGTCTAAAACACTGGTCATGCTAAAACTCTCTAGGGATGTATCAGGTGCAAACATAATTTGCACTGACATTTGGAACTATTTTACTCTAGCACAGTGTTTTTCTGCCAAAAAGAAAAAGAATTGCAGTCCATGGAATGATTACATTGTAACTCTGTTGCCTGGTCACAACAGAATTAAAGTGGTTGTAAACCCACTCTCATCCTTTCTAAACTACTGCCATAGTGCGGATCTATAAGGATATACATGTCTCCTGCATGTATCCTTATCTGTCAAATGTCTCCCCTCTGTCTGTTGAAGAATGGAAAAACTGCAGATTCTGTGGGTGGATCTGTTGTCTGGAGCTCGGTGGGTGGAGTTGTAATGTCATTAGACTCCCCGCCCACCTTTACACTCTCCTTGTCAACATGCATGTTTTTCCTGTGTATTCCTTACACTAAATTCTGCTATGATCACTAACATCCAGTCAAAATCCAGAAAAGTAACCACATGAGTTCAGAAAAGGAGTGGGGGTGGGAATTAAAAAATACTGCCTGTCTCCAGGCTAGTGCATGAGATATGTAAATAACCTGTCACTCAAAGCAAGGGGGCAGAACGGACTAAGGTTTTTCTCTGTAAGTCTGTTTTATTTCACTGAACAATAAAAGAGGATTGCTCAGAGCTGGATTAACTCTGTGTGGCAAGACTGGGCACAGATTATAGGAAATCTTATACTCTACATTATGACATCAAAAAATAAATAAAAAAAATGTCGGGTTTACATCCACTTTAAGCACTGGTAGTTTAAGTATGAAAATGCTAGCTTCATTCAATGTTCAAATATTATGTGCTGGCAATGCTTCTCTCACTGTCCAAGAATATAAACCCCTCCCAGAGATTTGTAGATATGAATAGTAACTAGCTAAAACAGTAGCTACAGACATAAAAAATAATGGGAAATTGGTAAATGCTAACAATTTCAGCAGCAAAATCACCAGTCTGTCACAGCACATGATACAGGTATACAAAAAAAAGACTGTTGCAAAAAACAAACAATTCTGATTAAGTTATTTTATTTCACACCACGGGAGATCGCCATCAATGCTGCAAGGGTTTCGGTAGATTCGAGGTTTTCATGAAATGTTCTATTTTTACTTTCCGATAAAGCAAAGATGAAATTGTGTCCTGAAAGAGCACACTCACCCTGTGCATGGAGAACAGTGATCATACAAAATTCTCAAATGCACCTGCTTGGGTTTGCGTGCCAGGGTTACACATGTGGCCCCTGGTATCAAAGTATTACTAGAACCACAGGTTTTTGGCTTAAAATAGAGTTGCCCCTTCAAAGCAAACTGACATTTATCCTCCAAAAAATGCAGCAACCACTGAAAATCTCTCCATATGCCCGCGATTCATAAATTGTCAGCAGCCAATGTGCCACTTGGACCCTTTTGCTGTAATCTGCAATGCATTTCACATATTTATAGGGAAAAAAGCTTGCATTTGGCTTTAGAAGTATGCCACAGACTATTTATTAGACAAGATTTCTACAGAAATGATGATTTACTGGTTATTAATTCACCCACACTATAAAGGGAATTCAATACCTGACAAATGTTCCTAGGGCACTCTGAATCATTACATCTAATTTTCCAGCAGCTTGAGAGCATTGTATGCTTAAAAGTAAATCAATTAGAGAAACTGATAATTATTAGTGCAAAAATGTTTGACTTTATTAATGTCATTTTTTTCCTTCTGAATACCACAAAAGCATTTCTGCCACGACTGGTTAAAACTACACTACAGAAAAACTTTAAAGCAGAACCAAAAGGGGAAGTTCCACTTGCCTGCCTTCCCTTCTTTAAATTTTGGCACTTAAAGCGGAGGTCCACACAAAAAGTAAACCAGGTATTTGCACCCACTTCCGGGCATAGACTTCACAGGAGTCACGCCCCTTCCTGTCCCCCCCCTTCCGATATCTTATGGGAAACATACTGGTCCCAGAAGACAGCAGGGACCAGTGAGGACGCGCAGCGCGATTCACACATGAGCAGTAGGGAACTGGAAAGTGAAGCCGCAATGCTACACTTCCTGATTCCCTCACCGAGGATGGCGTGGCGGGGGCAGCCGGGAGCCAAGCGGTTGTTCGGCTGCCAACATCGTGGGCACCCTGGACAGGTAAGTGTCCATTTATTAAAAGTCAGCAGCTGCTGCATTTGTAGCTGCTGGCTTTTAATATTTTTTTTTTAGGCAGACCTCCGCTTTAACTTTTTATGTGGGTAGCGGTAATTGTCAAAGCCACTTCCAGTTGGATCGCTGTGGCCATCCAAGTGTAAATTCCCCCTTCTTCCCTGCAGCCTTCTGGAACACGTCACAGGTCTCAGGCGGCTGGACCATTCACAAAGCACAGCTCGCACATGTGCAGCGTGAAGCCACAAGCAGTTACAGCTGGCTCCCCAAAGAAAACTTGCCACGTTGGATTCCTGGACACGTAAATGTCCCATACTTAAAAGTCAGCAGCTAAAGTATTTTAATTTTTTTGTTTCAGACTGAAGAACTGCTTTAAAGGGGTTGTAAAGGTTTATTTTCTAAATAGGTTCCTTTAAGCTAGTGCATTGTTGGTTCACTAACATTTTGCTTAGATTTCCCTTCTAAATGTTTTTTTTCTTTGTCTGAATTTCTCACTTCACTTTCTCCGTTTCACCTCAGTAAGCTTACCCCCATCATCTGGCTGGGGGTTAGTCAGCCAGAACAGCTTACTGAGGAGGAACAGGAAGTGAGAAATTCAGACAAAGAAAACAAAGAAAAAAACATTTAGAATGGAAATGAAAGGAAAAAGGTAAGTGAACCAACAATGCACTAGCTTAAAGGAACCCAAATAGAAAATAAAATGGACCTTTACAACCCCCTTAAATAAACAATCTAACAGATGCCTAAAAAGTGCAACTGAAATCCCATTTTGCATCCAAGAAAAACTAGAAAATATGTAGACTGCTATTACTGACCTACTTCTGAAAATGTCAACTTCTAGTAAAATAAATGGGACTTCCTGCTCATATTTCATTCAACTCCATGTTGAATTATTTACAATCAATTATTGTTTCATCTTTACAGATAAGTATTGTCTTACATTCACCCTGTGGGTACATACACTTGTAATAATGCAACAGTAATTAAGTTACAACATGGTGTTAAATGAAATATGAGCAGGAAAGTTTACCAAATATGTTATATTGTGTGAAGAGTGTTTCTAGGGAAATTAGTGAACATTGTATTTTATGGCAACTTTTTTTTAATTTTTATGCTTTTATATTTAATAAAAATACATTTTTTGGTGTCCTGAAAACGTTTAATTTATTTTACCATAAGTTGGAATTTTACAAAGGTGATGTAGACACCCAGATATAATGATTGAGTTTACATATATTTGTAAAAAATTAACTACTTCTGAAAATGTTGATCAGTTGGAGGTTTATAGTTCAATGAACTGGAACAGTGTATGCAGAAAATGTAGTATGGGTAAGCACCAGAACACCCAAACACTATACTTTGTAGTTCATACTGAATCCTCTGCATCGGCATGATTGCTAGCATTTTGGAAGGAGATGCCAACAATGGTGTCCTATGCTTTTCTCTCAATAATTATTTCCTTTAACACTATTTAATATGGGAAATAAGCTAATATACGGTATAGATACAGAACTAGTCTACATACGGCAAGACTGTTGCACATCCCTTCTACTCCATCAAGCTGACCGATGGCACAGCTCAGCCCAGAACAGGGAAAACACCTGTCACAAATGTAAAATGTCTGCACATGTAAATGACAAGATCACAGAGACAAAAACAGTACTTTGCATTTCAGGTAATGCATTGTAGGGTTTCTAAAATTCCATTAGTACTATTTTAGATGCCATATTGGCAGTGTCATATTAGGAAAACCCCAGTGACAGGCAAACTAAGTTGCTGTACCACAAAAAAACTTCAAAAGTTGGTGAAGCATAGCATTGAACAAAAACATTATTTGCACATCTTTTTTTCTTTCTTAAGCAGAGCAAACAACCAACAGGATAAGGCCACCGACACTACAAAACGTAGGTGCGTCTTATGGTCAGGTGTGTCTTATGGAGCGAAAAATACGTTATTATCCACTTACCGGCCAGCTCCTGTACTTATGTGGCAGCAGGTTGGCCCTCCTGTGCAAATCGCTGTAAATGTACGGCGGCTCCTTTATGAGCCATAGAGGGAGCATGCTCTGCACACCAGAGGACCCAATGCATGTGGCCGGCGGGTGGGATCGCCACTGGCCACCCAAAATCGTTGGCACGAGAGCCAGAACGAGTTAACACACAAATCCTTGTTCTGACAGAAGAGACAGATCTGCTGTTTGCAGTAATTGCGAACAGCAATATGTCTCCTCCCCCAGTCAGTCCCATCCCCCACAGTTAAAAACACTAACTAGGGAACACATTTAACCCCTTGATCGCCCCCTAGTGTTAAGTCCTTCCCTGCCAGTGACATTGACACAGTAATCAGTGCATTTTATAGCAGTGATTGCAATTTACCTTTATTGGATTTTTTTTTTACCAAAAATATGTAGAATACATATTGGCCTGAACTGATGAAGAAATTTTTTATTTTATTTTTAAAAATTGATATTGATTATACCAAAAAGTAAAAGAGAATTTTTTATTTTTTTCAAAATTGTTGCTTTTTGATGAGCTGAGCAAATACCACCAAAAGAAAGCTCTATTTGTGGGGGAAAAAAGAGGTACATTTTGTTTGGGTACAACAGTTCGGACATGAATCGGATCGCACATGTCTGAACACACATACGGTCTGATTCTGGTCTGAACAAAGGTGCTGTGCGTCTTTGGACCGAATGCGGTGCGATATCAGCCATACTATCTGTATGGCTGACATCGCACCGCAAAGACATTGCATTTAATGCGAACAGCAGTGCGCTGTGGATTATATCCGAATTGCATGCGATGTCTGGCATCACACAAGTGTGAACCGGGCCTAACTCACAATACTGTACATCTTTAACTAGGACATGCCCATGCAGTTTAGCTATTTTAAAAAAAATACCATTTGTAGCTGCTTATGCATTATAGTAGAACAGTTTTGGTAACCAGCATTAGGACTAAATAAAATTACCTGCTCCATTTCACCACTCTTTCTCTTTCTTGATGTTCTAGTAATTCTGACAGTTATGGGCGAGTCACAACCATGATGTTTAACTTCCATTCTGTTTGGCTTTACTGGGCTAAAGCTAATCTCCATCTGTGGCTTAGGGAACCTGCTGGTTTTCCCGTTTTCAGTTGAAATCATAGATGAGTCCAAAACAGTTTCTGAACCATCCTGCGACAACAAGAAAAACAAGAAAAAACAAACAGAAAATGATGGCGTTTTAAAGGCTTGCATAATTAACCACCAATAATTAGGGCAGGGATCCTCAAACTACGGCCCTCCAGCTGTTGCGGAACTACTCATCCCATGAGGCATTGTAAAACTCTGACATTCACAGGCATGACTAGGCATGATGGGAATTGTAGTTCCTGAACAACTGGAGGGCCATAGTTTGAAGACCCATGAATTAGGGTAACAGCATTGTGCATAGTAGTACTGGCAGGAAGTTATACTTACCTGCTCCATGCAAGGGTTTTGCACACAGCAGACCCGATCCTCCTCTTCTCGGGTCCCACACCGAGGCTCCTGGCTTCTCCATCCTGTCAAGTGCCCCCAGAGCAAACAATTTGCTGCGGGGGAACCCAAGCAGGCTCTGTCCCGAGTCGCTGCACTCTGTCTATAAGGACACAGAGTTGCGGCTCAGCCCCACTGCCTTTCACTTCTCATTGGCTCACTGACTGTGATTGACAGCAGCGGGAGCCAATGGCTACCACTGCTGTCTTAGCCAACAAGGAGGGAGCGTCCCCGGAGATTCGAGGCTCTATTGCACATCGCTGTGTCGCGAGGGGGCTCAGGTAAGTATTAAGGGGACTGATGCACACAGAAAGTTTTTTACCTTCACGAATAGAATGCATGAAGGTAAAAAAAACTTTGAGCCTTTAGAACCACTTTAATATACATTTATTTTAACGTGTTCAAAAACTTAAAATACTTAAAATAGAATGCACCCTTATAATACAGGAATTGGAGAACACTAATACCAACGTAAGCGCAAGATGTTTACCTTCAGACATTTGCATCCACAGTAATGTGAAAAACATACAAGATAGATGGCTTCATAACCACTTCTATAAAAAATGTAGTATTACAGTGTAGCTGTGGTTTACAATACGTAGGGAGAACCAAAAGGACTTTACAAATACACGTTGAGGAACACCTTGCCAACATAGTCTATCGAGACATTTTCCCCTTAAACATACGCCACTTCTGGCGCCTACTCCCCCCCCCTGGCTTCTGGGAGACACATGGGTCCCAGAAGGCAGCAGGGACCAGTTGGATCGCGCAGAGCGACTTGCACAGTAGGGAACCAGGAAGTGAAGCCACAAGGCTTCACTTCTTGATTCCCTTACAAAGATAGCAGCGCCTGCACCCGAGAGACAAATCGTCTTCGGGACCCAACATCGCAGGCGCCCTGGACAGTTAAGGGTCCATATATTAAAAGTCACCAGCTGCAGTATTTGTAGCTGCTGACTTAATATATTTTTTTGGGCGGAACTCCGCTTTAAGAGTGCACTAAAGACTTTTTGCACTGTCACTTTAATTTTCATTTGTCACTTATGTTTATATTTGTACCACTGTCTCACTCATTATGACATCAGTGGCATTCACAGTACGTCAATTTTTTGACATAATTAGATCATGTTATAGCATGAGATTAATTTATCATTGGCTTGCATTTATTTTTCTTTGACAGCGTTTAAATGTAATGCATTAGCTGGAGGTCCTCGGACTATTTAGTCCTGCCATCTGTGAGCACCACTATACCTGTTGCCCTAGCGACGAAGTCTCATACGACCAAGTGTACATCGGGCAGAGAAAATATCAGTGACATCAGCATGCCCCGTTGGGGCACTGGACGATAATTCTGTATTGAATGCCTGTTTTTCCATCAGACTTGTATGGAGATGTCTTTTTAATAAATTATTTTTATCTGAGAAAGCTGTGCATTGAGCATTTCTTCCCTCTTTATATTACTATGCTCCATATCACCCTGTGCATACATATACAGTATACATAGTAATACTGTATATGGTGAAGGGTAACGGACTGCTTTCCAAGTGATTCATATCTTATATTAAGCTACGTTCTGAATGTGTATTTAAAAATCATTGCAATTATACTGTATGTAGTACACATATATTTCCTAGTCAGTTACTAACCTTACTGTCACTTGTGGAAATATTACTTCTTAAAGAATCACCCTTGCTGTTATCTCTGCTCAACAAATTGGCTGATTCAGGTTGTTCCGTTGTTTGCATTTGGGTCTTTTCCACCTGTAGTTAAAGAAAGATCAGTGATGTAGATTGAACTTAGTTTTACGTAATGCAGAAAGTGGCATGTCTGTTGTCTACACCACTTGGTGGACTGTTGTGCAACTATTCAAATACAATGCTCACAGCACATTATCAGACTGTACCAGCTAAATATAACAAGGAATCGTGTGGAAGACAATTGCCACATCCAACTTTCTTTCTTTTAACTCTCCTGCTGCTCTGTTCAGCTGCTGGAAAGAGACAAACCTCTCCTACCCTTTTATCAGAGCACATATATCCCACTCCTCTTCCACTCCTGATACAGAGCTGGGTGCCTGTCGAGCCAGATGCCATATCTGGCACATGGAAGTGAGGAAAGCGTCCTAAGCCATACAAAAGCTCTGATTAGATCAATAGTTTATGTAGGGCTTCTCGTATTGACTTTAATGTTCAAATGGAGCTGCAGGGAAGTATAAATAGTACAGAGTTGGTGTGTAAGTGAACCTGGTAAATATTCCTTGCATAGGCAAAAGCTCACTTTAAAAATAACCATACAGTTTCCATACTACATCAAGAGCGTCGCCAAACAGACCAGGTGGTTTTCTTTATGAAAATTATGAAAATCAATATACTTTTTGCAACAAATGTGCATGCTGTGTTTCTCTTACAACATTTTCTTGACAGCACTGGTGGTTTGTAAATCAAGGCTAGAGTAAGGTATTCATGCACATCATTAGCTTCCAAAGTGTATGGGGGGTATTTCATGTGTTATACACAAAGGATGAACTATCCACTACAACATTTACAAAAGCAGTTCAAAGAGGATGTTCAAAGAGCAGTAAACTATGGCAATCAACAAACTTCAAATTACTGCGGTCAGATCAGTAACAATTATTATTATATAACAAATAGGGACAAACTGCTACTTTTTACACATCCTCTTCTCATTGGCAGTCTATCGCACCAGATTTTTTTATTATTAAAATTTGTGGGTTTTTTTCTGCGCGTTCACATCAAAATCATCTCTCTGCAGTGAATTACTAGTTTTTTTCAGCCCTTACCGTTTCCAATGTAGTGGGAGATGAGGATGGTTTATGTTCCGCTTTTAAGAGTTTCTTCTGCAGCTCTTTGCAGCTCTCTTCACTTGCAGCCAGCTGCCTCTTCATTTCTTCCAGATGTGAAAAATCCTATGGTAAAATTTGAATAGTCAACCAAAGATTCTCGAAACAATTAAGTGAGTGAGTTAAAAACTTATAAAGCGCAACACATGCAAACTGAATCGCCTCTGGGCCCTGTTTCGATTCCTTTTGATTGATTGATTTTAGAAAAACAGAAGTGAACCCTCTACACCAGGGATATGCAATTAGCAGACCTCCAGCTGTTGCAGAACTACAAGTACCATGAGGCATAGCAAGACTCTGACAACCATAAGCATGACACCCAGAGGTAGAGGCATGATGGGACTTGTAGTTTTGCAACAACTGGAGGACCGCTAATTGCATATCCCTTCGCTAAACCCTATGCACATCCCACATACCGTAAGCAAGAGAAGGCTGTTTACGGCGCTATACGGCGCCTGCCGTTAAGAGCTGACTGCGCAGGCGCCTTTAATTGCAGAGTGTCACTTTGGCTATTTTAGGAAGGTGTGACGCGCTATCCAAGCCCGTCAATCAACTACGCTTGCCTTAGGAACGCCTATACCCGGAAGGAATCCCCGCTCGGTGCCAGATAAGAAAGCGTGCTAAAACGATAAGTACAAAAAAAACAAAAAAAAAACAGCATACTGCAGATGTCAGCAGTATGCTGGATCTAATGGCAGATTTTTGGGTGAACCTCCGCTTTAACTAGTTTTGTCTGTAATTGAATGTCTTCAGGAAGACGTCCAATTGTGTTTTCAGCATTCTGCCGATAGAGAAAAGAGTGCCGATAATTGTGCCAAAAACGCACACAATTTTGCCATGATTTTATCATGAATTTACTTTGCTTATGGTGCGTTTTTCATAGGTCATAAGACTCAAAAACCGCATCAAAAAAGTAACACGGGTGCATTACTGATGCATTTTTAATGCATTTCAACGGGGTGCCTTTTTTTTTAACTGACCAAAAATGCAGCATTTTTAACACAAAACGAGGAAGTGAAGTGCAACGGACCAGTGTGAGGTCATACTTAGAATTCAAAAGGGATGCATTTTTCTTGAGAGCTTTTTTTGCGCTAAAGATGCCGATAATGGGCAACAATAAATGAATATTCATTTAAATTTATGATATTAATTAAAAAGTCTAATATACAAATATATATATATATATATATATATATATATATATATATATATATATATATATATTTTTTAAAAACTGTAATTTTCAGTTTCTGCAAAATGCATCCTGCATTTTCATTTTTAGTACCAAATTATCCATTTGGTGCATCTCCAATTATGATCCCTATTCACACTGGGCATTTAGCCCCAATGTGTAAGTTTTTTTTTAGGTGTGGGCAGAAGGCACAGGTGCAGATCCATCCCTGCTGCCTATTAAACTCTAGGAGGCTTACAGCAGCTGTTATTTAGAACAATGTGTAGTACTAACATTTAGGGCAGTATGCTGAGGGATGAATTGGCAGAACACAGTGCAAAAAAGGGATTTTTAAATACAGCTTTCCTGTAAAATCCTTTTCTTGGAGTACATCACGGGACACAGAGCGGCATATTCATTACTATATGGGTTATATGGAGTACCTTCAGGTGTGGACACTGGCAATCTCAAACAGGAAGTCCCCTCCCTATATAACCCCCTCCCCTAGAGGGAGTCCCTCAGTTTTGTAGCAAGCAGTATGCCTCCCAAAATGTTCCCAAAAAGAGGGGTGGGAGCTCTGTGTCCCGTGATGTACTCCAAGAAAAGGATTTTACAGGTAAGCTGTATTTAAAAATCCCTTTTTCTTTCTCGTACATCACGGGACACAGAGCGGCATATTCATTACTATATGGGATGTCCGAAAGCAATGCTTTAATGAGGGGAGGGAGACATCTTCCAAAGAAGGATTTAATTTAGAGGTATACTCAAATACTAGTAAATCCAACTTAAACGAGAAATGTAAATCTCAAATCAATTCAAGGGAGCCCCCTCAGATCCTGAGGAGCTTGAATCGCGGCCTGTAGTACTGACTGCCCAAAGGCTGTATCCGCATTCCTTCTTACGTCCATTTGATAAAATTTTGTAAACATGTGGACTGACGACCACGTTGCTGCCTTGCATATTCGAGCCATAGAGATCTGATGATGATGTGCTGCCCAGGAGGTGCCCATGGCCCTGGTAGAATGGGCCTTTGCCGACAAAGGAGGAGGCAACCTCTTCAAACCGCAGGCCTGAACGATTAATTGTTTAATCCATCTTGCGATGGTGGATCAAGCAGCTGCCTGACCCATCTTGGGCCCTTCCGGTAAAACGAACACCACATCTCTTTTCCGAACCTTCTCTGTAGCTTTAAGATAGGCCTTTATGGCCCTGACAATATCCAACGTATGCAGCAACCCCTCCTTTCTAGAGGTGGGTTTTGGAAGAAGGATGGAAGTACCACATCCTGGTTCAGGTGGAAACTGGATATAACCTTTGGTAGAAAGGAAGAATGAGGACGGAACCCCGCCCTATCCTTATGTAAAATGAGATATGGTTCCTTACAAGATAAGGCTGCCAATTCCGATACTCTCCTGGCCGAAACTATGGTGATCAGAAATACCGACTTTCTAGTCAGTAAAACCAAGGTACCTCAGCCAACGGCTCAAGGGGTTGTTTCTGTAGAGTTGACAGAACAAGATTTAAGTCCCATGGACAAAGTGGTGATTTGACCGGAGGATTAACACGTAAGACTCCCTGTACGAAGATCTTAACCAGCGAGTGGGCGGCCAGCGGCCTCTGAAATCACACTGATAAGGCTGAAATCTGTCCCTAGATCGTGCTTAATGCCAGGCCTTTATCCACTCCTAGCTGGAGGAAACGTAATACTCTATCAATGGTATACTTGCGGGAAACCCATCTCTTAGTCTCACACCAGCCTACGTAGGCCCTCCAAACCCTGTAACAAAATTACCCTGGAGGCCGGCTTTCTAGCCTCAATGAGGGTAGGGATTACCTGCCTAGACAGACCTCTACCCCTGAGAATCAGGGATTCAGCCGCCAGGCCGTCAAATTTAGACGCCGTAATGCAGGGTGGAGGATCGGGCCTTGTGAGAGTAGGTCTGGCCCTAGAGGAAGAGTCCAAGGGCCTCCCGCTGCCAATTTCAGGATTAGTGAGTACCATGCCCTCCGGTACCAAGCTGGGGCTACCAGGATAACCAGCCTGTGGTATGATCCTGCGCCGCAGGCGGGGTAGTAACTGCAGTGGGGGAAATGCATATAGAAGTTATGATTGATGCCAAGGGCAAACCAACACATCGGTTCCGCAGGCCATAGGGTCCCTCGTTCGAGACATGAACCTGTCTAGCTTCTTGTTGAATCCTGATGCCATGACCTCCACGTCTGGCACCCCCACTTCTGGCAGATTGTCTGAAAAAACTTGTGGATGCAGAGACCACTCCCCCGGCGACAGGGTTTGGCGACTTAGGAAGTACGCCTGCAGGTTGTCCACCTCGGGAATGAATGTCGCCGATATGCAGGGTACATAAACCTCTGCCCACCGAAAAACCAAGCTCCTCTCACTCTGAGTGGCTTGACTCTTGGTTCCCCCTTGGTAGTTCACCTATATGCCACCGCTGTGGCCTTGTCTGAATGACTTCTCACCGAGGACCCCTGTAATCTGGATGTCTATGCCAGGAGGGCTAGCTGAGCCGCTCAGAACTCCCAGACCTTGATGGGCAGCTGCCTCTCCGCCTCTGCCCAAGTTCCTTGGCGAGTGAACTTGTTCAAGACCGCTCTCCAGCCTTCCAGACCACTGGGCAGAACCAAGCTGCTAGAATTGCTGCCTGTAGGACACGAGCGTGGAAGCGTGTGGTATTGCCTCGAACATGGCCATCGCATACATAGGCGAATAGTTGGCTCTTTTTTGCTTAGAACCAACTGAATCAATCTCTTGATAGCCTCGACCTTTACCAGGGGCAGGAACATCCATCTTCTGTTCTGTGTCTAATCTCGTGCCGAGATATTCCAACTGCTTTGTAGGTTGAAATGCTGATCTTTCCCCGGTTTAGGACTCAGCCGAACCTCTCGAGGTACTGAACCATGAGGGCTACTACGCATTCCACCAAGGAAACGAGTGATCTTATGATTAAGAGGTCGTCCAGGTATGCTAGGACCGAGATCCCTTGGATCCTTTGGACTGACTAGAATAGGAGCTAGGACCTTCGTGAATACCCAGGGGCCGTAGCCAGCCCGAAGGGGGGCGCCACAAATTGGAAGTGACGCTGTATCACTGCGAAGCGTAAAAACAAAAATATTTGATGTGGCTGAAAGACCTGGTACATGAAGGTAACCCTCCTTTATGTCTATAGAAGCCCGATCCTTCTGGAGTGTGGCGGCTGCTGGCCAAACGGATTCTATCCGGAAAGAGCGAACCCTTAGGTAAGCATTTAAACCTTTTAGGTCCAAAATTGGTCTGACATTGCCGATGAGCCTTGGTATGACAAACAGATTGGAATAGAAACCTAGCCCCTGTTCTTGGGCTGGTACCTCTACCATTATGCCCTGGTAAAGCAGGTGATCCAATGCTGCCCGCATTGAGGCCTTCCTTGTGGAGGAAATTTTAGAAATTCTAATCTGTAGCCTGCGGCCACAGATGATCGGACCCCCCTCTGTCGGGGACCGATCCCCAGAGGCCTGTCCTTGCGATCCATTGTTAAAAGTTTGATCGCGCAGGAGGACCGTACTGCCTGAAATTTGAGGGCCCTGGAACCGGGGGGAGCTGCCCTTTTAAACGCAGGACCCCGGAACTTCCTTTGACTGGTAAAAGGGTACTTTTGCCACTTGAAACAGTCTGAATGTATTTATCCAGATCTTTCCATGGAAGGGCAAACCTGCCAGCAGTCTTTTACATGGGGCTCGGCCGCCCAGTTCTTCAACCAAAAGAGCCTTCTCATATGCACTAAAAATAGTGACAACGAGACGCCTGCTGGATGGAGTCTTTTTATAGCCTCTACCGCAAAGCACAGAGCTCTGGGAATATCCAATAACTCCTCTGCCTATTGGGCAGGGATGTCTTAAGCATCTGTTTTGTCTGGTTCCTTAATGCCTGAAAAAAACTCCAATTGTAGCCACTGCTGGCTGTAGCCAGGGATGCTGGAAAAAGTGTCTCTAAACGTTTATCGACCGGGACCTTAAACATTTGTATGTTTCCCCTTAGGCCAGTTAATGATTTATTCACCCATGAGATGGCTGCGTCCACCGTTGGGAGCGCCCCCTTTCTTTAGAAAAATGTCTTTTCCATAGGGTAAATAACAGAAAACCTTCCAGGTGGTCTCCCATCCAGGCACTAACCAGGCCCTACCCTGCTTAGCCTCCGAGATCAGACGAGATCGGGGGCGCTTTCCGGGAGATGAGGCCTCAAGGACCTCACGGGTAGTTGAAAAGCAGTGCCCGAACCGGGACCTGAACCCTGGACCCTCAGATCAAAAGTCCGATGCTCTACCAACTGAGCCATCCGGGCCCCTTTTAAAGAGCACTTGGTCAGGGGAAAGAGTGCCTGCAAGCACAAATATTTCCTGGCAGACGTGCATAAAGACTACCCTCTCGTCAGCTTTAGGCGGCAGAAAAAATTCTGTCCGGTCGTCCCAATCCTGGAAAAACCAATTCCTCTAACAGAGGATGGGCCAGAAAAGCTGCGTTGCTTAAAGGCGCTTTTAAAAGAACCCAAAGAGGATACCGCAGGAACCTGAGGCTCTGGAAATGGCAAATTGAATGCCAAGCGGACCATGTCTGTCAAAGACTGGACCCACAGACTCTCCGCCTGGGAGGCTGAAAACGATTCTACAGTGGTAGATCCTCTAGGTTCTGTCCCTTTTGGCGATGGGGATCTAGTCCGCTTCTTGTCAGAAAAAGAGCCAGCGATCATAGCTGTTAACCTCTTTTCTCTAGCCCCCCTAGGGTGACGGCTAGCATCTCCTCTGTGATAACACAGGGTTGGGCCGACCTGGGCCAGCCTCAGCACCAGACCCCCTTAATGGCTTATCCAGGGTGACCCCTATAGGAATAACCTGTGGGGAAAGTATTGGCATATTATCAGAACCAGAGGAGGAACCCCTTTGTCTTTGCCTTTTCTCTTTATTTTTATATATTTTTTGTTTTTTTTTGTTTTGATCCTGAACCCTTGGAAGCCATAATACAAAACCGAAGGACTCCGCTTACAACAACAGACTGTTATAGCCAGGAGTACAAAAAAAATAAGGTTTAGGGGACAATAGGATCACTAATGCCCCAAAACCGGTGGGGCTCAGTATGTTTTCTTTTATATATTATTCACCACATACAGCCCCACCCCCAACATGTTTGCCAGCATTCAACCTGTTGCCAAGGGGATTTTGGCTTAACAAAAAGTAATGGAGCTGACTCCAGTATGTAGTACCCCTTCTCGCCACCGGGAGTCACTGTGCTGCCAGCTCTACGTCCTCTCTCTCTCCAGCTCAGCTCTGAACTGAGCTAAGAACGCGCCTGCTGTGTATAACAGCAATTAAAGGCACGCCCACTCTACACTGCAGTCACACTCCCCGCCCCCCCCCCCCGAACGGCGCGAAAATGTTCTATATGCATGCGCGCGTGCACGCGCGCGCGCGACTGTCGGGGGAGGAGAGCCCAGGAGGAGACGCACTCTGGAGCCCAGGAATGCATGTTGGAGGACGCATCAGGCGGCAGATTTGAATCCCGGCAAGGTAAGGCTAACACAGGCCCCTAAGGAGTCCCTTTAGCCTAGAGACAGATCTTTTTTTTTTTTTTTTTAAAAGATCTTCAACCAGCGAGCAGCAGGTAGCTAGCAAACATACATAGATAGGTAGGGGGATCAAGTTATGGGGGGAAACATTTCAGGGCATCCTGTCTATCAGACATAGTGACCATGGTGCCAATGCAGAGCATACTCAGGCTAAGATCTCCCCTGGAGAGCCTGCTGTCGAACCAAGTCCCGCAGGCTCCCCTCTTACCTGCTCCATGCCGCAGGACGTTTTGCAAAACGGTCCAATCTTCTCCCATCTCCGTGGGTAGCGTAGTAGACCTTCAGGCCCTGGGGTCCTATGAAGGTACCCACTGTCCTGGACCTATATAGCACCCTGGCAAACAGGAACTTATGGTCTTTACAGACTCCAAGTCCTGGGCCCAGGGTCCAGCCCTCCAAAGAGGAGCATTATAGGCAAAACCCCACGGTTTGGGGCCCGGGTACTGTCCACTTTGGCACTGAGGCTCCTTGGACAGATCCGGTTAGCCCGCCCTTAATCCCAAGGATGTGGAGCAAAGCTATTCCGTGACCAACACCTAAGACACTGGCGAAAAAAACTGAGGGACTCCCTCTAGGGGAGGGGGTTATATAGGGAGGGACTTCCTGTTTGTTTGAGATTGCCAGTGTCCACACCTGAAGGTACTCCATATAACCCATATAGTAATGAATATGCCGCTCTGTGTCCCGTGATGTACGAGAAAGAAAAACTTCAGGTTGCGCCAGTGTAAACAAGCCCTTAGGGCACATTTGTGTTTTTGGACGCAAAATGGCCTCAATGATCACTCGTTCAGGTCCATTTTGTTTAAAAACTAAATCAGACATCACTCTTTTCCTTTTAGATGATTCTGAACTGATGTAGACAGTCCATTTACGTCCACGAAAAAAATGTCTGTTTATATTTTTGTCATCTTTAGTTATTTTCATCCAACAAATAAAAGCTGAACCAAACTGAAAACGAATGTGCAATCACATATAACCTGAATCAGTCTGCATTGTTTTTTTCTTAGCAAAAAGCATGACTGAACCGATGTATCACATGTGAAAGGATCTTATGAGAAATAGTTGCAGACATTAATAAAAATTAGTTTTTAGGTTTAATACCCCTTTAAAGCCGATACACATGTAATACTAGGTCCTACTGCTATGCAAGTCATTCAGTATCCTAATAATAAAAATCTCTATTTTTGTAATTACTGTAAAATTTATTTCTTGAAGTCCATTGAAAAACGCAGAAATCTAGAAAGTGATGAGGTTATACTGACACCTACAGGAGGATTGAACACTGGCAAACAAAATAATTGTGGGCCAGCCCAGTACACGGCCTCCTAATCCAAGCATGACTCACATTTGTAACAAAGCATTACACCAAGAGCAAATACACAGAGCAGAGGATCCTGTCTCTCCTAATAGACTTCTGGAAAAAGTTTTTTTTGCGCTAAAGTACAAAAAATCCTATTTTTTTTCTTGCCCATTATGTGGCACAGGAATTCAGATTGTCAGGATGTTCAAATGCAATCCGACTCAGGATTGAGCAACAGAACACTTAAAGCGGATGGTTCACAAATAAAAAAATATTAAAAGCCAGCAGCAACAAATACTGCAGCTGCTGACTTTTAATATTAGGACACTTACCTGTCCTGGAGTCCAGCGCCGTCCGCAGCAGAGGATGAGCGATCGCTCATCACCCTGCTGCTCCCCCCTCCATCCACGGTGAGGGAACCAGGAAGTGAAGCGCTGCGGCTTCACTGCCCGGTTCCCTACGGCGCATGCGCGAGCTGCGCTGCGCCCGCGATTGGCTCCAGCTGTGTGCTGGGAGCCGAGTGTTCCCAGCACACAACGGGCGGGAGACGGGATGTGATGCAATGCCCGTCTTTTGCCCGTGAATGCTGGGCCGGAAGTGCGTGCAGATACATGTCTATCTGCACCCCCCTCCCCCCTGAAAGGTGTCAATTGTGACACCGGAGGGGGGGAGTGTTCGGATCAGCGGATCTTCACTTTAGGGTGGAGATCCGCTTTAACAAAAAAAAAAATAGTACTAGAGAATGCCTGCGGCTCAGAGAATCCCACCTAAAGCAGTGTTTTTCAACTCCAGTCCTCAAGGCACAGCAACAGGTCATGTTTTCAGGCTTTCCTATATTTTGCACAGGTGATTTGATCAGTTTCACTGCCTTAGTAATCACCACAGCCATTTCATCTGAGGGAAATCCTGAAAACTTGACCTGTTGGTGTGCCTCGAGAACTGGAGTTGAAAAAAAGGGATTTTTAAATACAGCTTACCTGTAAAATCCTTTTCTTGGAGTACATCACGGGACACAGAGCGGCATATTCATTACTATATGGGTTATATGGAGTACCTTCAGGTGTGGACACTGGCAATCTCAAACAAACAGGAAGTCCCTCCCTATATAACCCCCTCCCCTAGAGGGAGTCCCTCAGTTTTGTAGCAAGCAGTATGCCTCCCAAAATGTTCCCAAAAAGAGGGGTGGGAGCTCTGTGTCCCGTGATGTACTCCAAGAAAAGGATTTTACAGGTAAGCTGTATTTAAAAATCCCTTTTTCTTTCTCGTACATCACGGGACACAGAGCGGCATATTCATTACTATATGGGATGTCCGAAAGCAATGCTTTAATGAGGGGAGGGAGACATCTTCCAAAGAAGGATTTAATTTAGAGGTATACTCAAATACTAGTAAATCCAACTTAACGAGAAATGTAAATCTCAAATCAAATCAAGGGAGCCCCCTCAGATCCTGAGGAGCTTGAATCGCGGCCTGTAGTACTGACTGCCCAAAGGCTGTATCCGCATTCCTTCTTACGTCCATTTGATAAAATTTTGTAAACATGTGGACTGGCGACCACGTTGCTGCCTTGCATATTCGAGCCATAGAGATCTGACGATGATGTGCTGCCCAGGAGGTGCCCATGGCCCTGGTAGAATGAGCCTTTGCCGACAAAGGAGGAGGCAACCTCTTCAAACCGCAGGCCTGAACGATTAATTGTTTAATCCATCTTGCGATGGTGGATCAAGCAGCTGCCTGACCCATCTTGGGCCCTTCCGGTAAAACGAACACCACATCTGTTTTCCGAACTTTCTCTGTAGCTTTAAGATAGGCCCTTATGGCCCTGACAATATCCAACGTATGCAGCAACCCCTCCTTTCTAGAGGTGGGTTTTGGAAGAAGGATGGAAGTACCACATCCTGGTTCAGGTGGAAACTGGATATAACCTTTGGTAGAAAGGAAGAATGAGGACGGAACCCCGCCCTATCCTTATGTAAAATGAGATATGGTTCCTTACAAGATAAGGCTGCCAATTCCGACACTCTCCTGGCCGAAACTATGGTGATCAGAAATACCGACTTTCCAGTCAGTAAAACCAAAGGTACCTCAGCCAACGGCTCAAGGGGTTGTTTCTGTAGAGTTGACAGAACAAGATTTAAGTCCCATGGACAAAGTGGTGATTTGACCGGAGGATTAACACGTAAGACTCCCTGTACGAAGATCTTAACCAGCGAGTGGGCGGCCAGCGGCCTCTGAAACAACACTGATAAGGCTGAAATCTGTCCCTAGATCGTGCTTAATGCCAGGCCTTTATCCACTCCTAGCTGGAGGAAACGTAATACTCTAACAATGGTATACTTGCGGGAAACCCATCTCTTAGCCTCACACCAGCCTACGTAGGCCCTCCAAACCCTGTAACAAAATTACCCTGGAGGCCGGCTTTCTAGCCTCAATGAGGGTAGGGATTACCTGCCTAGACAGACCTCTACCCCTGAGAATCAGGGATTCAGCCGCCAGGCCGTCAAATTTAGACGCCGTAATGCAGGGTGGAGGATCGGGCCTTGTGAGAGTAGGTCTGGCCCTAGAGGAAGAGTCCAAGGGCCTCCTGCTGCCAATTTCAGGACTAGTGAGTACCATGCCCTCCGGTACCAAGCTGGGGCTACCAGGATACCAGCCTGTGCTATGATCCTGCGCCGCAGGCGGGGTAGTAACTGCAGTGGGGGAAAAGCATATAGAAGTTATGATTGATGCCAAGGGCAAACCAACACATCGGTTCCGCAGGCCATAGGGTCCCTCGTTCGAGACATGAACCTGTCCAGCTTCTTGTTGAACCCTGATGCCATCACCTCCACGTCTGGCACTCCCCACTTCTGGCAGATTGTCTGAAAAAACTTGTGGATGCAGAGACCACTCCCCCGGCGACAGGGTTTGGCGACTTAGGAAGTACGCCTGCAGGTTGTCCACCTCGGGAATGAATGTCGCCGATATGCAGGGTACATAAACCTCTGCCCACCGAAAAAACAAGCTCCTCTCCCTCTGAGTGGCTTGACTCTTGGTTCCCCCTTGGTGGTTCACCTATATGCCACCGCTGTGGCCTTGTCTGAATGACTTCTCACCGAGGACCCCTGTAATCTGGATGTCTATGCCAGGAGGGCTAGCCGAGCCGCTCAGAACTCCCAGACCTTGATGGGCAGCTGCCTCTCCGGCTCTGCCCAAGTTCCTTGGCGAGTGAACTTGTTCAAGACCGCTCTCCAGCCTTCCAGACCACTGGGCAGAACCAAGCTGCTAGAATTGCTGCCTGTAGGACACGAGTGTGGAAGCGTGTGGTATTGCCTCGCCCATGGCCATCGCATACATAGGCGAATAGTTGGCTCTTTTTTGCTTAGAACCAACTGAATCAATCTTTTGATAGCCTCGACCTTTACCAGGGGCAGGAACATCCATCTTCTGTTCTGTGTCTAATCTCGTGCCGAGATATTCCAACTGCTTTGTAGGTTGAAATGCTGATCTTTCCCCGGTTTAGGACTCAGCCGAACCTCTCGAGGTACTGAACCATGAGGGCTACTACGCATTCCACCAAGGAAGCGAGTGATTTTATGATTAAGAGGTCGTCCAGGTATGCTAGGACCGAGATCCCTTGGATCCTTTGGACTAACTAGTATAGGAGCTAGGACCTTCGTGAATACCCGGGGGCCGTAGCCAGCCCGAAGGGGGGCGCCACAAATTGGAAGTGACGCTGTATCACTGCGAAGCGTAAAAACAAAAATATTTGATGTGGCTGAAAGACCTGGTACATGAAGGTAACCCTCCTTTATGTCTATAGAAGCCCGATCCTTCTGGAGTGTGGCGGCTGCTGGCCAAACGGATTCTATCCGGAAAGAGCGAACCCTTAGGTAAGCATTTAAACCTTTTAGGTCCAAAATTGGTCTGACATTGCAGATGAGCCTTGGTATGACAAACAGATTGGAATAGAAACCTAGCCCCTGTTCTTGGGCTGGTACCTCTACCCTTATGCCCTGGTAAAGCAGGTGATCCAATGCTGCCCGCATTGAGGCCTTCCTTGTGGAGGAAATTTTTAGAAATTCTAATCTGTAGCCTGCGGCCACAGATGATCGGACCCCCTCTGTCGGGGACCGATCCCCAGAGGCCTGTCCTTGCGATCCATTGTTAAAAGTTTGATCGCGCAGGAGGACCGTACTGCCTGAAATTTGAGGGCCCTGGAACCGGGGGGAGCTGCCCTTTTAAACGCAGGACCCCGGAACTTCCTTTGACTGGTAAAAGGGTACTTTTGCCACTTGAAACAGTCTGAATGTATTTATCCAGATCTTTCCATGGAAGGGCAAACCTGCCAGCAGTCTTTACATGGGGCTCGGCCGCCCAGTTCTTCAACCATAAGAGCCTTCTCATATGCACTAAAAATAGTGACAACGAGACGCCTGCTGGATGGAGTCTTTTTATATAGCCTCTACCGCAAAGCACAGAGCTCTGGGAATATCCAATAACTCCTCTGCCTATTGGGCAGGGATGTCTAAGCATCTGTTTTGTCTGGTTCCTTACTGCCTGAAAAAACTCCAATTGCAGCCACTGCTGGCTGTAGCCAGGGATGCTGGAAAAAGTGTCTCTTAAACGTTTATCGACCGGGACCTTAAACATTTGTATGTTTCCCCTTAGGCCAGTTAATGATTTATTCACCCATGAGATGGCTGCGTCCACCGTTGGGAGCGCCCCCTTTCTTTAGAAAAAAGGGATTTTTAAGTACAGCTTACCTGTAAAATCCTTTTCTTGGAGTACATCACGGGACACAGAGCGGCATATTCATTACTATGTGGGTTATATGGAGTACCTTCAGGTGTGGACACTGGCAATCTCAAACAGGAAGTCCCCTCCCTATATTATAACCCCCTCCCCTAGAGGGAGTCCCTCAGTTTTGTAGCAAGCAGTATGCCTCCCAAAATGGTCACCCAAAAGAGGGGTGGGAGCTCTGTGTCCCGTGATGTACTCCAAGAAAAGGATTTTACAGGTAAGCTGTACTTAAAAATCCCTTTTTCTTTCTCGTACATGACGGGACACAGAGCGGCATATTCATTACTATGTGGGATGTCCGAAAGCAATGCTTTAATGAGGGGAGGGAGACATCTTCCAAAGAAGGATTCAATTTAGAGATAAACTCAAATCATAATAATAATTCCAACTTAGTCAAGAAAAAAAAACTTTTTTTTTTTTTTTTTTTTTTTTTTATAAACCAAGGGTGTTTCTGATCCCGAGGATTTCAAACTGCAGCCTGTAGTACTGCCTGACCAAAGGCAGCATCCGCATTTCTTCTCACGTCTAGTTGATAAAACCTTGTAAACGTGTGGACTGATGACCACGTTGCCGCCTTGCATATCTGAGCCATAGAGATCTGATGGTGTGCTGCCCAAGAGGCGCCCATGGCCCTGGTAGAATGGGCCTTTACCGACAACGGAGGAGGCAACCTCTTCAACCCGTAGGCTTGAATGATTAATTGTCTAATCCATCTCGAGATGGTGGATTTTGCAGCTGCCTGCCCCTTCTTGGGGCCATCTGGTAGAACGAATAACACATCTGTTTTCCGGATCTTTTCTGTAGCTTTAAGATAGGCCTTCATGGCCCGGACAATATCCAAGGTATGCAGCAACCCCTCCTTTCTAGATGTAGGTTTTGGAAAGAAGGATGGAAGTACCAAATCCTGGTTTAAGTGAAATTTGGATATAACCTTTGGTAGAAAGGAAGGATGGGGCCGGAGAACTGCCCTGTCCTTATGCAGAACGAGATATGGTTCCTTACACGATAAGGCTGCTAATTCTGACACTCTCCTGGCCGAAACTATGGCGACCAAGAAAACCAATTTTCTTGTCAGTAAGACTAAAGGAATCTCAGCCAACGGCTCAAAAGGCTGTTTCTGTAGAGTGGACAGGACAAGATTTAAGTCCCATGGACAAATTGGTGACTTGACAGGAGGATTAATACGCAAGACCCCCTGTATGAAGGTCTTTACCAGCGAGTGGGTGGCCAGCGGCCTCTGAAACCACACTGACAGAGCTGAGATCTGTCCCTTGATTGTGCTTAGTGCCAGGCCTTTATCCACTCCTAGCTGGAGAAAACTTAACACCCTATCAATAGTATATTTGCGGAAAAACTGCGTTGTTTAATGGAGCTTTCAAAGAGCCCAGAGAGGATACCGGAGGAACCTGAGGCTCTGGCAATGGTAAACTAAATGCCGAGCGGACCATGTCCGTCAAAGACTGTACCCACAGTCTTTCTGTCTGGGAGTCTGAAAATGGTTCCTCAGAGGCAGATCCCTCAATCCCTGAACCCTCTTGGTTCAGGTCTAGTTGATCCTCCTGTGATTCCAATTCCTCTGGAGAGAGAATCCCAGCATCTGAGGATACACCTCCTGGTGATGGGGATCTAACCCGTTTCTTACCAGGAATAGCTCTAGCGATCAATGCTGCTATTCTCTCTTCTAGCCCCCCTAGGGATACGGCTAGCATCTCCTCTGTGATAAACACAGGGCTGGGCTGATCTGGGCCAGCCTCCGCACCAGATCCCCCTAATGGCTCATCCAAGGCGCTTCTTATGTTAATAAGTTGCGGGGAAAGTATCGGCATATCCGAATCAGAAAGGGAACCCTTTTGTTTTTTGGTCTTTTTTGTACCCTTTGACCCCGAACCCTTGGAAGCCATAATACAAAATCGAGGGACTCCGCCCACACAACAGACTGTAGTGGGCAGGAGTACAAAAATCAGAGTTTAGGGGACAATAGATCACTAATGCCCAAAAACTGATGGGATCCCGTATGTTCCTTTTTTTTTTTTTTTTTTTAAATATATTATATATTTTCTTTTGACAACATACCGTGACCCCAAACTAAGTTTGCCAGCCTCCAAACCTGCTGCAAAAAAGGGGGATTTTTTGGCTTAACAAAAGACATTGGAACAAAGTCCACATGTACTACCCCTCTTCCGCCACCGGGAGTCACTGTTCTGCCGCTCTGCGTCCTCTCCTCTGAAAATCAGCCTCAGACTGAGCACTGACAATGCCTGCTGTCTATAACAGCACAAAGGCGCGCCCCTGTATGACGCCGCAGGCACGCCCCCCCCCGCCCTCCTGTCTGAACGGCGCGAAAAACGTCAATAAGACGTGCGCGCGCACGCGTATGCCGGAAACAGGAGGAACATGGAGGAGCCGCGCTGCTGGAGATCCAGGAACGCAGAAACAGGCGGCAGATTCAAACCCCCGGCCAGGTAGGACTCTCCAAAGGCCCCTAGGGATCCTTACTAGCCCTAGGAAGAAACAGCAGGTTTAGCTAGCACACATATTTAGACAGGGGGACCTAGTGATGGGGGAGAAAAGGTGTCATCCTGTCTCTCTTTAGACATAGTGAACAAGGTTGCCCATGCAGAGCATACTTAGGCTATCCCCCCTTTTAGGTTACCCCGGAGAGCCTGCTGTCGAACCAAGTCCCGCAGGCTCCCCCTTACCTGCTCCATGCTGCAGGATGTTTGTCCAGCAAACTGATCCAATCTTCTCCCATCTCCGTGGGTAGCGTAGTAGACCTTCAGGCCCTGGGGTCCTATGAAGGTACCCACTGTCCTGGACCTATATAGCACCCTGGCAAACAGGAACTTATGGTTTTTACAAACTCCAAGTCCTGGGCCCAGGGTCCAGCCCTCCAAAGAGGAGCATTATAGGCAAAACCCCACGGCTTGGGGCCCGGGTACTGTCCACTTTGGCACTGAGGCTCCTTGGACAGATCCGGTTAGCCCGCCCTTAATCCCAAGGATGTGGAGCAAAGCTATTCCGTGACCAACACCTAAGACACTGGCGAAAAAAACTGAGGGACTCCCTCTAGGGGAGGGGGTTATATAGGGAGGGGACTTCCTGTTTGAGATTGCCAGTGTCCACACCTGAAGGTACTCCATATAACCCACATAGTAATGAATATGCCGCTCTGTGTCCCGTGATGTACGAGAAAGAAAATGTCTTTTCCATAGGGTAAATAACAGAAAACCTTCCAGGTGGTCTCCCATCCAGGCACTAACCAGGCCCTACCCTGCTTAGCCTCCGAGATCAGACGAGATCGGGCGCTTTCCGGGAGATGCGGCCTCAAGGACCTCACGGGTAGTTGAAAAGCAGTGCCCGAACCGGGACCTGAACCCTGGACCCTCAGATCAAAAGTCCGATGCTCTACCAACTGAGCCATCCGGGCCCCTTTTAAAGAGCACTTGGTCAGGGAAAAGAGTGCCTGCAAGCACAAATATCTCCTGGCAGACATGCATAAAGACTACCCTCTCGTCAGCTTTAGGCGGCAGAAAAAATTCTGTCCGATCGTCCCAATCCTGGAAAAACCAATTCCTCTAACAGAGGCTGGACCAGAAAAGCTGCGTTGCTTAAAGGCGCTTTTAAAAGAACCCAAAGAGGATACCGCAGGAACCTGAGGCTCTGGAAATGGCAAATTAAATGCCAAGCGGACCATGTCTGTCAAAGACTGGACCCACAGACTCTCCGCCTGGGAGGCTGAAAACCGATTCTTCAGTGGTAGATCCTCTAGGTTCTGTCCCTTTTGGCGATGGGGATCTAGTCCGCTTCTTGCCAGAAAAAGAGCCAGCGATCATAGCTGTTAACCTCTTTTCTCTAGCCCCCCCTAGGGTGACGGCTAGCATCTCCTCTGTGATAACACAGGGTTGGGCCGACCTGGGCCAGCCTCAGCACCAGACCCCCTTAATGGCTTATTCAGGGTGACCCCTATAGGAATAACCTGTGGGGAAAGTATTGGCATATTATCAGAACCAGAGGGGAACCCCTTTGTCTTTGCCTTTTCTCTTTATTTTTTTTTATTTTTTTTGTGTTTTGATCCTGAACCCTTGGAAGCCATAATACAAAACCGAAGGACTCCGCTTACAACAACAGAATGTTATAGCCAGGAGTACAAAAAAATAAGGTTTAGGGGACAATAGGATCACTAATGCCCCAAAACCGGTGGGGCTCAGTATGTTTTCTTTTATATATTATTCACCACATACAGCCCCACTCCCAACATGTTTGCCAGCATTCAACCTGTTGCCAAGGGGATTTTGGCTTAACAAAAAGTATTGGAGCTGACTCCAGCATGTAGTACCCCTTCTCGCCACCGGGAGTCACTGTGCTGCCAGCTCTACGTCCTCTCTCTCCAGCTCAGCTCTGAACTGAGCTAAGAACGCGCCTGCTGTGAATAACAGCAATTAAAGGCACGCCCACTCTACACTGCAGTCCCACTCCCCGCCCCCCCCCCCCCCCCTCCCGAACGGCGCGAAAATTTTCTATATGCATGCGCGCGTGCACGCGCGCGACTGTCGGGGGAGGAGAGCCCAGGAGGAGACGCACTCTGGAGCCCAGGAATGCAGGTTGGAGGACGCATCAGGCGGCAGATTTGAATCCCGGCAAGGTAAGGCTAACACAGGCCCCTAAGGAGTCCCTTTAGCCTAGAGACAGATCTGTTCTTTTTTTTTTTTTTTTTTTTTTTTAAAGATCTTCAACCAGCGAGCAGCAGGTAGCTAGCAAACATACATAGATAGGTAGGGGGATCAAGTTATGGGGGGAAACATTCAGGGCATCCTGTCTATCAGACATAGTGACCATGGTGCCAATGCAGAGCATACTCAGGCTACCCCCTTAAGATCTCCCCTGGAGAGCCTGCTGTCGAACCAAGTCCCGCAGGCTCCCCTCTTACCTGCTCCATGCCGCAGGACGTTTTGCAAAACGGTCCAATCTTCTCCCATCTCCGTGGGTAGCGTAGTAGACCTTCAGGCCCTGGGGTCCTATGAAGGTACCCACTGTCCTGGACCTATATAGCACCCTGGCAAACAGGAACTTATGGTCTTTACAAACTCCAAGTCCTGGGCCCAGGGTCCAGCCCTCCAAAGAGGAGCATTATAGGCAAAACCCCACGGTTTGGGGCCCGGGTACTGTCCACTTTGGCACTGAGGCTCCTTGGACAGATCCGGTTAGCCCGCCCTTAATCCCAAGGATGTGGAGCAAAGCTATTCCGTGACCAACACCTAAGACACTGGCGAAAAAACTGAGGGACTCCCTCTAGGGGAGGGGGTTATATAGGGAGGGACTTCCTGTTTGTTTGAGATTGCCAGTGTCCACACCTGAAGGTACTCCATATAACCCATATAGTAATGAATATGCCGCTCTGTGTCCCGTGATGTACGAGAAAGAAACACTGACCTAAAGGACTTTTGGACCAAAGTCGGTATCACAAGAGACCTGAAACCAACCTGGTAAAACTTCAAAATCATGTAAACAGAAGACCAAATAAATGAGTCTTGCAAATCTGGGAAACCATTGCTCGATGTCAAAAAGCTCAAGAAGCCCTTGCAGATCCAGTATAGCGCATCTTCACAGGAAAGGATGAACCCAATACTTGAGACTATAACTTTGCATGACTACCCGTCACAGAGATGTTGGAATGAAAAGAAACACTTTAGCCAAACAGTCCTCCTTACTTACTGATAAGAGGTTCATGGATTCATCAGGAAATGAGAGGGCAGACCACTAACAACCCATCTAAACTGTACTTCAAGGCTGTGGATATAAGCCTCAAATGCTCTATATCAGAGGTGTCAAACTCAATTTAATTGTGGGCCGCATCATCATTAAGATTGCCCTTTAAAAGGGCTGGTTGTATCTAGAAGATTTGATGTCCAGCGCATTCCCTCCCCTTACATTAGATGTCAAGAGCCACCCCACCATCAGAAGTTGCGTCCCCCACTCTGCCTTACATCAGTGCAACCCACTTTCCTTATGCTGCTGATGAGAATAAGCTGGATGCATTGCTTGAAAGCAGAAAGTAAAGCCCCGTACACACAATCCGAAAATCATACGAAAAATGCCACTTTCGAAACGATCGTACGATAATCGGATCGTTAGTACAGAGCTTCCGAGAGCCTATCAGGACAGTTCATCCGATTTTACTCGATCAGACATGCACGTAAAAAAAATTCGTACGATTTTTGTTTAATCAGTACAGCTGTCGTTCGAAAATGCAATACAAATGCATTACAACACATGACATCACTTCCGATTTTTTATTCTGCCGTACGAGAATTTTCGTGACTTTAGTAAACTCATCAGATTCGACGCGAGATTAGCATACAAAAAAAAAATGGACAATCATTCGTCCGATAATCGGATCGTGTGTACCGGGCATAAGGGTCTGCAATAGTACCAGAGATCTCCTGCAGTTGCAAGAGAGGTACAAGGGCCACATGAAATGGCCTGGAAGGCCGGATTCACCCTGCGGGACTTGTGTTTGACACCTGTGCTCTATATGATCAACTGCCATAGTTATCTAATCCCTTCTGATGGCCTTAGCCTAATCAGCATAGCGTTTGCTAGACTACAATCATAGTTAGCCCGTAGAGCCTAGCCAAAATAATAAAGATCTACAAAAGGACTCTAGTTTGTCAATGGCGTCCTTAAACACAGGTGCATACTCCGGTTAAGGTGGAATACTGGCAGATCAGAGGGGGCAGTCCACCTTTTAATAAATTCCTTCTGAAATGGAAACAGGGCTGATAGCCAATTTGAATGGGAAAACAGCTGGTCAGGGTTTTTTTAGTCTCCAATGATAATCTCTAACAGAGGGTGTATCAGAAAAGTCATGGCGGTCTTGGGAACTCTAAAGTTACTCAAATACTGGGCACAGCACTGGTAGAAGCTACAGGCTGATCCTCGAGCTTTAAGGTGGTACATACCGCACCAATAAGAATCAAGACCACCTCTATATTTGTGAGTAATAGCAGAATTCTGCAACTTCTCAGTTGTTTAATCGTCCATTAAGGACTTGAGATTCATCACCAGCCTTGATGGTTGAAGGGTCAGAGGTCGCTAATGCTGCAGGTAAATCACACAAGAATTTCGTAGGGAATGACATGGAAGCATGCCTGTGGGCTTTGTGGTCAGAGCCAGCAACCAAATTTACAACTTCTCAGCTGTTTCATCGTCCATTAAGGATTTGAGATTCATCACCAGCCTTGATGGTTGAAGGGTCAGAGGTCGCTAATGCCGCAGGTGGATCACACAAGAATACCGTAGGGCAGGGGTGGCAAACTCAAATTCATCGAGGGCCGCATCAGCAGTTTGGTTGCCCTCAAAGGGCCGGTTGTATCTGCGCTCACACCAGTGGCGTAGCGTGGGTTGTAAGCGCCCGGGGTAATTTACCACCCCCCACACCCCCCCGACTCGCAGACTTACCTATTTTTAGCTAGCTGCAGTCTGGTTACATGATCCCCTGTGTGAACCAGCGGTGGCTGCAGGGGAGAGGAGAGCGTGATCGTCAATGACTGGTAAAGCCTGGAGTGGTGACATCAAATATAGATTACTGTGTCCCATCTGTTGTTGGTGCTCCTTCCTCTCCCCTGCATACACCACTAGCTCACACAGGGAATAACACGACCGGACAGCCTAAAAATGGGTGTTTACATATTTTCTACACAGGTTAGCCATCATAGGCATTAGGAGCGGGATTTTATAATATTTCAGTTAATGGGACCTATTGGGTAGTGAGTCCCAATCACCCGTGCTGCAAGAAACCTCAACCTCATTGTGCAAATAAATAAAGTACGGAAAATTTCATAAAACAATTCATCAAAATCTATAATTCTAAGATAGCCCTACTGGGTAGTGAATGCAAATCACCAGTGCCGCAAGAACACACAATTGTGCAAATATATAAATAAACAAACGAATATAACAATCAATAAAAACCATCCAAAAAAACAACATGGCTGTGAATGAACATTTTATTAATAATTATATAAAATTAGTTTATTTATACATTTGTACAATTGTGTTTTTTTTGCAGCAATGGTGATTTGGATCACTGAGACAGTGGAGCTGAGGGAAAGGGGGAGGAGGGGGAGGCAGCGAGGTGACGAGAGACTGCTAGCCCTACCTTTGATGTTTTCAGCAGCTCCCTGGCAGCGTGCCTGTCCTCTGGGTCCCCATTCAGCCTGTGTCCCGGGAAGTTAGAGCAATCCATGCTCTGGAGGCACAGGAGATGCTGTGCCCGCCGATTCTCACCTCTCGGGGGGCGGGGTCGGGGGGAGAGGTCAAGGAGGAGGCGGCCGTGGTTGAGCTATTCTCCCGACTTCCGGGGCTCTCAGGTCTCGGATCTGTCCTCGGCTCGGCCCCTCACTGAATAATGCCATAACAGATTCCCCTGCTAAAGGTGGCCGCTCCGCGGGCCACATGACAAGGCTGCGCGGGCCGGATTCGGCCCGCGGGCCTTGTGTTTGCCACCCCTGCCGTAGGGAATGACATGGAAGCATGCCTATGGGCTTTGTGGTCAGAGCCAGAAATAAAATTTACCATTTGGCACAAGAAATCCTGCGTGACCGAGATGAAATATCAGGATAGACCCAAAAAAGGGCCACACCAAAGTGAAGACCGCAACGGTGGCATAGACCCAAGTAGAGGAAAAAATTCAAGGCCATCAGAGTCGGGCACCTCAGGGGCACACTGCAGGCAGCACCGGGAACACTACTGGAGAGTGAAGCACCCAGAAAAGTGTGACTGTCCCCAGTACACCAAAGTTTTATGTTGCACTGCAAGGAGGGGACAATGTAGCTCAGAGTACAAGGCTAGGTCTCAAAATGCATGAGTCCAGCTGCTGGGTGGCAGAAGGTAACCACTAACCAAGTAATTGTAGACGAAAAATCAACTAGCAAAAAGGGTAGAAAATGTCAGCAGAGCATAGAAAAGACAACCATCCTAGCACACTAGCAAAAAACTGAGACATGCTAGAAATATGAAGTGTTATACTGGGAGTGCCTACAATTGAATCTCTGAATATCTGTGTCTCTCAGTGGACAGGAAAGATGAAATGTCTCTTTTTAATATAGAGCACACCATGAAGTTAAACTTCTCCAATTAACCAAAACTCCCCAAATTAACAGTATTATTTATACTTGGGTGTGCTCATGACTAAAATCCCCAAATCTTATAGAATGAAGCAGCGTAAGAGGAGACAAATCCTGAACTCCTGCCTTTACGTATCTCACCTCACTGTTTTGGGCATTGCTAGAGTTCTTTAAATTTTCGATTTCTCTCTCTTTTTCAGCATTGCTGGACAGCAAGGTTTTCAGCTGGATTTCAAGTGCTGAGACAAGTGTGTCCCTCTCGTTGCGCCAGTTCTGAAGAATACTATTCTTTTCTGCCAATTGAGTTGAGAGTTGTTCCTGTAAGAAAATAAAAAATATGACATTTTATAAGCTGAAAAAAACGAAGGTGCAAAAAAAAAAAAAAAAAAAATAGAAAAAAAAAATATCTCTTATTCAGAGTACAACTCAATTCAAATGGATTACTTGTCAATGGGGGCATCAACTACCTCCTGTGGATTTTGTATAATATTTAAACAAGTACAATATCTATGCGATACCCACACCCTCCTGTTTATCTCACTCACAGCCACAAAACTTCATTTTATAGGTAATATAGGGTCTTTTTAAAACACTGGTAAATGAGACATTGGAAACTTTGATTTATTGTTGTTTACACAATTTGGGTATGCACCACCCCTACACTCCTGAAGCAGCAGCCGAAAAAGGGTTAATACCGCCCACGATGCACCTTTGCAGAGGCGCATTGTCGGTGGTATTACCACGTTTGGAGCTGTCCTGCTAGCGCACCGATTCAGTGTGAAGTTCTTCGGGCTTTCACATTGAAGACTGCAGGGCACGATTTTTTCAGGCAGTATAGCAGCGCTATTTTTAGCGCTAAGCAGTCTGAAAAACGTGTCGTTGTGAAAGGGGCCTTAAGGTTTAATACTTAGTGGATTCTAATATTGGGCATTTTAACATGTAATTCAAGAAAACTAATGTGAAGATTTTTAAATGACTTATATGTTTCTTTTGTACGGTACTGGCAAAGTCCCTAATGTGTTGGACTGTAATTTATTATAGTGACAATGTTGACATCCATGCTCCCTGGAACATTTTTCTTATCCCACTTGTAGCGCAAGCAGGCACAGCCTACGTAAGTGGAAAGTCTGTTCTAAATTCAGGGGCAGTGCAGTAACGTTGTCACACCATCACGGGAAGCTGCATTAGGTGAAATTCACTGGCAGACTCAATAGGTATTTGTAGGACTTCACATGAGGAATAAGGCTGCATTCACACCTGAATGTATCGTTTTGCCGCGATTTTGCGGCGTTTTTACAGCAATTTGCCGCAGCGTTTTTTACCGCGATTTTGGACAGGTCTAGGGTCACCAATGGTAAAAACAGAAAAACGCCCAAATACGCTTAATTCAAGCAACAAAAAAGGGTCCAGAACTTGTTTGCGCTTCAGGCGTTCGGCGTCAAACGTTTTGGAGTGGAGATGTTAACCATCTCCATTGAGAATAATGCATTTTTTCTCCTCTAGCGTTTTGGAGCTTAATGCTTCAGGCGACAAAACGCTCAGGTGTGAATGCAGTCTTAGAGAAAACAGTGAAGTGCAGACACACCAATAAGTGCTGCAGCTTACATTTTTTATGGGAGGCCATAGTTTTACGTTAACCACTTACTACCAGTGATGTTAAAAAAAAAAAAAAAAAAAACACCAACTGGTAGCACCAGCTTTTAAACTTGCTACTAAGCTTTCTCTTGGCACCAACAGCTACCCAATCTCTTACACCCCCCCCCCCCCACCCTCTGTTTGCTGATCTCCCCTCCAATGAATGAAACTAGAAGCAACAAGCATTACATCACTTCCAGGTTCACATTGTCATTCTCCAGCTGTTGTGGCTGGGGAAAAGCTGATCAAGCACAATGTGTGTTTGATTAGCTTCAGTAACATTAATAGACCCCAATGTCTCCTTGAAGAGGACCGAATATTTCGGCTATGCTATTATACAACGGACTATAAGGGCCCCTATGTGATCGTAATAAAGTAAAGTGTTATGCCGCCTACACATGACCGATTTTCATGACGAGAAAATGCTATTTTTTTAATCAGTCGTGAAAAACGGTTGTGTGTATGCTCCAGTGCATTTTTCTCGACAAGAAAAATTCCCGATTTTTTTTTAGAGCCTGCTCCATTTTTTCTCATCGTTTTTCAAGTTGTGAAAACCGGTCGTGTATACGCTCTAACAAGGGGGGGGGGGGGAACGCGCATGCTCAGACGCAAGTTATGAGATGGGGAAATTAGCAAAAGCAGCCCAAAGGGTGGCACCATTCAAATGGATCGTCCCCTTTATAGTGCCGTTGTACGTCACCGTGCTTTGCTCAAGCATTTTTTTTTTCACGAACGTGTGTATGCAAGGCAGGCTTGAGAGGAATCACAACAAATCACAGAGAAAAACGTTGTTTTTTGCATGACGTTGTGTGTACGCGGCATTACGGGACCATCATTTACTTTATCTCTAAACTGATAATCTGCAAGAGTGTCATCTATGGACAGATTTACCCGCCCCCCCCCAATCATCTTATTGTTTAGAGAAAAATAATTATCCGCTTGCCGCCCGCAGATATACGTCTGCAGCATGGCACGGGCAGGCAGAAGGATGTATATATATATGTCCCCTTTAAGAAGAGTGCGCCTGTGGGTCCGATTGCCGCGGGCATACCTGCGATCGTCTCACGGAGACATAGAACGGGGAGAACATAGAACATCTCCCCGTTCTGCCTACCTGACATTGTCACTGATCGTGTTCCCTGTCATCGGGAACACGATCAGTGATGTGTCACAGCAAGCCACGCCCCCCTACAGTAAGAATCACACCTTTTTTTAACAACAAGTTTGGTCTTTATTAAGGCAAAAGTGGTACAGTGCATAGGGCAGAAAAAAAGGATTTTTAATAAACAGCTTACCTGTAAAATCCTTTTCTTGAAGTACATCACGGGACACAGAGCGCATAGCCATTACACTTGGGTTATATGGGTACCTTCAGGTGTGGACACTGGTGTAATCAATTTCACAGGAAGTTTCCTCCCTATATAACCCCCTCCCACTGGGAGTGCTTCAGTTTTGTAGCAAGCAATTCCTCCGAGGTCACACAATATTCCCCAAAAGAGGGGTGGGAGCTCTGTGTCCCGTGATGTACTTCAAGAAAAGGATTTTACAGGTAAGCTGTTTATTAAAAATCCTTTTTTCTTTATCGTACATCACGGGACACAGAGCGCATAGCCATTACACTTGGGATGTCCTAAAGCAATGCTCTATGAAGGGAGGGAGACCGTAAGGCCAAGAATAGCCAAACAAAAAATTATCAGGAAGTAAAGTAACTCCACCAACAGAGAAAAGGGGGCGTGACCCGGACCAGAGGATTCTATACTGCTGCCCGTAGGACCGCCTGCCCAAATGCTGCGTCCGTACCCTTTGCAACGTCCAACTTATAAAATTTAGTAAACGTATGTACGGAAGACCAGGTTGCCGCCTTGCAAACCTGTGCCATAGAGATCTGATGGTGTGCCGCCCAGGAGGCACTCATGGCCCTCGTAGAATGGGCTTTAACTGATAAGGGAGGTGGAATGCGCTTCAGACCATAGGCCTGAAAAATCAGCTGCTTAATCCACCTAGCCAAGGAAGACTTGGCAGCCGGCTGACCCTTCTTGGGGCCATCCGGAAGAACAAAAAGCACATCTGTTTTACGAATCTTCTCTGTAGCCTTGAGATAGACCCTCATGGCTCGAACCACGTCCAAAGTATGAAGCAGTCTTTCCTCTCTGGACTGGGGAGTAGGAAAGAAGGATGGTAGGACTAGGTCCTGATTCAAGTGAAAACTGGATATGACCTTAGGAAGGAAAGAAGGTTGAGGCCGCAGAACCACTCTGTCCTTATGCAGAATAAGGTATGGCTCCCTGCATGACAAGGCTGCCAGCTCGGAAACCCTTCTGGCCGAAGCCATAGCCACCAAGAAAACCAATTTTCGGGTTAGTAGCACAAGAGGGATTTCTGTCAGAGGTTCAAACGGCTGCCTTTGTAAAGCTGACAAGACTAGATTTAAATTCCAGGGGCAGAGGGGAGCTCTAATAGGGGGATTCACATGCAAGACCCCCTGCAAGAAGGTTTTCATAAGCGAATGGGTGGCCAAGGGTCTTTGAAACCATATCGATAAAGCCGACACCTGCCCCTTTAGAGTACTAAGAGCTAACCCTTTGTCAACGCCAACCTGGAGGAATCGCAAGATCCTGTCAATAAAAAACTTTCGAGGATGCCATTTTTGAGACTCGCACCACTCCACATAGGTTCTCCAGACTCTGTAATAAATATTTCTGGAGACCGGTTTCCTAGCCTGAATCAACGTAGATATGACCTGATCTGAGAGGCCTCTGCCCTTAAGAATTAGGGATTCAGCCGCCAAGCCGTCAAATTTAGCTGCTGTGAAGCAGGGTGGCAGATTGGTCCCTGAGACAGCAGATCTGGGCGCAGGGGGAGCGGCCACGCCACCCCGACTGACATCTTCACGATGAGTGCGTACCAAGCCCTCCTGGGCCAGGCTGGGGCCACCAGGATCACAGGCCTGCGCGCCACCCTGATCCTCCGTAGAAGGCGGGGAATCATCTGCAGTGGAGGGAACGCATACAGGAGAGAAAACTGGTGCCAGGGGCAAACCAACGCATCGGTCTCGTAGGCCGAGGGATCCCTGGCTCGGGATATGAATTTGTCCAATAATGTCCACATCTGGGACTCCGAATCTTTGGCAAATCTCTTGGAATACCTGGGGGTGAAGAGACCACTCCCCCGGGAGCAACTGTTGACGACTCAAAAAATCTGCTTGAGAATTGTCTATCCCTGGGATGAACACCGCCGAGATGCAGGGTACATGGGCTTCGGCCCATGAAAAAATCAGGTTTACTTCTCTTTGGGCTGCTAGGCTCCTCGTGCCCCCCTGGTGGTTTATGTATGTCACCGCAGTGGCGTTGTCGGACTGTATCCTTACTGGCAGACCCTGAAGGGGGAGAGTCCAGGCGATCAGGGCCAGCCGAGCAGCTCTGATCTCCAGGATATTGATGGGAAGCAGTTTTTCTGCCTCCGACCACTGTCCTTGCTGGGTCTGTCCTTCTAGAACTGCCCCCCAACCTGACAGGCTGGCATCCGTGGATATTATCTTCCACGTGATGGGGCAAAAGGATTTCCCCTTTGACAAATTTTGAGGGACCAGCCACCAAAACAGGCTGCGCCGGACGTTCGGGGAGAGCACTAACGGACGATCTAACGCCTGAATGGACTTGTTCCAAGCAGAGAGAATGGCTGCCTGAAGATATCTGGTATGGATCTGGGCTTAGGGTACTGCCTCAAAGGCGGCCACCATCTTCCCCAGCAGTCGCATACATAGGCGAATAGTCGGCCTCTTCTTGCCTAAGATCACTTGAACTGCTTGAGTTATTGATCTGACCTTTGCTTGAGGTAAAAATATCCTCTGGCAGTCTGTATCTAGCCGAAGGCCTAGATATTCCAACTGCTTTGTGGGTTTCAATATCGATTTTTCTAGGTTCACAATCCACCCAAATTCCTCTAGATGCTGAACTGTGCGACCTACTGCCTGATTGAGGCTGGAAGCTGAGCTGTCGATAACCAGAAGATCGTCCAGGTATGCCAAGACCAAAATGCCTTCTGTCCTTAGGACGGCTAGCACCGGGGCTAACACCTTTGTGAATACCCGCGGAGCTGTTGCCAACCCGAAAGGGAGGGCTACGAACTGGTAATGGCGGTGATCTATCATAAAACGAAGAAACTTGTGATGTGCCGGGTAGATCGGCACGTGCAGATACGCATCCTTTATGTCTATAGATGCTAGAAAGTCGTCTTGATGTAGGCTGGCTGCCACCGAACGTATGGACTCCATACGAAAGGTCTGAATGTTTAGAAATCGATTTAGGCGTTTGAGGTCTAAGATAGGCCTGACGTCGCCATTGGGCTTTGGTATTATGAAAAGGTTGGAGTAGAATCCCAGACCCCATTCCTGGGTTGGTACTTCTACAATTACTCCTTGGAGCAAGAGACGATCCAATGCTTTTACAAGAGAGGCCCTCTTTAATGGGTCGCTTGGAAGACTTGACCCCTGAAAATGAGGAGGGGGGACTTCCCGAAACTCTAGCTTGTAGCCCGTGGCTACCACGGACAGTACCCAAGAGTCGGGAATTCTGGCCTTCCACACTTCGGAGAAAAACCGAAGCCTTCCCCCCACCCAAGAGAGTGGGGGCGCCCCTTCATGAATCTGACTTGATGACTGGTTTAACCGGCTTGCGAGACCATGGCCTCTTGCTTGCCGTGGCTTGTCCTTGTGGGCGGCTATTAAATGCTGAACGCCCGGGAGGCCGTCGATACTGACGGGAAGTTGAAGGGGCCGAGCCTGCGAAGGCCTGTCGCTTAAACGCGGGCCCACGCGATCTTTTCTTGACAGGCAAGAAAGAACTTTTACCACTTGATATGGTCTGGATATATTTATCTAGGTCTTCACCGAATAGTCTCCCACCATGAAAGGGAAATCCTGCTAAAAGCCTTTTGCAGGGTGCCTCTGCTGACCAGTTTTTCAGCCACAAAAGGCGACGCATATGAACCAACAGCAGAGATAAACGGGACGCCTGTTGAACGGAGTCCTTAATAGCATCTACTGCAAAGCAGAGAGCCCTTGGGAGGTCAGCCAATTCACGAGCTTGCTGAGCCGGTATGTCCCTTAATATCTGTTTAGTCTGATCCTTTAAAGCCTGACAAACGCCAATGGCTGCCACTGCTGGCTGAACCACGGCACCTACTGTGGTAAAAGAAGCCTTCAGTAGGGTCTCCAATTTTTTGTCGACTGGATCTTTAAACATCTGGACATTTTCCACCGGACAGGTCAGGGATTTATTTATGCAGGAAATGGCTGCGTCCACGGTAGGGAGTGCCCATTTCTTTGCAAATTCTTCTTCCATAGGATAGAGAATGGTGAACCTTTTAGGAGGGATAAAAATCTTATCAGGTCGAGCCCAATCCTGAAAAATCACGCTCTTCAGAAGGGGGTGAACCGGGAAAGACGCACCACTCAACGGTGCCTTCAAGGAACCTAAAGAGGATACCGCGGGGGCTAATTGTTCTGACACTGGAAGTTTAAAAGCAGTGCGAACCATATCCGTCAGAGACTGGATCCACAGACTCTCTGCTTGAGAAGCCGAAAAAATTTCATCTATAGTGGAACCTTCAATGTCTGACCCGTCGGGACTCAGGTCCGCTTGATCCCCCTGTGGGTCTAATTCCTCCGAAGAGAGGACCTCTGCATCCGAACACACCGCTCTAGGTGATGGGGATCTAGCCCGTTTGCCACCCGGCAAAGAGCGGGCAATTAAAGCAGTTAACCTTTTCTCTAGCCCACCCAGGGTGGTCGCTAGCATTTCTTCCGTAACATAAACGTGAATGGGTTGATTGGGGGCCGCCTCTGCCCCTAGCACCCTCAATGGCTCCTGCAACATGCTGTTCGGTGGTCTATCTGGTGAGGGTGGGACCGCTGGAGCCTGGCCCAAATCCTCTGACCCCGATGGAGACCCCTTTAATTTTTTGGTACCTTTTGCAGCCTTAGCTGGTCCTGATCCCTTGGGAGCCATTGCACAACCTTGAGACACCCCTACAGCCAACACCCAACTGTTGTAGCTAGAAGTGAACCATTAATAAGAACAGGCTATGGTAAAAAAAAATCTAAATTTTCATACGCCTGAGAAGGCGGCAATACCGAGGAAAGTCCTGTGAGTATTGCCACACCAATGCCCGTTAGCTGGAGCCCAAGGTTGCACCGACTCAGATACTGCCAGATCTAAGGCTGAGTCCCTTTAAGAAAAAAACCTTTTTTTTTTTTTTTTTTCTGGTCAGTGTGGACTAAGTCCAGACCTGAAGATCCACAAACCACCACTGGGTGTCACTGTTAGCCAGAAATGGCTCAGCGGCGCGCTCTGTGTCCTCAGCCTCCTCTGCTCTCAGGAGGGAATGACCAGCCAGGAAATGCTTTGCTGCTTTATTTGAGACCTGACGGCGTGTATGAAACAGCAGAATGGATATACAGCACATAAAATTAGGGAAGTCAAACACCTGACAGGGCACAACTGAACCCACGGAGCGTAACCCGGAAGGAGAAGATTGGGTCAGGAGAAGGGAGGGGGGCCAGGGAAGGGGAAGGGGAGGCCAGTATGGGAGATCTGCCCAACAGGGCTGATAGGCTCAAAGAGGGTTAATCCACGGTCCCCATACAGTTCAAATTTCAGGGGACAACCCCTGTTCATGTAAGTCATTCTATACAGAGGAAGAACAGCATTAACCACATCCATCCATGCACCCCACGTAGGGGGGAGTCTCAGAGTTCCATTTGAACAAAATCGCTTTTTTAGCATAGAAGAACTACAAGGAAATTAGTAATTTAGTACATCTAGGCCTCTGCTCATCGTCTTGTACCCCCAACAGTGCCAGCTCCGGGGAGATCGGGAGATTCAGGTGGAGTCTGACATTAATGGTCTTAAACACCAGAAGGCTGACAACTTGGGGCAGGTCCAAAACGTATGTAAATAGGTACCCTCTGAAGTGCGGCATCGGGGACAATTAGGAGAATGCTGCGGATAAATCCCATGCAGTCTCTGAGGAGTAAAATACACCCTGTGCAAGAACTTAGCCTGTATCAGTTTATCCCTAGAGATGACCACCAATTTATAACTGTCCTCAAAACATTCCTCCCACGCCTCCCTGTTCAGGGATGGGATATCCACCTCCCACTTCCTCCACAGGGCATCCAGCTTAGGGGAGTCTTTACTAAGGATCGTCAGGTACAGCGAGGACAGAGCCTTCTTCCACAACAGCCTGAAGAACAGGAGGTGTAGGGAACTGGGCCCGGAAAGCATGCCGCAGCTGGTAGTAGCGGAAAAGCATCCAGGGCGCCAGCCCAAAATGACTGGATAGGGCCGAGAAGGGGAGCAATGACCCATTATGGACAATGTCCTTCAGGAGTTTAATTCCCCAGCGTGCCCACAACTGCGGGTCCGGGAGGGTACGAAAATGCCCCAGATTAGGGTTTCCCCACAACGGGGTAAAGGGGGACCACTTGCCAGGAGACAGAAAGCGGCGCCTTGCCGCCACCCACACCCGCAACGTAGTCCTGGACGGGTCCGGCAACAGGGGATACCCAGTGGGTCCCCGGTATACCAGGTTAGCGAGCTCAGTAAGGGACCCCACAATAGCCACATCCAAACAGACCGCTGCATTGGCCCTGGACTGCTCGAACCACCACCGCACCGTAACCAACACAGCCACCCAGTAGTACAGTAAGAGGTTAGGTAAGGCCAAGAATCACACCTTAGGGAACACTTAACCCCTTCACTGCCAGTGCCATTTTCACAGTAACCAGTGCATTTTTATAGCACTGATCGCTGTAAAAATGACAATGGTCCCAAAAATGTGTCTGATGTGTCCTCCATAATGTCACAGTCACGATAAAAATTGCAGATCACCGCCATTACTAGTAAAAAAAGAAAAATAATAATAAAAATGCTACAAAACTATCCCCTATGTTGTAGATGCTATAACTTTAGCGCAAACTGATCAATAAACGGTTACTGAGATTTTTTTTTACCAAAAATATGTAGAAGAATAGGTATCGGCCTAAACTGATATCTTTTTTGGGGATATTCATTATCGCAAAAAGTATAAAATATTGCATTTTTTTCATAATTATTGCTCTATTGTTTATAGCGCAAAAAATAAAAACCACAGAAGTGATGAAATAACACCAAAAGAAAGCTCTATTTGTGGGGGGAAAAAAAGGACGTCAATGTTCTTTGGGAGCCACGTTGCACGACCGCACAATTGTCAGTTAAAGCGACGCAGTGCCGAATTGCAAAAAAATCGCATTTATCAACAAAATGGTCCGAGGCTTAAGTGGTTAACAAAATGCTTGACTAAAAACCAATAACCCTACAATTGAAATTCCACCTCCATCTCAAACTATATACCCTGCAACGTATTGGACGAGGCCTCCCTCTTTCCTTCGCCCATACTGCCAGGCATAAAACTGACCACTAACCGACATAATGCTCAATAATGGACTCCATATTAACCCCATGCTGTACTGTTAAAGGGACTATTAACCTGTACTGTTTTATTGGTGAAATATTAAAGATGTTCCTAAAGTAGAAAAAACATGTTAGACGGTAATTTACCCAACTGGCATCCAACTACAGCATCTTAGCTTTGAAAACCCATGATGCAAAGACCTAAACAAAAGCATACTTTTTGAACAGTAGGTCCAATAGACTTTGCTTTATTAAAGCGGAGTTCCACCCAAAAATGGAACTTCCACCTAATCCCCTCCCCTCCCCCTTACATGCCACATTTGGCATGTAATTTTTTTTGGGGGGGGGGGGGGAGTGGGGGCTTCAGTAGGAGTGGGACTTCCTGTCCCACTTCCTGCTTCCGCCGAGGGGCTGGTAAGGCGATTAGGCCTAATCGCCTTACTGCAGCCCCTCCCTTTGGCGATTGTCTAGGACACTGACAGGTTCTAGACGATCGCCTGTCCAATCAGCGGCGGGCCGCGCGCGCATGCGCAGTGCGGCTCGCGAAATGCGCAGTGGGTGCCCGGCCGTGAAGTCGAAAGCTGTCGCGGCTGGGTGCCCACAGTCGCAATGAGGATGCCGGCCGGGGAGGGGGGGAGAGGAGCGGAGCCCCGGTCGGCGCGTCGCTCGAACGTGGAGAAGGTAAGTGTCTGTTTATTAAAAGCCAGCAGCTACACTTTTTGTAGTTGCTGACTTTTAATAAACATTACATTTGGGTGGAACACCCCTTTAACATTTCGCTTAGTGCCAACGAGGTGCATGGTTCATGAAAATTGCCATCAGATTACAAATACTAAACATTACATTTTCTTACCATTTCACTCTGTTGCTTTACATAACGCTCTCGATCGTCAGCAAATTTTCTCATTTCCTTGTTTCTATGGTTTTCTGACTCTTTGGCCTGGGCAATCAGAGTCTTTTTCTCTTCTAGCCATTTCTTTCTGTCACTGTCGTATTTTTCTTCAAACTCCTACAAGCAAATACAAGTAAATCACGACACACATTTAAACATTTTCAAGTTAAAGCCTACCTTTGGGCTAAATAAACTATTACTTACATTGCTGAACGGGCACTTCCAGACTTTCTATAATGTGTCCCACGAGCTCCAAAACATCGGGCACTCTTGTTATGAAAACAACCTCTACCACCTCCTTTGGTTCACTATTGGCCCATCACTGTGGACAGCTTGACTAACAAGTAGATCACAGCAGAACAGAAGCTTCTGTTCTCTATATCTCTCTTTTAGTTGGAGACATCAATCTCATTCACCAACAGCAGTGTTGTATCAAGAGGATTCCCAGTTTAAAAAGAAATACACCATCTGCCTAAAGTCCATATGCACATTGCCAAAGGGACATACATACGTGTGACATCTGGGCATCTTCTCAGACATTATTATTATGAAGGATTTATAGAGCGCCAAGTGCATACATGAAAGTATCCTACAAAACTAGGGTTCAGGACAGTATGATTTGTTTATGCGTTTAGGATCCTGTCACTGATGATGAATCTTCCAACAGATAAGTGGAGCAGGGATGTCATCACATAAGATCACATCAAGGCGCTGTAAGCAGGTATAACTTATCACACTATTTTGTAAGACAGCTATAACAATATGCAGCACTGTATGCAAGCTATAGCTGTGTAGCCTATTGGTTATGAGACAGCTGGCTCCCAGGTATTGTAAACAATAGAAAATAATTTCTATAGGTAAAAAAAAAAAAATTCACTGCTTACAGTTCAAAGACAATACTGCAATAAAGGGATTTTTAAATACAGCTTACCTGTAAAATCCTTTTCTTGGAGTACATCACGGGACACAGAGCGGCATATTCATTACTATGTGGGTTATATGGAGTACCTTCAGGTGTGGACACTGGCAATCTCAAACAGGAAGTCCCCTCCCTATATAACCCCCTCCCCTAGAGGGAGTCCCTCAGTTTTGTAGCAAGCAGTATGCCTCCCAAAATGGTCACCCAAAAGAGGGGTGGGAGCTCTGTGTCCCGTGATGTACTCCAAGAAAAGGATTTTACAGGTAAGCTTCTTCCAAAGAAGGATTCAATTTAGAGGTAAACTCAAATAATAATAATAATTCCAACTTAGTCAAGAAAAAACTTCTTTTTTTTTTTTTTTTTTTATAACCAAGGGTGCTTCTGATCCCGAGGATTTCAAACTGCAGCCTGTAGTACTGCCTGTCCAAAGGCAGAATCCGCATTCCTTCTCACGTCTAGTTGATAAAACTTTGTAAACGTGTGGACTGATGACCACGTCGCCGCCTTGCATATCTGAGCCATAGAGATCTGATGGTGTGCTGCCCAAGAGGCGCCCATGGCCCTGGTAGAATGGGCCTTTACCGACAACGGAGGAGGCAACCTCTTCAAACCGTAGGCTTGAATGATTAATTGTCTAATCCATCTCGAGATGGTGGATTTTGCAGCTGCCTGCCCCTTCTTGGGGCCATCTGGTAGAACGAATAATACATCTGTCTTCCGGATCTTTTCTGTAGCTTTAAGATAGGCCTTCATGGCCCGGACAATATCCAAGGTATGCAGCAACCCCTCCTTTCTAGATGTAGGTTTTTGGAAAGAAGGATGGAAGTACCAAATCCTGGTTTAAGTGAAATTTGGATATAACTTTTGGTAGAAAGGAAGGATGGGGCCGGAGAACTGCCCTGTCCTTATGTAGAATGAGATATGGTTCCTTACACGATAAGGCTGCTAATTCTGACACTCTCCTGGCCGAAACTATGGCGACCAAGAAAACCAACTTTCTTGTCAGTAAGACTAAAGGAATCTCAGCCAACGGCTCAAAGGGTTGTTTCTGTAGAGTGGACAGGACAAGATTTAAGTCCCATGGACAAATTGGTGACTTGACAGGAGGATTAATACGCAAGACCCCCTGTAAGAAGGTCTTTACCAGCGAGTGGGTGGCCAGCGGCCTCTGAAACCACACTGACAGAGCTGAGATCTGTCCCTTGATTGTGCTTAGTGCCAGGCCTTTATCCACTCCTAGCTGGAGAAGACTTAACACCCTATCAATAGTATATTTGCGGGAATTCCATCTTTTGGATTCACACCAGCCTACGTAGTTCCTCCACACCCTGTAATAAATCACCCTGGAGACCGGCTTTCTAGCCCTAATCAGGGTAGGGATTACCTGCCTAGACAGACCTCTACCCCTGAGAATCAGGGATTCAGCCTCCAGGCCGTCAAATTTAGACGCTGTAATGTAGGGTGGAGGATCAGGCCTTGTGAGAGTAGGTCTGGTTGTAGAGGAAGAGTCCAAGGGTCTCCCACTGCCATCTTCAGGACTAGTGAGTACCAAGTCCTCCGGGGCCAAGCCGGAGCTACTAGAATGACTGGCTTGTGCTCCACTCTGATCTTGCGCAACAGGCGAGGGAGTAACTGTAGTGGAGGGAATGCATATAGAAGTTTGAATTGATGCCAAGGGCAAACCAACGCATCGGTTCCGCAGGCCATAGGATCCCTCGCTCGAGACACGAACCTGTCTAGTTTCTTGTTGAACCTGGGTGCCATTATATCTACGTCCGGCATTCCCCACCTCTGGCAGATTGTCTGAAAGACCTGGGGATGCAAAGACCACTCCCCTGGCAACAGACTCTGGCGACTTAAGAAGTCTGCCTGCAGGTTGTCCACTCCGGGAATGAATATCGCCGAAATGCAGGGTACATGAACCTCTGCCCACTGAAAAATCAAGCTCACCTCCCTCTGAGCGGCCTGACTCCTGGTTCCCCCTTGGTGGTTTATGTATGCCACCGCCGTGGCATTGTCTGACTGGATTCTCACCGGGAACCCCTTTAATCTGGAGGTCCATGCCAGAAGGGCTAGGCGAGCAGCTCTGATCTCCAAGATATTGATGGGGAGCTGCCTCTCTGCTTTCACCCAAGTTCCCTGGCGAGAGAACCCCTCGAAGACCGCCCCCCAGCCTGCCAGGCTGGCGTCTGTGGTAACTACCTTCCAGACAACAGGGCTGAAGGATTTTCCCTTTAGAAGGTTCTGAGGGTTCAACCACCAGGCCAGGCTTTGTCGGACCCTTGATGATAGCGTCAAAGGGGACTCTAAGGCATGTGCCCTCTTGCCCCAGGCTGCTAGAATGGCTGCCTGTAGGACGCGAGTGTGGATCTGAGCGTATGGTACTGCCTCGAACGTGGCCACTAGCTTGCCTAGTACTCGCATACACAGGCGAATAGTTGTTTTTTTCTTGTTTAGAACCAACTGAACCAACCCCTTGATAGCTTCGATCTTTACCAGGGGCAGGAACACCTTTTGCTGTTCTGTGTCTAACCTCATGCCGAGGTATTCCAACTGCTTTGTAGGCTGGAACGCTGACTTTCCCCGGTTTAGGACCCAGCCGAATTCTTCGAGGTACCGAACCGTGAGGTTTACTGCCTTTTGCAGACCCGGCCGTGAGTGATCTATGATTAAAAGGTCGTCCAAGTATGCTAGGACTGTGACCCCCTGGATCCTTAAATTGGCCAGA